>VXBQ01012393.1:21335-33225 GCA_013400175.1 Phainopepla nitens
AGAGCAGAGCAGAGGGGCAGAATCCCCTCCCTCCCCTGCTGCCCACGCTGCTTTGGATGCAGCCCAGGACATGTTTGGCTCTCTGGGCTGGGAGTGCCATGGCTGGGTCGTGTCCAGCCTCTCACTCACTGTACCCTCAAATCCTACTCCTCAGGACTGCTCTCAATCCCTTTTCCACCAAGCCTGTGTATATGTTGGGAATTGCCCAAGCCAGGATCCTACACTTGGCCTTGTTCAACTTGATGAGGTTTGCATGCAAGGACCTTGCAAGCCTGATGATTGTAATTGAGTGTTATGAAAAAGCAAAATAAAATGTTTGGTGACCCATTCCATTACACTTACATTACCCTATAAATGGAAATCTTTTTTGTCTTGAGTTTCTCACAGTAGTGAAAGGAGGCACAGAATATCTCCATGAGTGAGCTTAGCTTTTCTCCATATTATGGAAAGCAAGTCCTGGTTTATTAAATATTGCAACAAGTTATCTTGGCAAGATGGAAACTCTTTCTTGGGATGGTTTGTCAAAAAGATCTTGTAGACAAGCTTAACCCCTCCAAGGGCTGGCGTCAACATTGACAGATGTGTTGTTGTAGTGACTGTATATGCCAGAGATGACACTGACCTTTCAACTCTGTCAAGCCTGCTTGTTGACCTAAAGAAAAAAAACATGTGGTCAGGGGCTGGAAAATCTCCTATAGGGAGAGAATGAATTCTGAATTAATGCGACTGAGTAAAAGCTAGGCAGAACATCTTTGTGAGGCAGAACATCTCTGTGAGGCAGAACAGAAGAAAAAGATGAAAACCAGCCGAGAAAGATTCCAGACCTTTCTATTTTAAATGCTACAGAGAATATAGAAAGTTTTGCTGTTCTCACTTTTACTTGCCAAAATGCCTCAGAGTAATATGAAAATCGCAGGCGTGAGAAAAAATAATCAGGTGCAAAACGAGATCTTCTGTTGGAGATCTTTCTTATGCAGATATTCTTTGTGCCTTTAAGACAGGCAAGACATATGAGAGAAGAAAATATTGAAAAAATAGCAAAAAGAACAAAAAATAAAAAAAGAACAAATCTACTCCTAAAAGCTACAGCTGGAGTTTCTTGTTTATTCCTAATTTCCAAGTCTAACACTTTCAATTTTTAAGTGAAAAGATGTGGTGTTTATCCTGGATACCAAGTCAATTTCTTTGTACCCTACCTGTCACTTCCACTGGTACCCTGCAAGCAATATAGGTAACGCCACCCACACTAGAACTTATTCCATCTGGGATCTTCAATATGGTCTTTATGGAACATGTTCAGCCCTTTATTGAGCATGCAAATATAATTCCCTGGGTTTAGGAATACTTAGAGAGGAATGAATGCCGATGCACACGGCTAGATTCTCTCTGTGGGGTCTAGTGGAATGAAGTGACTGCTTCAAAAGTCAGTACAGCAATCAGCTCCTGCAACATGCAAAGTTGAAACATGCATTTTACACTGTGTACCTAGCTGGTTTTCCCAGGCTTATCACCAAAAGTACCTGAAATGTAGATTAAATGTGTTCTATGAGATTTATTTATTTTCAACTCTTAATCTCCTAGGCAGCTACTGCAAGCTCATGTCCTAAATGATCAGTTTTTCAGAATTGTACCTGTTTTTGTGCAACTTTGCTGCCAGGTAGCCATAGAGGCTGCACTCTATGTTTCAGTATGATTGCAGTTGCGCCATCACTCGTTTTCTTCCTGCTTTTATGCCCAGCTGGTGCTGGCAGGGTGTCAGTGAGCTGCTGTCTGAATTCTTCATGTTATGCAAAAGCAGTGGTTTAACAGCTGAACTGTTGTGCACAAGTGCACTTGTGCTGCACTGCTTCTTATTTGAACAGAGGCATTTAAACTGCTGGCATGTTTCTTCATGTTCTCATTTTCTGCCTCAAATATTTCCTCTTGCCAAATGCCCTTCTCCATCACTGCTTCTGAACCTCGGAGTTCAGCTCCTCAGACCTGGTTTGTTATCCCCACAGCCTGCTGACAAATTCTCTTGCAATAGTCCCCAGTCCTTCTCTCACAAACAATTTGCCTTTTGCACCCCAGAAAAATGGCTCGAGTTAGAATATTCCCATATCTCAAATCTTTGTAATGCAGTGTGGATCCTTTTTTTTTGGACTATAGGGTGGTTTGGTCTGCCAACATGGTATGTGAAGTGGGATAACTGGCCTATAAAACCTTTGATTTGTTTCTCAAACAGAATACAGTTTGTCAACAAAAGGTTTGCACACATTTTCTAAATCTGTTTTGCTAGGCAAGTTCAATCTAAACTGCTACCATGACAAAAACGGGAAAACCTTTGAGTGTGAAATTCCTACTCTGGTGTGCAAGAAGGTGTTTAAATGAAACCACAAATTACAGTTTTAACTAAGCAATTTGGATGGTAGCCTCACATGGAATATGTTCAGTTTATCTCAAAATCATTATTATATAAACTGGAATGTACTTCTCTGCAGGATTTAGTTTAAAAGCTTGACTCCAAATATGTACCTCATCATAAAGGGTTTGCAATCACCACTGTTGCACAATATTTTGCATATGAACATATAAATGAAATAATCACCTCTTTAAAATGTGGATTAAAGGTTAATTACAACTATTTTAGCAATGTGGAATGCAATTCCTTGATTTGGGCTGAACTACAAAAAATTTTGTCTGCTGTGATATTTACTCTTCCTTGATTTTATCTCACATCAACTTCTTAAATATTGTACTGAAACATATTTGACATACAAATATTTTCCAACTGAACATGCTCAGGAATTAAAATTTTTTTGAACTGTTATGATGCTGATGTTAAGATCATTTAGTCCATACATGTTATTTAGCCACAAGTCCCAGTCCCTGGACAAGTCTTCAGTATAGCCAACTATTCCAGCAGCTTGTGAATGTCTTTTCAACAATTAGGCTTAGTTGGAACAGTAACTGCCTTCTCTAGCAAAGGCTGGCAAGTTTGAAGCCAAAGCAGAACTTCACTGAGTCCAGCAATATAAGTAAAGAGCTGTCTTACCTAATCACTAAAGAATGCCAAGGAGGGGAATAAAAGTGTGATTCCTGTTCTACACCATTAATTAGCTAGTTCAGCCCAAAATAGAAGGAAACATCTAATGCTACTCAGCAGTAAACCCTAAGGCTGGGGTCGATCCTATGTAATGAGAAAAAACAAAATACGAAAGTTATTTTGTTTAAACGAGTGGATAGAACATTTAATGGGCTAGATTCTAAAGTGCCTTTATTTTCTGATCTGGAGAAGAGATCTAATACAACACATTTTTATTAGATACTCCAGGCTTTTGTTTTTCCTTCTGTGAAGTGATTTAATTTTCTATGAATATTTTATGGAGCTGGGGGTTAGACTAGCTCGATGAGTGCTCTAACAACTTTATTATCTCTTCTACTTCTTCCTACCAGTTTTCCTAGGAAATTCTCTTTAGCTGTGTGAAGCAAAATAGCCTCAGATGGAGAAATAGAGAAATAGAGAAACAGGAAGTACATGTTACTGTGCAATTCAGGCATTGTCCAGAGGTGTGGAAAATTTATACAAGATCT
This sequence comes from Phainopepla nitens, assembly GCA_013400175.1. Lineage (NCBI taxonomy): Eukaryota > Metazoa > Chordata > Aves > Passeriformes > Bombycillidae > Phainopepla > Phainopepla nitens. The sequence goes on from VXBQ01012393.1 coordinate 24,909, forward strand.
TGATCCAAATGAGGCCAAGAGTTGGATCAGATTCGTACTCTGACCTACTGGATTGTGTCAGAGAGCACTTCCTTCCAAAAAGTCTTGTCAATTACAGCCTTTTGTAGAAGGTTTAATTCAGATTCACACCCTAAAACCACCTTTATATCAAAATAAGCACAGTGGAGGAACACCTACCAGTGATCATTGAGTTAAGATGCCTGTTAGATCAATGACATTAGGTTATAGGTGGTATCATGCATAGCCACGTGTTTTGGCATGCTGAAATTTTACTCGGTGTGGATGTGGTTTAATGGATATAGCAAGGCTTGCAAATGGTGGAATCTTCTTGCTGAAGAGTTTTCTGGTTTTTATGCCTCTAATTGTATTTTTTCAGGTGCAATGATTGGAAGATTTTCCTGAAGATAAGAGATGCCTTTGCAAGTTGGAGGAATTTAAAAGTGGAATTTTTTAAAATTTAGATTCTTTAAAATGGGAATAGCATTCCTCACCTTAAAATTACTTTCTGTAACTCATGTTAAAAGCCCAAAATCTGTCTCCAGTCATGTTTATATCTCTGTTTTCTCTCATTTTCTCACCTTGTGTAATTTACCACTAAGCACGGCACTTAATCACATGCATAGCAGATGATAATGGAAGATATAGACACTAGTGCAAAATCCCTAAGAAAATATTTCCTTTAAAACTTCTGAAAAACAGACAGAACTTTGCATTCCTAACTAGACCACAGCTTTTTAGATGATGGAGCTCTCTATATAGTTCTTGACATTCAGAAAATAATTTATTTTATTGATATTTTTAAGGGACTTCAAAATGATGTGAGATGCAGTTGCAGACTCAGAGAAGCAAACTAAATATCATGATGTAAATTCCACTCAGAAAGAGTCTTAAGTCATGATAGGTTAATGAAAGATGTGTTCTCTATTAAAAAGAAAATAAATTTTCCTTATTTCAAGTTACAATCAGATCTCTTTTTCTCTGCTTATTCTAAAGTAAAGCTTTTCACTTCAGATCTCATTAGACTGTGGGATAATGTCTGAATAGACAAACATCCTATATAGAATTCCATCTTCATGTGTGTCTGCCCTGCCAGTACCTAGTCAATGCAATTCCATGTGAGGCAGGGAGAGCAGCTCTTGACTAAGAGACCCGTTTAGCACAAGACTAGGGTGCAGTTCACAGTTTTTGCTAAAAGTGTACTCTGATATTTCTGAAACAGTGGATACTGATACTATTTTTGTATCAAAATATGAACTCATCATGAATTATTAAGGCTTGTCAGTTTGCTTTAAGTTAAATGTGTTTACCCAGTATCTAGAATTATGTGTGCTGATCATCTTTGGATACTTTTGTCATTAACATAAACAATACACAATCATAACAATAAAGCAGAAATACATTTGCTATCTGCTCAGGCTTAAGGTTTGTTTCTAAAATAAAAGGCACAGACTAGAAAGATAGAAGACACCTCCTCTTGATTGGACCGTAGTGCACTTCTTGTCTCCTAGAGCCTGCTGCTCTAATAAACTTTAAATTTTTTGCTGCATTATTATGGAGATGGAATGATCTTGACAAGCTAAAAATTTTGTTTCATATTGGTATTTCCTATGGCGTTACCCTAAACTTTGTCAGCAGGTACTGCACGTTAGCTTTTTGCTGAGATATTAAATAAACTGTATCATTGTCATTCTCCTAGCTGTACATCTCCTTCTAAGCACTTACAGGAAGAAATTACTCTACCTACCTGTGAAAGCTGAGGAATGTTTGAAGTTACAAAGTTTTTCTGTATTCCTTCTCAGTCACTTAGTCTTTTGTTGATCTGGCTTGCTGCTCCCTAGGGGTGAATGACATCCTAGCAAAAGGCTCAAGCAGGAGATTTCAAAAGAGCTCAGTGGATCATAACAGGTTGTGACTTCTTGTTACAGAATGATAACTGTTATGTAATCTTTCCTTTTGATTATCATCATAGATATGTTAAACCATCCAGAAATAATTTAGTTAGTTGGAAAGCTCTTCCCCTGTGAATGATGGAGAGAACAGAGATTGTTTATGTTCTAGCCTGTGAAAATGTAGCAGAAAATACTCAGTGTAACTTCCCTAGTAGCTTTCAGCACCTCTCTCTTCAGTCCTTTATTTCCCACTGTGACATTCTGATTCAGAGATGTATCTCTGTGCCTTGATGCAGCACCATGGCTCACAGAATAAAGGCCACCACTCTTTAATTTAGGGCCTTGGAGCAGGGATTGAGCTGGACAATGAGCTCACCCTGAAGGCTTGTTGTAGGCTGGCTGGCTGGCGGTGGGAAGCAGGCAGTTTCTACAATACAAGCAGTGATTTTGGGGGTTCTGCTTTCTGCACATCTCTATCTATTTCCTCAATATCCTTATCTCTACACAGTCAAGACTGGTTTTTATAGAAAGCACACAAAGCTAATTGGCAGTTAATGGGAAAATCATGATGATCATAGTGTCTAAGCACTTTTTAGAGGCTTGAAAGCAGGGAGTTTTAAAAGTCCTGGCACATTATTTCTAAATAATAGAAAAAAAAATAAAGCAGCAGAGAGACTGTGGTCAGCTTTTCTCCTGGTACAACCAGCTGGATTGGCGTGACTTTGCAACAGACTTCAAGCTGGGCTTTGCTCTGAGTAATCCACCTATCAGACTGTGCCCAACTTTTAATTTCTTTTTATAAGTCCATCTCTTCTTCTTTTTTTTTTTTTTTAATTATTCAGAAATAATTATCTCTCTTAATTAGCCATAGATCCTATTAAGAAGATGAGTTGTACAGAAGCCACTAGGACAAGGACAGACAGATTGCCTGCTGCTATAAAGTAAACCAGTAGAGGGTACTAATGACTTTCATTCTTGACTCCTGCTTAAGTAAATGTTAATATATTCAGTGCTGAAATGTGTATTTGAAAACAACAGTATACTACAAGTTATAAACAAAAAGACAAATTTGCTGTCATCGTTGTTTGCTGCCTGCATTCAATTTCCAGCTCTTTAGTGGACATTTCAGATGCTCTATTCTGCGTGGCACGAGTTGGGTAAAAAGGTTGAGAGGGTAAGTTGGCACACATACAGTGGAAGACTACAAAGCTGAAGAAATGTATAAACAAGTGTCCTAATTTGCCATCTATAGGTGATACTGTTATCATACGGGAGGGTGAATGCTTAATGCTTTGAAAAAGCTGCTTGATGTATACTGTAATTACGATTTTATGAATAGCAGGCAAAACTTTCCAAACACAGGGGTGCACAAAAAACTACGGACGACTAACAAGTCTAGGTTTATTAGCAGTTTTCTTTGTGTTTGGATCCCTGTGTCTGGAACTGGGAGGTGGTGGGTCCAGGCAGGTAACCAGCCAAGGGGCCTGCCAGGCAGGACCTACTGTGGGCACACAGAGTCCAGCCCATGAGATATAGGGTGGACTGGCAACTGGGCTCCCCCAACCCCGGGTCAGGCCAGGCTGGGGAGCTTGGCCTGTGCCATGGTGTCCTTGGTGGGCTGATCTGGCCATCAGGGACTGTTATCAGGCCCTACTTGCTTTGGAAGTCTGTGGTCCCACCATGCCAGGCCAGCAGCAAGGAGCAGCTCTGTGCTCCTCATAAGATATTTCTGTGTTATGCATTTATTTGCTGTGCACTTGAACCATGCTTTTTTCTCAGACTTCGCTCTGGCTTGACTTCCCCCTGACATTCAAGTGGCTTTTTGCTGTTGGGGTGCTGTGCGGATCACAGAGTCATAGGACAATTTGATTTGGAAGCCACCTAAAGACCATCTGTTTCTAATCCTCCTGCCATAGGCTGGAGGATATAACCTTCCACTAGACCAGGTTGCCCCTCCATTGAACCTGGCCTTGAAGGCTTCCAGGGCTGCAGGCAGCTCATGTAATGTGGGCTAGACAGCAGGAGACAATTAAGAGAAAGTGGGCCTTAGCAATCAAATGAAATACAGTCAGTAAGGCAATGAGCAGTGAGGTGCTGCATGGGGAGGTCTCCAGGCACTGTTGCAACTAAAACCTGTTGGCTGGCACATCACTGCCAGCATCCCCTGTGCCTGTCCAAGACAGAGGCCATTCCAGCCTCCTCTCCGCCAGCAGTATGTACAAAAGCACATATTACAACAATGCAGTAACAATTGTGGTGTCAATAGCATTGATTATGATATTGACAAGTTTCTTCTTAAAAAATATTTTTCTTGCTGTTACAGTTAGTGTGTAGAAACACATATTTTAAATTCTAGCATCCAGACTTATTGCACACAAAAAGTGATGTGGTAAATCATGGCCCAAACTTTAGAAGCAGATGGACCTCCTTCTTGTCTGCATCTCTGAGACAGAACTACAGCATTGCTAGGATGGTTTTGGGATGATGTTTGAAGGGAGTGTCTAAACGCAGTTTGTCACTCCATGTTTTTGCTGGAAATGCATGGAATATTATGTGTTTGTGTCTAGGCTCTGCTTGCCTTAGACATCTTGGAAGTATACCAGTTGCAGTGAGTATAACTAGTATAACTAGCATGGACCTTAACCCAATCAGTGTAATATCTCTCTAACACGGAAATTTAAAAAAAATCTTGCTGTGCATTTCTGCATTTCCTAATACTAGTTGCTGTAGTATTATGAATCACACAGAAATTTTTTTTTTCCTACAGTAAAAGTTTTTGGAATTTTTTTTAGATTTTTCTAGTTTATGCCTTTTCCATGGAAGAAAATTTTACCTAACTACATTTGTGTCTTTTCTGGTAGCCAGAAACATAAAATATTCAAACCGAAACAAAAGCAGAGAACACCATCCTTTTCTGAACACAGAAACCTTATTTTCTTCTTTTCTGGAGCATTCCACCAGTCATTCCCTGTACTAGGAAGTTCAAGATATATTAATTCAACGTGTTTAATCCAGTAAAAGTATGATTATAGTGGGATAAAGAAACCCTAAAAGACACTTACATATAGTTGCACATATTTGCAAATGACACCTGAGAAGTTTCACAGAGCCTGTAAACAAACTGACCTGACAACTCTTATTTCAGGACTATTACGGATTTTGTAAATTTTTTACAAGGAAAGGTCATAATTTTGCAACAAAAATTATTTTATAGCAAATTAACTGTTTTTTTAGCTTGTAAAACTATTACTCGGATATGCAAAATAATATTAGTTAAGGAAGAATATATGCCATACTTTATTGTCAAAATATTATTTATATCTGCTACTCATCCTGGTAAAGCAATTTTAAGAGTGTTTTCAAGAAGAACTTCAAATTTAGTGTTCAATTTTCCCTCTAGATGTGTAAGTCTGCTCTCCATACACTGTAACTTCCTTGGGGCAATGGTTATATCTTAAAAGTTTTTTAATAAGTTGCAGTATGAAGAAATATATACTAGTCTCTGTGGAGTAACCCGTAGAAAACTAGATCCACTGATGTTGTTGCAGAGTGCAAGTTGCCCCTTCATATGTTACTGGGAGCACATATGGCCCATGGAATTCATAATTCTTAAAGGGAAGACAGAGTGAGAAGAGGCTTTAAACTGTACCAAGTACTCCACAGACCTCTCAGATAATGCACTGAATTGCCTAATCTTGTTTCTGAGTAAATGTCCCGTTTTTAAGATAGTTTTCACAGAAGGGTATTGCTCCACTTTTGTGACTGACTTCCCACTGGGAGGAGGGAGCAATGGGCACTGGAGCTTCAACTTTATTCCCAATAGTAAAATTTCCACATTAAAGTCTGAAGGAGTATAAAAAGTCACAGAATCATAGAATATCCTGAATTTCAAGGGACCTGCAAGAATCATTGAGTTCAGCTCCTGGTCTTGTACAGGACAAACCTAAAAATCACATCATGTGTCTAAAAGCATTATCTGAACTGTTCTTGAACTCTGGCACATTTAGTGCCTTGACCACTTCCCTGGGGAGCCCGGTGCAGTGACCAACCACCCTCTGGGGGAAAAACCTTCCCCTGGTATCCAGCCCAATGCTCCCAGGACAGTTTCATGCCACTCCCTCCAGTCTTGTCACTCATCACCAGAGAGAAGACGTCAGTGCCCGTTCCTCCATTTCCCCTCATGAGAAATTTGTAGACTTCCCATTGACCAGTATCCCCCTGTCCCTTCCACGCATTACTTTCCAGGATCTCATGTCCCAGTCTGTCTGTCTGTATGTCTGGAACTGACCCATCCCAGGTGCAGAGACCAGCACTTGTCTTTGTTAAACTTCAAATAGTCAGTGATTTCCCAGCCCTCCGCTTTGTGTACATCTTTCTGCAGGCACTCTCTACCTCTGAGGGAGTCAAACAGCTCCTCTCAATTTTGTGTCATCACCAAACTTACTTACTGTTTCTTGAGTCCTGCACCTGAGTCATTTATGAAGGTGCTGAAGAGCATTGGCCCTAAGGTGGAGCCCTGTGGAACCCCACCAGTGACAGGTCCCCAGTCTGATGTCACCCCATTCTCTGTAGCCCTCTGTGTCTGACCTGTGACCCATCTCATGCCCTCTGTGCTCACCCATCTCATGATGTGTTTATCCAGCTGTGGGCTGGACATTTTCTCCAGAAGGATTGTGAGCGAGACAGTGTCAGAAACTTTAACAAAGTCCAAAAAGATGACATCAATTGGCTTCCATTAATCAGCCGGGTGGGTTACCTTCCTGTAAAAAGAGATTAAGTTCATCAACCAGGACAAACTTATGGGCATATGTAAAATTACCTCACACAAACTGGCTGAAGTTGTGCATCTCAGATGACCCAGACTGGCATTTTCTGTCTCCAGTTCACAACCATCAAGGGTTTTCCAGGAGAATTAAAACGTTTGTTGACATGCTGCCCCATAAGTGTATTATCCAGCAGGTATCTCTGAGGGAATTGGTGAATGGGAATCCCACCAGCTTATCTGTGACAAGCACATATGCTGGAGGCACAAGACAAAAGGTCTTTCCCTATTTTCTTTGACTTGATTTTGCTTGCAGGCATTTTGAAACAAAATATTCTAGGAGAAGCTAGCTTTCCTTTCAGCAAAGTGACATTTTACTGCAGACAAGCATTTAATGAAAGAAAAATAAAACTAATGATGACTCTGGGGTATGCACATAGGATTGTCTTGTTCTACTTGGTGGCTCTGATGTAGCTGAAGTACTAAATGCTACTTTTGGGTAGGCATAAGTTCCAGCTTGAGCTAAGCTAACATTTTCAGGTCTGTTTTGTGCAGGATACTAAAGTAAATTCCTAGAGAAAAGTGGCCCATTCTGTTGGTGGGGGGGTTTTTTTTAGCTGTGGTCTTTTTTTTGGTTTTTATTTTTTTCTTTTTCTTTTTCATAATATCTTTTTTATTCTTTCCACTTGTAGCCAGACTCAAAGTGGTCTTTGAAACTTTTAGAGGGATAATATGGGATAATGTGTCTTGAACAGATCTCGTTTTCAGGTACACTGTAAATCTTGTAAAACATCTTTTTTAAAGAAATGTTTAGAAAATCTATTGCTGGTTATGGGTGCAATTTCAGTATTTCTTAATATTTTTTTAATTACTTCATTTTCCAGGGATATATTAGTTCTTTCTAGTTTCCTAGAAAACTAGAAACCTTTTCTTATATCACAAAGGTTCTAAAATAATATTTCCAGGTACACAGCGAAGAGAAACAGCAGGTTTGTTTTATTTAATTAATCTTTGATGTTTCCCTAACACTTCAGGTATTCACATAGTGATTGGCATGTATGGACAGTCTTCCTTTTTGACTAGTGGAAAGATATGATATTTAACAAACATATTTCAACATGCAAATTGTAGAGGACAATAGATTTGTGGCCCCAGCCAAGTAAATGCATGATAAAGTGAAAAATAAGAATGTGAATGTTTTTCACACACGAGGGTTATGGAAGCGTTAGCTATGATTATAAGGAAATTTGAAATGAAAACATTGAAATATGAATTAGAAATGATTGAGTAAGGGGTAGGAACAGAAGTGAGTTTCACTACACTTAAAGGTATCTGTTTCACTCTCTGCCCGCATAAAGGGCTTGTATAACATGTTGATATAACATGTTGATATATCATGTAATATTCCCTTGATCTATCTATCTATATATATATGAAAAAACAATTTTTAAATTAAAAATTTGTTTTCTGGGCTTTTCATTCTTCATTAGAGGACTGGGCAATCATCAGCCATATGAAGTCCAATAAGGCAAACTGCCATATTCTGCACCTGGGCTGGGGCAACCCTGGATGAACAGACAGACTGGGGAACGAGATGCTGGAGACCAGTGCCAACAAAGGGACCTGGAGGTCCTGGTCATGGGCAGGTTGAACAAGAACGTGAGCC
>VXBQ01012393.1:33358-49448 GCA_013400175.1 Phainopepla nitens
TCAGGGGAGGTTTAAATTGAATATTAGGAAAAAGCTCTTCCCCCAGAGGGAGATTGGATACTAGAACAGGCTCCCCAGGGAAGTGGTCACAGCACTAGCCTGACAAAGTTCAAGAAATTTTTGGGCAATGTTCTCAGGCACATGTGAATCTTGGGAGTGGTGCACTACAGGACCAGGAGTTGAACCTGATGGTCTTTGTGTATCCCTTCCAAATCACAGTTTATTCTGTGATTCTGCAATTTCCCTTTCTAGTCCAAAGTTATAATAATGATTCTGACATCTTTTGGAAGAAATAATCTCACAAAGTAGTTTGTCTTGCAGGATTATATACTTCAATAGAGAATAAATGCATTAAGAAAAATAAGATGAGGTGGTTTTAGCTGTTTTTTTTTTTTTTTTTTTGATTATGGTTAGAATATTATCCTTTGCAGAAATGGAAATTTTTGGGACTCAATCAGCAGCTTTTTCTTCTCGTTGGCTGTGAGAGGGCCAATCGCCCTCTCTGTTCCAAATAAGTCTGATCACAAGATTGAAATAAGAAGGGCTAGATTATCAAATGATTGGATACTTATGAGTATAGACCCAGTGGCTTTTTTGAAATAAAATTGTTCAGTCTGGTTGATAATTAGATCAACATATTTTCTTTGTTTTCTCTTGCCAAATCTTGTTAAAGAAATGAATATTTATTTTCCCCTGATAACTGTGTTTCTCTGTAAACCGCTTGTTGTGGTTGCCCTAGATAAAATCTCTTAAATAATAGGCGGTCTGATCCTTGTCTTGGTGGATCTGAAAGTATTTTTCACTCAGAATGATAAAGTTTAAAGATGTCATTTGATCTGTAATAACAAGATGTGCTTTTAGTCATTTATGAGTGCTGAAGACAAATCTTTTATGCCAGTCATTCTGCTCAAGAGGTCTTAGGATTCCAGTACCAAGAGTTTGAGAGGCCATGTCATGGGATGGATCATGTATCTTTCTATTTACTCATGTACTTAGAGGAAGTTAATATAACCCACAACTGAGTTAACACATTTTTCTTCTCCCCCTGAATGCTGGTATTACTTTTCTTTCCTGTGGACTTCTAAATACAATAGCTGACAGCACTTAATCGAGGTGTATGGCGCTGTGAAGAGGGAAGTTGGCTGGTCAGAAATATCTGTTCCTCTTTATAGATTGTAGGGGGATCCACAAACTAAGCAGCAAGATAGGGGAAAAAATAGATTATTACAGTTTGCGTAAATTAAGCCCCAAATTCCTGGATAATCCTTTTCTTCTTAAGGCAAAATTTTTATCCTTCATAAGAGCAAGTTCCTTCCTCAAGCTTTCAGGTGAGGCTTGTTTGACCTAAGAGGTGATTGGCATTGATATCTGCAGAAACACTAGAAAGTATTTTTCTTGCCCAGCTACTGAGAGTTGCAAGTGCTCCTCTCTTTCTCCAGTTAATTAATTAATTGTAAAATGGCTATATTGCATGATAATTAACTATAGGTGCAAGGAGAAGCCTTAAACTTAAACAAAATGCATAGGTTGGATTTATTCCTGTTAATATCTATTTTGTTTATCAAGTTAGTATCTATTTCTTTATTTATTTGAGTCATAAGGTGAATTGCAGAAATGCACATATTCCCCTCAAATAAAAAGAGAGCTGTTACAAGTGTTTATCTTGTATGGTACTTGTTAAACAAACTTAAGGAAGTAGGAAATATGCCAAGGAGTCTGACATAAATTAAGACTGAAAAACAGGAAGCATGTTAAGACAAAAATATGAGTATATCTGATATCTGCAAAATAGCAGATCCTTCACTGCCTTGTTTATATCTGTTAAAATCTTCAGTATAAAGATTTATGTTGTATCATCAAAATTAAGGGTATATTTGTGCACAGATTATCTTCCAGGATAAACAATCTAATAGACAGAACTATGATATCAGTGTTTCCCTGTTTAATTTTTACTCTATACTGTAAAACTGCAAATCAACAGTAGGATTGTGTCTTCACCTTTATCAAGATCTGTGTGTTACAATAGTGTCAAGGAATCAGACTGAGAAGTATCAGGGGAATAATCTGTTCAAGACAGCAAGAATATCTTCACTTGCCTCCAAAGGAGAGCATTTTCAAAGAGACCTGGTTGCAAGACATCACTTCCTCTCTGAATGGCACGTGGAAGAAGGGCATGGCTCAGAATACCAAACAAAGCTCTCTTTTTCATCACCTGTTGCCAGAAAAATCTGTTTTCATTGAATTTGAGGTGTTGAGTCATGGAAGCAAGGTAAAAAGCCTGTAAGGATTCATTACTTCTATTTTTTTGATTTCATATGGAATGGAAAAAACCAAGAATTTATCTCGCCCTGTTTAATTATTCTATAAAATAATAGTTTTTAATAGTGTTTTGTTTGTTTATTTGTTTGTTTTTGTAATATGAAACTCATTATCTAAGATGAAATATCAGTTGACAATTAGCTTACAAGAGAGTTTCCAAGTATGGCCAAAGTGTCTGGGGGCTCTATCACAGTTTCCTTCTACATGCTGGTAAAAGTCTCAATGATGGCAGTTAGTCTGCACTTAGAATAAGCTCAGAACTCAAGTAAACACCAAAACAATTCCTGAGTGAACCTCTATTTCCCTCAAATCCCACTGCAGATTTCATAAATCTGGAAGTGTAAAAAATATTTAGGTTCTATGGTAGAGACGATCCTAATTTCAAAGGATACTATCAGTATTTGGATTCCAGGATCACAAGTCCTGTGAACAATGGCAATATTGAGAGAAAACCTATGAGAAATTTAGCACATGGACATTCTTGAACTGAATGATTTTTAAACTGTCTTCTTGCATAAACAATCTTACAACCTTTTTATTTGTAAAATTTTGAAACTCTACATTTCCTTTTGCACTAAAATGTTAATAAAAATACTATTTTATGATTACATGCTTCTATAATGTTGATATCTTGCAGAACAAACAGCAAGTTTGTATTTGAGAGCCGTTGTAATTGTTAGTTTGCAACAAATGCAAGTAGATAATAGAAATGATAACAAATAATACCATGGTTAGCTTGTGGTGGACATCTTGAATGTAACATCAGAGTTACATGTCTGGCATTGCTGGAATAATTAATTTTGAGTTGTCAGTGGCAGATGCTACAGTAGAGACACCATTAATCTACGGGTGGAACACCTATGAAGACATTTATACTACATATGATGGCTGGCTGCTGAGGAAAAGAATGAGAGGGCTACAAACTCTGGTCATGTTTAAAACTACATGAAAAATTGAGACAAAAAGGAGGGGGGAGGGGAAGAGTTAGCAAGCCCACCTCAATTAAAACTTCACAGAGAATACAAATTTTGGAGAGATTTCATACAGGATTCACCCCTTCACACTGTCACTGGACACCATGCAGTCATAACAATATGTGGGACTCAGCCTGACCCTTTGAATCTTTGGATTGATGAAAGAGAAGAATGCTTGAAAACGTAGTACAAACCAAAGTAAAAAGAACTTTTAAGAAAAACTATAACCTTTGAAGATGAGGCACTCTTTGGAAGCATTTTGTCACAACTTGAAAGATAGTTAATACTGTAGAGAGTGAGAGCAGACATTCTTTTGTATTTTCACAAAGCTAAAGATGTGTGTGTGTAGAAGTAGACAATCAATGGGTGTATTCTGTGGAGATTGTATTAGAAAGCTGAATGAAGAATTTTTGTACTGGGACATGTCTTATGAGAGGGCTTGGTCAGATGAGCCATATTCATGAAGCATTTAACGACATTCCTTTTGTATAATCATTATTTGAATGCTTTGCTGCCATTGCTAATGCCCTGATATCACTCAGTACATGCCTGTAGAATTAATTTTTATCTATTCAGCTGTAATAGCAGAGTGACGTTTTTTGCAGTCAATGCTGCTTAACCTGCGCAGAGATATAAGTCCAATACCAGCTTCCTGGCTGGAAAAACTGTGGTGGGTGGTTGTGTTGCAATGATCCCCTAAAGGTTTATGACAGGCAGACAAGTGCCAGTGATCATGTAATCTGATATTAGTGTCGCCTGAATCAAATTGAAACTGGGGCTTTTTAACAGGTGAATTTGACCCGACTCCTTCTTCAGTTCATGTAATTAGTCCCCTTCTGAATGTAGTTCATCTCACCTCTTTCAGAACCCCCTTTCAAAATTGGATTAATTGTCTGCTGAAGCGGGCTCTGTTTCTCCACTGACTAGAGCCTAGATGATGAATGTGGACTAGACACTGAAGTTTTAGATGATTAGTATTGCGACAAGTCTGGTTAGCCACGGGCTCTTATTTCACATAAGAGGCAGGTCTAACCTGAGCCGAGGAAAGATTGAGGAAAATTTAGGAATCAGGGGTGGTCACTGGTTGCCTCTCTCATTTCCTTTCCTAAATAAATCTTAGTAAAAGACAGAATTTGTCTCCATCTGTGATAAACTTGCTATTCTATATAATTTCCCAATTTAGTGTGTAGTCTGAGCAAACTATTCCTTGTCACCAGGCAGCAAAATATTCCTTAAGTTCAATAGGTAGTTAAGCAACTTGCAGTTAAAATGAGCCTAAAAACTGTGCATATATCAAAACATTTCCACTGCTACTCTTGCTATTTTACTCAGCTTTATGTTGTGTAAGAATCATTTACAGTGTACCTTTTGTCTAAATTACTTTAATGGGCTCCTTGTCCAGATTGCATATAGTAGTATTCAGTACAGCATGATAGGTGCATTAAAACTCCAGAGAAAAATATAGACTATTTAAGATTATAGTGTCAAGAAGTACATTTTATACTATTTGAGAAATAATGTGTTGTTGTGCAATTATGGTGTGTATCCTATTATGTGTGTAAAAGGCAGAAGTAATTTCATACCCTACAACTAAATTTTATGTACTCTTGCTCTGGAACAGATCTTACAGAAATTTTTTTTTATTACTGGTTTCACAAACAGTAAGTGTTTTAAAATTTGCAAACCGATTATGAATTTGTTTCTCCAGCTATGTGAAATATGTTCTAGTGTAGACTGCACTATGTCTGCTCACTGCACTTTCCTCTTTCTTATCACACCTCTCATTTTTCCTCCTATGTAGGTAATTTCACACCCCAGCTTCCTGAAAGAATTGATGGGCTGGACTAGATGGTCCAAGGGTACTAACAGAGGAATAGAAAGAATTTAAATATATATATTTCCAGAATTTTGAGGGAAAAAGGGAGACGTTGATAAAGGAGCAAAGGAAATATATTTTCTTTTGTAAAGGAAATAAAACTTTGAAACCAGTAATTATTTTTTTAACTTTTCCTTTTCCCTTTATTTTTCCTTTTCTTTTGCCTTTTTCACCTTACCACTGTATTGAGAATGATTATGAACAGAAGATCACAACTTCAGGTGCTTTGCCACATGTCCTTCTGAAACTGCAAAACTACTTTAAAAGCAGACTTTTGATAAGACAGTCAGCACAAAGACTGACATGATATTTTTGTCTTAGACATTTTAAATTAATTAACTTATTTGGAGAATACTATTGGAGAATTATCAAGTGTCATGGATAATAGTTCAATTTATTTTCTCTCAGGAAGACTGACTTTGGACATTTCCTTCTTTTCCACTTCCAGACAATATGGAAGAGATGGAGGGAGAGAATTAGAGCCCCACTGGGTTTCTTTGGTTTAGGTAAACTGTGGTTTTGGTTTTTTTTCAATAGTGCAAGTAAAGCATGATAGGTAAAGTGATATTATAAGAGGGAGTATATTACTGATTTGTCTGACATGCAAAACATCTTGCTTTATTATTTCTAGTGTGCAAGGAATAAGCAAACTCCAAAATTTTCTGCAGGGATAAGAAACATGCTTAGAAGATCAACAGACACATGCTTATAACTGGTCACTGGAAAGCCATGGCATTACTTCTTGCCCACTAAATTAAATTCTGTGGTTTTCTGATGCCATGTAAATTAAGTGCTGTGAAGTGACTGTTTCCACTCTTTCTCATGTTTTGCATTATACCTCTCTCCTTGCATTTCCTTTATATCCTTACAGAAGGATATGGACTTCTAGTGCTATTTATTATTAGATTTGTAAGTGACGGCTTGGAGCTGACAAATTCCCTGTCAGAATTCTGAAGCAGCAATTATCCCCATACTAAAAAGCCATTTCTCATTTAAAAAAAAAAAAAAAAAAAAAAAATCCCTCCAAAAAAAAAAAAAGAAGAACAAAAAAACCAACAGCAAAAAACAAAAAAAAAAAACAAAANACCAAAAAAAGGAAAAAATATTATAAGTGTCTGTCCAGTTTCCCCAAGTTATGCCTGCACATTAGCAATTTTGTCTTTGTACACCCACCCATATGAAAAATTTCAATCAGTTTTGAGGCTGCATCAGAACGTTCAGATTATTTTTGTTAATGCTTGAATTGGACCAAATGTGTGCTATATAAATGACAAGTTTTGAATGAATATCCAAACAGTCAATTCTGTTGCCTTTCAGTATGATAATTACTAAAATTACACTTTAAGCTTTTCAGTGTTGAAAACCAAATTCAGTATGTTTCAGGATAGTATGAGACGGACCAAAATAACAGAATTTTCCATCAGACTCTATTCAGCTATATCAGGATTTTGAATTTCTTTGAATTTGGACTCCAAATCTGAAATTCATCTTGACTTCTAGGTTTGTGTGTGTATCTTTTCATCTGTTTTGTCTCATAAAAACTTCATTCTTGCTTGGCCCAGTGTGAGAGAATGTTCTGCTTTTCTGATTTAACCCTTGAACTCAACTATCACAAACCTATATTTCTTTTTGTTTCTTGGGAGGAGGAAATTGGTCCTTTACATTTCTGTGAGATCAATGTCAGTTTCAAAGACCTTTCATCCCTATCGTTAGTATGATTGTTTAACTATTTAATGATATTCCGTTTCCTGATGGGAAAATTCTTTCTCAGACTTATGTAAGAAGAAAAATGTACATACATGCACACAAATGTGCATATATGCATGCAAATATTTTCAGGGCAGATGTCAAGAAGATAGGGACAGACTTTTTTATGATGGACAGTGGCAGGACAAGGTGCACAAACTAAAACTCAAGAAGCTTCACTTCAATATGAGGAGAAACTTTTTTTACTTTGAGGGTGATTGAGCACTGAAACAGGTTATTCAGAAAGGCTGTGGAGTTTCATTCTCTAGAGATGTTCAAAATCCACAAGGATGTGATTCTGTGTAACCTTCTCTAGGCGAGCTTGCCAGCAAGGTTGGACTAGATGAGATCCAAAGGTCCTTTCCAACCCCAACCATTCTGTGATTCTGTGAAAATGGGCTAGAATCTGATGGAAAATATTTTCTTTGGACAGGTAGGGCTGGTGGAATTAGCCTTACAGGATGCAAATGTTTTGGAGTGTTAGAAAGACCTTTAAAGATAAAGCCAGAGAGCTAGGGAGCTACATAAACTTCCATACAAATAGCTGCTAACCCTCTGATTTAAGTAATGATCTAAGCCAAGTTTTAATTCAAGTGCCTTAAAATGAATTTGTGAAGAGCCATGTGAGAGAAATCCTGCTTCACAGATGCTAACTTTCAAGATGGAAATGTTTGATTTTGCTAATATGAGATTGTGTGAATGGAAACAATTAATGTGATAATTTGTCACCTGGCCAAGAATTTGTCAATTCTTGTCTAGTTCGGCCCACGCTGAAGTTCACTTAGATGATAAATCTTGTAGGGCTCTTTCAGCATTGCTTTAATCTTTCCCTATGAGTTAAAATGAAGAAGAATCCCATATCCCCAAAACTGGAGACAAGAGTAATTTACCTTTTCCATACACTATTTTGACCTTTTGTATTGAAATGGGGACAGGATAGGAAGGAAAGGAGCCCTTGTCTTTAAAGTAAAATACATACTTCCATTTCTTTTTAATGACAGTCCTTACTAGGAATAAGGACATTGCAGAACAGTGTACTATAATTATAATGGGATTCTACAGCATGTATTACTTACACTTTCCAAAATACTTTATCTAAAATTTCTCTACAACACTACATCCTAAGTCAGAAAAACAACAACAAAAAAACAACTAGTAAAAAGTTTCCAAACTTGGTCTACTTTGAGAGGGTCTAAGTGCAGACTCACCCTATTTATCAACTTCTATCAATAAGTTACCGGGCAATAGAGGACACACACTCATCTTTCTAGCTACAAAATAATGAAAGGATTTTAATGTAATTATCCTTTAGAGCTAAACCCAGAAGTACGTTACATCTAAATGCCAGAGTTCAAAAATTGTGATTAATTCTGAGACCCCAGATGCCCAGGTTAAAGATAATAATGGATCCTACATTTTATTTTTCTTAGATTCCCTTTAGAAACACAAGAAGCATTAACTGTCAAAAAAAAACATTTAGAGAAAAGTTCATATCACAGAAGGCACTAGTCTGGATTGCAACAATTTAATCAAAGGAACAAATTTCAAAATCTGTAGGCAATCTCTAACAGATTTTATAAAATTATAAAACGTTGTAGGAGATAAAAAATAAGAGATAACAGTGGGTGACCAGAAAGCTGTGATTAACTCATTAGTCATGAAAGTCAAGCACCTGTGGTTTGCAGCAGTCATGCTAGTTTATTCCCTTAATCCAAGATAAAACCTGTGCAAATGTCTTTAGGAACTGTGACTGGTTTTCAGAAGTCCTAGCAAAAAGCTACTCTACATATTTTTCTGTGTTTTATTTTCTGAAATGAGGACAAATAGCAGTCTCTGCTACTTCTAGAACTGCCAAAACATTGCTCTACTGAAAACTGTATTGAGCTGAGATTAAAACATTCCCCTTGGTAAAATTTCAGACAGGATTAAAGACATAGAATGAGTCTTTTCAATGAACTCCACTGTGAGCTTATTGAAGTGTTTTTCACTTGGCTGTTAATGTTTATTCATACTAAAGTAATCAAAATGCTAACACAAATTTGCTCTGGCCTTTTTATAATTATATTAATGACTAAACTTCTAAAATACTTTAAAAATAAAAATACTTAATATAAAACAAGTCAGACAGTGCAATATTTTTGTAGGTAATGCTGTCTCCCCCATCCTACATGAAATTAAAGAAAAGTTTAAGTAGACATAAGGTTTGATGACTTTTATTTGATTAAATTAGCAATATAAATAATGCCAGACATGTCCTAAAATTGGGAAGATTTTAAACTGCATTTAAACACGTGAGAGTAATACTTAAAACACTTGTTGCTAAGTAAGAAATCTTTGTTTAAATTGTACTTTAAAATTTATAGACTGTCTCAGCACTTTTCAGTTTGCTTTAAAGCAATGAATATGCAACAGTTTCTGTTGAAACTTACAGTTGGTGAAATAAGCTGCTACATGTATAGGACACTTCCGGTTAAAAAATGATTTAAGCAGAGATGATGATGATGACACCATCCCAATACTTTCTTTGGGCTTACAGTTGACTGCCAGCCTGTGATTCTTGGAACATTAGAGATAGGTTTGACAGATTCTGAGGCCTAGGAGGTAGTCTGAAAATATGGCTGTAGTGACAAGAGCATGGTCCAATATTATGTCTCTATCCACATTTTCCTTCAAAAAAGTCCATGTTAGACATACATGTTCCTTGAGAAAGGGCTTGGAGCTACCAAAGACATTGCAATACAAAAAGAATACTGAAAAAATTTGTGCACAGCATAGGAGAGAGAGATGGTCCTGAAATATCAAAATGTTTAAGACAAAGTGATTTAATGCATAAAATGGCATTCAGATGTCATGAAATAAGAAAGCAATTGAATAAATTTCATCTTGTAGATGAAAGTATTTTGCAGCACCGCTAAACAGACTTCTAAATCATGGGAGACTTGTGTGTCATCAGAGGAATTTAACCCTAAAAATGTACAGAATTGTTTTAATCATTAGGTTGCTTTTTGTAAAGCTTATTTAGTGCTTTACATTGTAAAACTGTTTGGTGGGGGGGAGGGTCCCGTTCCCTGTAGATTAAGCTCACAGTGTACATCAAGTGGTATGCATCTTTCTTTCCTGGGCATTTATTTCAAGAATGCGTTGTAATGTCAATAGTGGGCTTTCTAATAGCCTTCTCCCATCTCCTGCTTAAGTATCATCCCTAGGGTGTAATTCAGAATGTAATCCATTGCTTCTGCCACAAGCATTAAATGAGTTATCTTATTGTTTCACCTCCACGAATTTAAAGTAAGAGAAGATAACTGCACTGTAAGCAGGGAATTTGTTTGAAGGGACTGAAAAGACTTTTCTGTAGGATTTAAAAATAAATTGATCAAATTATAACACACTGGTGATGAATTTCAGCCTCTACTGATAAACTATGGAGATGAGGTAATTATTATTAAAGTTTTTTTCTCATGTTCTGTGTATCTTTCTTTGTACAGAAGCAAGACATATATTGCTTACTGAAATATTTCTGATTGCTTTTTTGCCCATGAAGATTAAAGGAAGGTTTGTCTCAGTTTCCTGACTCATTAGTGATTTTGCACATTTTCAAGTATTCAACATCTCCACAAAAAGTCTGCCTTAAGGTTTCAGCCTAGAGAGACTCACAATGACATCCAGTGATGAAAAAAAGGAGTTCATCTGCTGATGGCTTAGAGAATAAATGAGATGAAGTAAATTTCAGAACTGCAACAATTTCATATCCCTTCTATTAATGACAGTAACTGGTTCCACTGCCATACTTCTCTCCAAGGCCAGGCCAAAAATTAGGTATGGGTACAATTTGAATGATCAAGCCTTTAATCTGGTGTCTTTCAAATTTGGTCTGTATCTTTTTTTCAAAACACAGAAAAAACCATTTTTTCTGACTTCAGTTGGGTAATAACCATTTATTTGTTTTATATAATAATGTCTCTTGGCTCCTGGATTTAATAAAGATTGTAAGGACTAATTGGGTCTTGTATATATGTTGGTAGCAGAGACTTCAAAATTAAAATACTACTGGAGCATTCCTGAGGAAGAGTAAACCCGGAAATGAAACTCGAGAGAATTTTAGTAAGGAGGTAATATAAAAGAGGATCTTTATTTGAAGGCCTTCAGGATCAGCTATGGAAAGATGTCCGCAAAAGCCCATCCCCCCCAAGGGGTGAGTACATTTTATAGGTTTTAGGAAATTAGCATAATTGATAAAAAGCACCAATTAGGAGGACAAATGGAGATGCTATTTCCCCCCAGGTCAAGCCCCTTCTCTGGAGCCCCCCTTCAGCACTGTTGTACTTTGTCCATGAGAATGGATCTCCAAGAGCTGTTCTTGGCCTTGGCTCCCAGGGAGAACCAGGATAGCACAGGGGCCTTGTACATCCTGGGGCTTGGAGCTCTGGAAGTTGTTTTGTGTAGAAGAATTTCTTATTAACCAGGGACACGGACTGCCCCTGGAGAGTTTGGACAATCCAGGGCTGTGCTCAGAGGCCTAGCAGAGGCCTGCAGGGCCTGCAAAGGCCTGTGACCTTGTAATCACCTTGAAAGGATGAAGTCATGAGGAGAAGCCTGTAACTCTATCCTCTTTATTTGAATTTATACCAATAGTATAAAAGTTCAGATGCAAGTCAAAAAAGTGAAACCAATTAAGTAAAGTGTTCTACAATTAAAAAATGTGAACAATTCTTATCAGTATAAAAGACAGAGCCCTGACGAAATAAACTGCGTCTGCCATGAAACTTTATCAGTGTAGTTAGTAACTTTTAGGTAGCTCCTCCATCAAGACGCTGTTACAGTTTTGCCTTTCCGCTTAGGGAAAGCCCATGGAAAATTGCTGGGAAAACTAGCTACTAATACAGTAGGTGACGGAGTTACAAATGTATGTGTGAAAAATACAGAGAACATATGAAAGAAAAAAAGGAAAACCGAAATGTCATCAATATAATTACTATTTCTTTCCTTTTATGGATGCATCTATGTTTTGAGATTGTTAATTTTTTAGGCCTGAAATTGCTGATACTGAGCGTGTGTATTATAAATTTGTGTATACTTGTATTTAGAAATATATATTTATTATAATGTGTATTTATATACAATATACCTTAATAATTAACTCTTAAATTGGAAGGACTTAGATTAAATATAGCATCTTCCCATTCAACTGTTCCACCATAACAAACATATGCTGAGATTGAATTCTGAACTGAGTTTGATTCAACCTTGACAATCAATCATAATACATATAAGGGTCTACTCTAACTTTGAAGATATTTAAGAAGGTTTTGACAGAATTCAGATTGAGCTTTAAATGTGTTTTTATTTTGCAAGTGACTGACTGCTCAATATTTATTATATTAAAATGCATAAATACTTTCATACTTTCTATATTGAGAACGTTCTGTGTAATGAGAATCCTCGATTAAACAAACTGTCTTAGAGGAATTAAAACATGGGCTGTTAAACAGCTATGATTTCATTGTACTATTGCATTAACTCCAGCCTGGACATGGTAATTAAAATGGGTGAACAACAGAAAGTGCAGAATCACTCCATGTCCTTGTTTACTCCTGCTGTTTTTCCTGTGTTAGTAATGCTCAGGGGATGAAAAGCAATCAGTTCCGTTTCTCTCTGGCACTATTTTCACACACTTTATGGTGTGGAGATCAAATATGCCATTCTCCATGCTAAAGTTTTTAATTAGTTTGTTTTGTAAATATCCTCGTTTTGGCACAAATTTCCTTTTGACAGACTTGTGTAGGATTAGCATATAGGCCTGAATAGCTGTCCCACAAAGTTGCAGTATTTCCTCGTGATAGTGATGGAAACTGGTCATTTTTCTTTTCATTGGTACAGGAGTGTTTTTTGTGAAGTGTCAATTTTTTGACTAATTTATTTTCAAATTCCAAATCTTATTTTTCTTTTTTCCATTAACATTACCTTTTAAGTATTCTCATTCTGGTCTGGTGCTGTAGTGCTTTCTCTCTTAAATACTGCTAAGACCTGAGTATTGTGAGGTCTCTCTAGTTTTTCTATTGCCATTGACTTTACAGGCTTAGCAACCTTAATTAGTGTAACTTTGTGATAATTTTATAGAGTAGCATTAATTGCCCTTGGATTTCAAGGGTATGTGTTTGGTCATGGCCAACTTTGAGCCAGGTGTGTCAAGATAATGTAACTGATTATTTGAGGTTTTTTAAAAGCATCATTCAGTATTGCAGCATTTAAGTCTTCTAGATTACTTGTCTAAAATATCTAGAAACTGCTTTTCTGGAATAACACCCAAGTATTTTGCTCATGTGATCATTTGAACTATGGGACCAAAAAGGATTAGAAATAATACAGCATATAGCAGTATATCAGCTTTTCATATCCTGTACACACATTCACCCCATTTGGCTTCTGTTTAGCCTTAAAAATCTCTATCTATGGGTGGCATTAGTAATGTTGGTTGCTAGAAATTGTGTAACGTACTCCTTCTTCACAGCTCTTTTTATCTGCTGCTGTAGCTTGCCCTCATCTTTTTTTTCCCTCTGACAGAGACTTAAAATGTGTTTTCAGTTCAAAGGTCAGTTTATAGTGTGGTTGGTTTTTTCTTTGTTTGTTTTTATTGTATTTTTTTAAATTGTTTTTTTAAATTTTTAAAATTGAGAAAATTTTCAAATTTTGTGCAAATTTTGTAGGTCATTTGTGAAAAAGCTACTTCTGACACTAGGCATATTTCAGCTACTTCTGACACTAGGCATATTTCTATATCTCATTGTCAACCCTTATAAGCTTCAGGTTCTTTATTTGTTCTTTCCACTTATCACTCATCACGGTTTGCATTTTTTGCCTTTAAAATCAGATGGTTATCTTTTCATTGTCGCTATATTGCTCTTGTTCAAAGCACTATGTGCCTGGTGTACCCTGCTAAGAATCAACTTTGCCATTTGGGTGTGCCCTATCTCTTTTGAAACAGATTTTCAATCAGAGCAGTGAATTTCCAGGAAGTGTGCCATGGTGAGGACTCTTAACCTACATGCTTGTTATCACCAATGCCTGAGCAGACCTTTTTTTAGGCTTGAAATACTTCTAATTAGCATGTTTCGGACTGCTCTCACTGATGTCAAGTAACTGTCTTTTTCCATCATATTTTTGAGAAGTCATGTATTTCATGTTACAGCCCAATGAACAATATTTGACTCATTTATTACTATCAGTCCTAGGTGTTTTTTGGGAACTAAGCTTACGTAAAGCTTTGATATGGAATGAGAATCAAAAAATGGTCTCTTCAAAACAACTACTTTAACTTTCTTTTTTTTTCTCTAGCTGCTATTTCTAAGAGATTAAGTAGTCCTGCTGTTACATTGCAAGGCTAGAAATAGGAAGTTGTAGTAAAAAAGAGGTACTTAGTCAGCTGCAGTTTATAAACACAGAAAATTCTGCATTAGACACAGTTCATTCTGCATTAGAGAGAATAAATATTTGATAGATCGTGGAGGACCAAGAAAAAGAAAATGAGTGAGATAAGAGTAAGAGCCTGAATGGTGTATTTTAGTAGATGTTTCTGGAATGGAGTTGTTTGAGGGCCAGGTGTTCACTTAAAATGTTTCTGTAGAAGTCAGTAGATTAACTTAGCTTGCTACACTCTAAGTATGATAGCAATACAAAATTACTTTTAATCTACAGCATTCAAACTTTTTGAAGTTTATCTTTTTTGTCCTTTTTATAAAAGGAAAAAAAAAAAGAGTATAGTATTTCTGTTGAAAGGAAGGTGTGCTAAAAACTGAGAGACTCTTGTTTCTATCGTGTGACATGCCCTCTTTAAATTGGTTTCCCAAAGACAATGATTTACTTTTCTGAAAATAATGAAGAGGAATTGACAAGCTTTCTAGTTTCCAGCTCAGTCAGGAAAAGGTCACGTTCATTTCTAGTTCTGCGAAAATTGTTTTATAATTTCTTTTTAATCTGAATTGAAAATGAATTGATACTTGGGTGCAGTTCAATCAGTGTTAAGAGGATACTGATAATAACTTTGATGTGCACTATTGGATTACAGAATGTAGTAACATTCTCTTTAGTTATTCTAAAGATTTTTTCCCCCATAGTTCAGAATATTTTCCATCACTTTTACAGATATTGAGATCCTGGGTCAGCTACTTACAGTACTTAGCTGAAAGAGGAGAATTTCTGATGACATCTCATGATTAAATGTGTCTTAAAAATCCTGTTTGAAAACTCTCCAGTTATTTCCTTTAATTACATTGATTTTTTTTTCTTTTTTAGTTTTCTGTCTTAATTCAAGATCCAATCTGTTTCACTCTTGAATATTTCTGGGATATTTGAGAAAAGATTTGTCTACTTTCACAAAGACAGATACACCGGAAGAAAAGCAATACTAAGTTTATAAAAAAACCCTTTCTAATCATGCAGCAGTACCAGTCAGAGGATTTGCCTGAAGAGAACAAATTAATAGAGCAAATGAGACTATAAAGAATAAAAAAAAAGGAAAAAAAAATCACTTGTATTAATAAGAATAGCATCTGCAATTCCACTCACTAGAGTAAAATAAGAATAATTAATTTTTATGCTTCGGGGAATAAACTGATCAGTTTAAGTTGAATGGAATTTTCTCAGCTATTTATTGGTGTGAGTTTAAAAACCACTTACATTATTGGAAATTTTTATACCAGTGTCCATACTTAGTAGCATCACATGTGTGCAAACAAGAGCACATATGAAAGTATTCACATTATTAAAAAAAAAGATTTTGTATTTAAACAGTCTTGATACTCACATAATTAAGATTCATGCAGTTTTGAAATATTATTTAATTATTACATCAGTGGAATAGGAAGGGTTACAGATGTCATTTGTCTGGACTTCTTTAAACATTTCACACTCTTCCCCACAACATTCTTTTCTCTAAATTGGAGGGATAGTGATGATAATGATGATTCAGTGGTACTGTTAGATGGATAAGAAACTGGTTAAGTATTCATATCCACAGGATGATGGTCAGTGGCTCAGAGTCCCAATGGGTGTCCCAGGGGTGTCCCTGCCCTTTTATATCTTCATCAGCAACATAGACAATGAAATTGAGTGCACCCATAGCAAATTTGCAGGTGGCACTAAGCTGTTACCATTGGCACACCTGAAGGATGGGATGCCA
>VXBQ01012393.1:49708-62856 GCA_013400175.1 Phainopepla nitens
CTCTGCTCTGCTCTGCTCTGCTCTGGTGAGAGCCCACCTGGAACCTGCATCCAGCTCTGGAGTCCCAGCACAGGAAGGACGTGGACCTGCTGGAGAGAGTCCGGAGGAGGCCACTAAGATGATCAGAGTGATGGAGCACCTCTGCTATGAGGAAAGACTGAAAAAACTGTGTTTGCTTAGCCTGGAGAGGAGGAGGTTCCTCTGACCTAGTTGCAACCTTTCAGTACCTGAAGTGACCCTACAAGAAAGATGTAAAGCACTATTTACAAGGTCATATAAGTGACAGGACTTGCTGTCCTTTATGTCTCTTTATTAAAGGGTTTGGTGCTAACAGCTTTCATAATGTGATCCCTGGCTGCTCAATTTCTTTGTATTCCTGCCAGGATACTTGTTCTTGTGTTTGTTTGCCCAAGAGCTCCTTTTCATTCACTCATGTCACCTGGCATTTTTGCCTGAGCTCCTTTTTGCTGGGATGCATTACTTGTGACCTTGGAGGGTGTCATCTGTGCCCTTTAACTGGCTTTCTTGGTCTCCTCTGCCTTCCTTGACTTTATATTGTGGTAGTCTTTGAAGGAGATCCCTGAAAACTTGCTTTGCTGACATCCAGGACAGTGAAATCACACATAAGAGCTTTAACCTAGAAAAGATGGTCAGAGAAAGAATGACCAAAAGTCAAGTGGGAAGTGATAGATTGTCTTAAGCATGAAAAGCATATAGAATGATATGAACATTTGTAATCAGCAAAAGAATTTTGAAGTGGGGTCATCCCATATTCTGCACGCATATGACAGTTGGACAAGATAAAATTTTTGGGAAAGCTCTCACATTTTTTCTAGGAGATGGACATAGCTGAGTGCCTGTACACTGATGAATGCAGCATGAGGAATAAATAAGAGAAATTAGAGGTTTCTGTGATGTTGCAGGGCTATGACCTCACTGGAATCACAGGCATATGATGGGATAGTTTATAATTGAAGTGCTGCAATAGATGTATACAAGTTCTTTAGAGACTGGATAGCAGGGTAGGAAGGTAGGAAGAGTTGCCTTTTATTGTGAGAGAAATGGGAATGCATAAAGCTCTACCTTGGAATTCATGATGAGTTAATGCAGAGCTTATCAGTCAGGATTAGCAGGCTGATCAACAGGAATAATTTTTGTTTGTCTGCTACAGACTGCCTGATCAGAGAGAGCAAGTAGGTAAGACCATTTTCAGACTATTGGAGTTAGCTTCACATTCACGGGACTTGCATCTCTTGGAGAACTTCAAGGACCAAAATATCTGCTAGAAGCACAACAAAGAAGGACAGATCACCAAGAGTTTTGAAGTGCCTTTAAAAAAAAGCATCCAGATATGTGATTGAGAATCTAATGAGCATTGATTTTCTGCTGGACTTGTTTTTGACAAATAAGGAAGAATCTCTTCGTGGACGTTCAGGGGATGCCCTAGCTGTAGTGACCATGAGATTATGGTGTTCTGGAGTGCAGTAAACAAAGGAGAACCATAACCCTGAACTTCAGGGGAGCAGATATTAGCCTGCATCTGCTTCAGATAAACTTATGGAAAATATATCTGGAGAGAAGAGACCTCTAGGGGAATTTGTTGACTTTCAAGAATCACCTTTAAAGCTACAGAGGAGTTGAATCCAATGAACACAAAATGAAGCAAAAAGATAAACAAGAAGATAGTGACAAAACTCAGATGCGAAAAGTAAGTGTACAAGAGGTGGAAAAGGAGACAAATGTCCTGAAATATAGACAAGCAGTTTGAGCATACTGAGACATGGTTAGGAAGCAAAACTCACCTGGAAATAAATCTGCCAAGAGATGTGAAGGGAAACAAGCTTTCAAAAGTTTATCAGCAGCAAAAAGAAGACTATAGAAAATGTTGGTCTGCTGCTTAATAGGGCAGGGGATCTCATGATAAAGGACACAGAAAAAGATGAAGTAATTAATGCCGATTTGACCTGTCTTCTGTTGAGAGCAGCAATTAGGAATTGCAGCAGTGTATGGAGCATGTAAGACTCAGGCTTGGTACAGGAGGATCAGATTAGGGAATATTTAAATAAACAAAATATGCACAAGTCCATGGGACCTGACAGGATGTGCCCATGAGAGTCACTCCTGTCTTTATGAAGGTAGAGAAGTGGGATCCAGGGAACTATAGACCAGTCAGCCTTACCTTGATCCTTTGTAGAGTAATGGTGGAAGATCTCCTGGAAACCATTTAAAAACACATGAAGGACAAGGAATTGATCAGACGTAGTCATCATGGACTTATGTTTAACGAAAATGATAACCTTCTATTCTAAGATAACTGACTTGATGAATGAAGGGAAAGCAGTGGATGTTGGTTATACTGACCCCAACAAGATTTTCAACATTATCTGCCATAATACCTTCACAGAAAGACTGAGAAGTACAGGCCATAAGTGCACAGGGAGTTCAATTAAAAGATAGCTGAATTGCTGAGCTGAAAGAGTTGTGGTCAGTGGTATGAATTCCAAATGAGAACTAGTCACTAGTGGGTGACTCCAGGGTTCAACTTCAGGGCCAATACACTTTAACATCTTCATTAATGACCTGGATTCTGGTACAGAGGGCATTCACCAAGTTTAGAGATGATGAAAAGTAGGGAAGAGTGTTTCTTCTGCCAGATAGGTGGGCTACTGAGCAACTTTGACAGGCTGGAGAAGTCAGTAGACTGCAACCTCATGAAATTCATAAAGATAAAGAAAAAATCATGAGAATAAGAAAACCATGCACCAGTACATGCTGGGGGACAGCAAGATGGAAATCAGACTGGCAGAAAACAGCGTGGAAAATCTGCTGAACAAATTGGTCATGACCAGTGTGTCAGAAAGAGACTGAAAGCATTCTGAGATGAGTTAGGAAAAATATCACCAGCAGATTGAAGAGTAATGACACTTACTCAGCGCTTGTGAGATCGCATCTGGCTGCTGCTTCACGATCTGGGTTCTGCAGTGCAAGAGAATTGTGGCTTTGGTGGAGTGAGTCCAGTGAAGCTTGGAGGTACAGGAACATCTCTCATACAAGGGGAGACTGAAAGAGCTGGGACTATGTAGCCTGAAGAAGAGAAGTGAGAGCACTTAGGGATTATCTTACCAGTGTGTACAAATGCCAGATGTCAGTGAATATAGAAGAGAAAGCCAGACTCTCAGCAGTTCCTTGGACAGGATAAGATGAAAAATTCCGCTATAAGTCTGACTATGCAGTGGAACAGGTTTCCCAGTGATTTTGGGTAGTTTGCTCTGAAAAATGTTAAAAACTAACTGGAAAAGTCCTGAATAGCCCGACCTAACTATAAAATTAGCTGCTGTTATGATGAAGTTTTGACCATTCACATGTCTCTCCCAACTTCCATTAATCTGTAAGTCTGTAGTTACTCAAATCAGTAGAGACTGTCTTAGTCTTCTCACATTAAAAAATCAGTTCTCCATAGGGAGAGCAAAAATGCTGGAAATAGCAAAACTAAACTAAGAGTACCAGAAATTCTTCATGCATTTGAAACCTGATTCCTCCTGGACACATCAGAAATGCGCTGAAGTAGATAGACTGCTTATATGTTCATATAAAGTGTATACGTAGGCGGATAAGTGGATGTGCAAAGAAAAGGTAAAAATAATGATCTTTGAATCCATCATCACTTTACCTGTATATTGTAGCCCACTCCCTCTTCTTTTTGTGTGGACATAATTCATGTGTCTCTTTTTAAAGCCTGAATGCTGAATGGACCTTTTGTGATCCACTTTCCTGTGATTCTGTCTTAGTAAAAAGTGAGACTACATAAAGTGCCTTAACCAGCAGAGTTCTTGAGTCAGCAAACCTTCAGAACCTGAGCCTCTGAGGAACTCTTGGAGACAGTCAAAACACATGCTGTCCTGCATGTTTAGGAAAAATCTATGGTAGTTTAGGAATTACTACCTTCTAATTCCTCCTTAAATCACAGTAAATGTACATGAAAATAACCAGGCTGTTGCTGACCCAAGACTCCTGTCTACTGTACATTTTAGTGTTGCCTTTTTTATTGTTTTAGTACAGTCAGGTTAAAAAAAATTTAACAGTGAACCTAAAAAAAGTAAACCCCAACATCTTTAGCAAGAAAATTTAGGTCATTTGTACAATGGGTGATTAGTATTATGTCTGTCTATGATTATGTTTTTGTCTGTTGTCCTAGGTTACAATGTAAATATGTGCCCAAAGCTATGTATTCCATCACCATCTCCATGAACTGTTAAAAACAGGAGGCACGGTGTTTTCTTGTCTCCTCCCCCGGACTATCTCCTGTTAATGGGCCATCAATGCCTTGCCCCATGAATCATAGATAACTCCCTCGGGAAGCTATTTCTGTATAATGGGCAATCAAGGACCCACCACATAACTGATAAAATGACATCATCCCATTGTGAGATGCTCTGCCCAGGGGGAGGAGCCAAGCATTCCCACCTGGATATAATCTGGGATTTCAAACAGAACAGCAGCGCTTATCCACTGGTTTCCATAGAACAAGGACCACTATACCTTTTCTACAGGATCACCACTTCAGCAAGATCACTTCATCTGGACTACTACCACCACCCTAACGAGCAGGGTGTCAGGTTGTATTCTGACTTTGTCAGAGGTTTTTCTTTTGTATTGTTGCATGTACTTTAACTTGTTTTCTATTAAATTGCATTTCTGACTTGGAGTTTCACTGGTTTTTGCTTTCAAACTAGCACATCTGTTTTTAATCTGTTTTCCATGTTCCCCTACTGAAAAACATGGCACCTGAAAGATACATCTTTGTCTGTGACAACTTGTGGTCACCTTAGCATGTCTGGCAGACTTTGAGAGACCTCTGTCATGCAGTATCTGTAGATTTCTGAAAAAGAAATATTGTTTTCAGCCAGCTTTATAATTTATTTTGTGTCTACAAGGCAGTGCAAAGAGGTGAGGGTCATGAGCATTCAGGTCCCGGTGTTGAGTTTCTTCATATTTCTGAAACTAGTGTGAAGTTGCCAACAGTGAAGAGTGACATAAAAGGAGAAGTCTCAAAGCTGCACAGAAAAGAAGCTGATTAGGGAAACGAACCCAGCAATTAAGGCCAGGAAGAAATAAAAATGACAGGCAGAACACAGGGGGCAAAAAAGATTGATCTTTAAAGAGAACTGAGGATGAAGAGAGGTCAGGAGCAATGAAAAAAAAAAAACAAACCAAAAAAACTAGACAGTTGCTGAGGAACAGAATTAGAGAGAAGAGCACTTTTAAGTAGGTTTAAAACATGGGATTTAAAATGTGTTTCTAGAAATATAAGAAAAGAGATATTTTTGAAGGTGTGACAGAAACAGTTCCCAAACAGTCTGAATCCTTAGGAGTTATAAATTAGAGAGGCAATTATTAAGAACAAATTCTAGTTCCCACTATCGCTGTATTTACCAGCAGAGCCAGAGCAGTTTTAAATAAAAATCTTAGTTTAGTTATATAGCAACAGTTGTACACCAAGTGTACAGCTGTAATTCACATGTGAGAGAGGATCTTTGTCAAACTCCAGGAACCATGACAGTGTGCCCATGGCTACAGAGGAGTCTCATGGCAATTCCATACAGTTTTGCTAGTTGTATTCTGCTTTCTGAAATATTGTCTGAATTTTGAGACTGAGATTCTCTACAAAATTAGTACTTTCTTCTTTCTTGTAACATACCATAAGGAATTTGACATTTGGTCTTGGAAGAAAATTTTCATCTTTAAAGTCTTTAAAACCACCTAATGCTTCCGAGACCTTTATAGTCTGGTAATTCTGAACTATGAAAGATAACATTCACCTGGAGAAAATGATACTATCTCTTAATTACTCATGAGTTAAAAACTGCACACTTTAGAATCTTTTCTTTCTTTTCTCAGAGGCATAGGGTACTATGAAAAGAAGAGCAGAAAGTCTGGGGATTGGTTACCTACTGAAGGTGAAGAAGGAGCATATTAAGTGTGACCAAGTCTCACAAGTTTAAGAGGCTGAGTGGTGCTGTATGGCAGATGGTGCTGATCTGTCTAAGCAGATTTGCTGAGAGAGTGTGGTTATTTTTTTTTTTCTGTTATCACTGTTTAAGGATAATTATACTTAATTGCTTCACACTGTCATGGGTGTTCTGAATCTGATAGGTTATAACTCGTGAGCATTTAAATCTGAAGTACTAGTGAGTTACTGATGTGTCTGTATGTATATGAAGAACAGATAGTATTACATTTTGCTTGTTGTATTATATGCTTTAATGAAAAAAATCAAGATTGAATTGTAAAGAGGAATGATATAGACTAAATCAAATATCTGTTATATGTAATAATCAGATGCATTGGCTGTATTTATCTTTTTTTTTTTTTTTTGCTTCCAAATGCTTCCTTTTACTCTAATATTTTGCATAATACCTTGTGAGCATACACATTTTAAACCAAGCAACATGCTACTGATACTAGACAATTTTCTTCTTTATTCCTACAATATTTCAAGGAGGGAAAAAAGATCAATAAACCTTCACTTGGTTGTACATAGTCAAACAAGCACTGGTTCTTTGAAAATCAGTAAACTTGATCTATGGAAACACAGCTCTCCTGTGGAGAAGGAAAGACATTAGTTCTGCATGGTACCTTCAGTAGGACCAATAACACTGAAGTGTCTGTGACATAATTTTGACATATACAGTAGACTCATAAAACTTAAGTATGATTACATCAAGCAGTGAAAGGAAGCTGCTGCAAGGATAGTTATGGAGCGAGACAGGCAGCTAAAGAACAGTAACAAAGCCCTACACTCAAGCATTTCTTTGACATCATTCCACCAGCTGAGCGTAAAACATATCCAGCTCTGCTGATTTGCTCATCCCTTCTTCCTTCTTTCCCTCCTGCTGCTAGATGCTTTTTTAGACTGTTGGCTGCAAACTTCAGGCAAACGGCTGGTGTGCCTGATACTTCTCTAGCCAAGAAAGGTCTTAGATAACGTAATCTGAAATATTTGAGGTTTCTCATGGTATAGTGCATGAATTTGGATATTAATTTACATCCTCCTTGAAGAAAAATACTGCAGCTGGACTGCCCAGGGTTATTTGAAACATTTGATTTAGGTTAGTTTTACTGTTAAATTCCTTTTCCTTTGTTACTTTTTTTTCTTAATTGACTGGCTAGGGACCAATTCAGAATGGTCTGAGTGTTAAGATAATTTCTGCCTGCTTAGGGAAGCCTTTAAAAGCTCTTCATGACAAGAGTGAAGTTTGTAATCCACCACTACATATACTACTCTTTGTAACTGTATGTTGCATTTATACAGACTAGAAACCTGTCACACTGCTTGGTGCAATAAATCAGCAGCTATTGAAAAAAGCTGCCAAGTTCATGGCAGGAAGTGTAAATTATTCAAGTCATTTCAACAGCAGTTTAAAATGAGAATGTCCAGATAACCAAGAGATCAATCACCATGCTAAAAGCTGCCTTGGTCTGCCAAAGGAAATTAGGTGAAAGGAAGTCTTATAGCTCTGTCAAAATAACTTTGTCATAGGCAATACCAGAAAAGAGTGTATTCATGAAAGAAACAGCCCCAAACAACACGTGAAGGGTGACTTTTTAATGGAATCTATCACTTTATCACCTTGTCTTTCTAGACGCAACATGGAAAATTAGGTCAAAGTAACCTTTAGTGTCTAGATATTGACTGCAATAATTTTTCCCCAATGACAAGTGAATGTCAAGAAGTGCTATCCTTCAGAAAGGTACTACCTGGGTCAGTTATAGCTTCAAAACCTCTTGCACTGGTTCCATTTCCTGCAGCGTTCACTGCATGGAAAATATATTACTTTCAACTATAGGAAAAATACTGTGAAACAGTCTGTTAACTTATCTTCCTCTAAAGAAAAACATCTTTTAATTGGAGGTTTTTTTATACTTTTGGAAAGAAAACTAGGACAAATGAGAGGGGAAAATATGAATGACCAGCTCACTGAATTCTTTACCTTTTCTTAATGAATTGAGTATTCTTGATACTCAAAAATTCTTACCAACACTTCAACAGCAGATAGTAGAATGCAAATAAGCCCAGTTGGTTTTAGTAGACTGTTTATGTCAGGCCTTGTAAAACATCAAAAGGAACAGGCTAAGATTGGTTAGAGTATGATCGGCTGTAGCCATTCACTGAGGCTTAAATTTCTTACGGAGGTTTTAAATGTCACTCAGAAATTAACCCATGTCAACAACTGGCAAACATTTTGACCAATTACAAATTCCAGACTAGAACAGAAGTATTCAAGCCAACTTCTCCTCTTGCAAAAGAATATTTGACTAATTGATGAGAACAGAAACACTTTCACTAGATAGGGTGTATATGATAGATTTTGTACAATTGTCAATGATGTTATAGTTTGTATTGGATTCTTTATGAATTTGTTTCACACAATAAATTCACCTGTGCAAAGTTGTTCAACTATAAATCATCCCAGTCTTGGAAATACCATTTTTCTGTGGAGTAAAATTGGACAGTGTACTGTGACTAATTAGCTTTAAAAATTATTAGCAATATGACAGTCTTCTTTTCATAGGTAGATTAAGAGGCAAAGTTACAGAAAAGAAGAGAAATAGTATGATAACTTGAAATTATATAGGTACATGTCTGAAGGTTCTGTGATATATTAATGGGAAAATTCCATGCACATTGCGTGTTATGATTTTTCATTCCATCATACCAAGAAAAGGCAGTGAGGAAGGATAGCTGTGTGAAGAGGACACCCTTTGACAAGAAAAATTCCATCATGTGAGGCAGAGATCATCCATTCAGTATGTGTCAAACATCTTTATACACTGACATATCAAAGAAGCATAGTACTGAATGCAGGTGGTATAAACTCACACTGCAAGGTACAAAGTGATCTGGAAAAGCAGTTAAGGATCATGTTACAAACTCTGAGAAAGGACAACCTGAGCAGGTGACATAGTCAGAGGCAAGTGCAAGATTATTATGAATGATGCTTCTGAAGTCTGCCAAAATGCCAGATGTATTTTCTGAATCTGAATCTTACAGATCTTGGCATTCACATGACTATCTGATCAACCATAGAAATGATGAAAGAGAAACGACCGCAAATGTTTCCACAAGTGATGGAAGAGAAAGGGCCCTATGTTCAGTACAAATAATATGTTATGTTTCCTTAAGGCTTTCCGTCTGATCAAAGAAACCCATTTTGAATTTATGAAGCCCATGAATTAAGACTTGATGTGTTTTATGGAGCAGAAAGGGGGGAAATAATAAAAAGGCAAAGCTGAGGCAAAGTACAAGAGCTGACACAGAGGCAACTGAATTCATCTTGCATTGCTCAGCATCTCTAAACAAGATTATTCCTCAGGGTGCCCAAATAAGGGAGTTGCATCTCCAAACTCTAAGAATCAAACTTAATAATTTAGGCAAGGTCATAAGCTAAGCTGTCAGTTCATGTATTAATTTAATGTATTAATGTATTAATTTAATGGTTGTTATGTATTTTGCAGCTATAAAGAAAAAATTATGTTTATTTTCTTTATAACTGGGCATTTAGCATGCATTTATGTTCTTTATCTCTTTATCTCTTAAAGAGATGTACATTGGATTGTTTTCATTAGGAAGGCTTTGTAACTATAATATTTGCTTTAAAATAAAGTGATAAATTCAAGGGAAAAAATAATTGCCATCCATTTATTATTAAACTTCCAATAACTAGACTTTAAGAAATGTAATGTCCAATCTAGAGCTTTAATTTTCTTAATGACTTTAATTTTGGGATGAAGATGTAGACTTCGTGATTATAGCCAAGTTAATACACTTGTATTTGTCTTCTAGCTTCATTAGTGGTTCTTGAAGGTAAGGAAGACAGATGCCCGAAGTTAACAGTTTAGTGGTCCATTTATAAGTAAGGAGTGAAAATCAGCTGGGAAAAAATGACTACACATAGATTATAGATAATCCCTATTAATACTGCACATGTATTTCTTCCAGAAAAGCCACTGGCTTTCAGCACAGAATAAGGAAGACAGAGGGACACAACAATACTGAAAAGTCTCAATTGAATATTAATAACTTAGCAAAGAACGTGAATCTTTTACAACTTCCTGAAAAAGTTATAGGCAAAATGAAGCTCACCAAGTGTCTCTCTGTTTAGAGTGATTTTACTTCCTTCAGTAATTTACATGCAGGCGGGTGAAACGTGTTATTAATCATATATTGCATGACCCTGAGCAAGCCACAAAGCACTTCAGCTGCCTGTCAATTCCTTGTTATTTTCTGAGATGTGCATAAGAAAAGTATAATTATGAACATGCATTGAAAATTGTTGAAAATAAGAAGAGATGTCTCTGAGGGGAAACAGTTCATTCACAGACAGGAAAATCTTTAGAAAACAATTAAGTACAGGAAAAGCTTTCAATACCAGGAACAGAACTCATTCTAATGTATCAGAAAGAAATATCACATTTGTATGGAATGTTTAGTAGAAGTCAGAGCTAAAGTAACAGACAGTCATGCAAATTGAAGAACATTCTGTGTATCCAGTAGGAAATTTGACATACCTTTTCTTGTAACATCCTACACAATACATGTGACAGGTAAAAGGAAAATATTTTGCAGAAGCAAACCCAGTGTCAAGGGTTATAAGTCACAGTAGCAGTCTGACCTAAAGATCTCATGTGAATGAACTTTATCTTCAGAAACCTAGGCTATCTAGATGACTGTCAGTAGAAAAACTTTGTTCTAAACACAGGTAACCATGGGGACACTCAGTGAAAGCTGTAGTGAACTAATCTTCCAGGGTTAGTTACCTATAGCTTTCATATGCACAGTATATATACTAACTGCAACTGTAGCTAGAAAATAGGAAAGAAACACCTCGCAGAGAAAAGGAGATTAATGATGCTTAGAAATGAGACAGGATGAGCCAGGATTTTTCAGGATTTGTCCCTTCCTTCTTCTCTATTACAGAGAGAATAACAAAAATGCATCTCTGAGCCAGGCTTGCACCAAGTAGGATGGCATATCTTTTCTTAGGCTTGTTAGCGCTGCTGTCCTCTTTGAATAATTTATTCCTAAGAAAGTTGTTTAAACAATATTTTCTTCTTTCATCCCATGTGTCTGTGAGCTTTTGTTTATTGTTCTGTGCATGCACATACATCCAGTCCTGATTACAGTACAAGTTTTGACAGATGTCTTTATTACCCAGCGGTAGAGGACTTTTCCTGCAGGCATTGCTTTCTGGATGACTTTATTTGACATAACTAGTGTGTATTGTTGAATTCCTTTTGAAATGTANNTGTTGAATTCCTTTTGAAATGTACTCTTGTGGGATTTCATGCTGTCATGCATCAAGAATTGTATAGTCCTTTTATTTAAAAATCAATAAAATAAAAGTTTAAACAAAGAGAAACTACTGATAACAAATACTTAGTTTAATCAAAAGAAATGTTAAGTTCATTTACCTTGCGACATACAGAAGTATTGTGTGTAAGGAAGGGCTCTGAGGTTTTCATTAAAGCAAAGTAAAGTTTTTATTTCCAGGTGTCAGGGTTTTTTATGAAAGACTTTTTTTTAAATTGCAAATATTGTTCATAGCAAACTTTTAAAGAAAGATTCACAATTTAAAGGAAAATAGTTTTTTGTGAAGCTTTTGTGATTCCTCTTGATATGGTCAAAACCAGTTTGGGTCCTCAAAGATCTTTGTGTTTTGTTTTGGTAGATATTGTATTATTCACATTATCAAATATTACCCTCAAATCTATCCTTGATCAAAATCAGAGAAGATGTCACATGTTAAAATAGAAGCTATTTAGAAATGTGTACATTAGAGACAGAAAAAAAAATCCATTGAAGAAATTAAAAAAAAATCCTGTTGTTGGAAGGCATCTGTAATATAAAAATATATGTAAGTGTCCTGAAGCATTTCTCAATAACTTGAAACAGAATTAAGAAAATAGATCACAATTTACTTATGTATCTTAATGGCTGGAAATCAAAGTTACGTATTTAGTGATACTGTATTATATTATACATGTATTATACAGTGGAAAAATGAAAACTTGGTACATTGGATCATACTGATCTTTCTGGTAAGTCAAATCTGGTAAAATGTCTTCCTCTCAATAAATGAAGATCTATAAGATTTTAGGTGGTGGCTACAGTTTTCTAATTTCCCATCTAGGCATTCTGTAGAAGGTGATTACACAAAACTAGATGACAGTCTGTAGTAGCTGTATTCTAATTCCTGCAAATGACCTACATATGGTGGATGTGGAGGTGTTTGACTTGCACTGATGAATTCCTTATGTGGTGGTGATTTTTACAGTCAATGAACTTCAAATTTGAAATAAGATATTCTATGACATCTGAATCCATGTGGTTTTCCTTCCTCTGTGACAAAAATGTTTTAGTACATCAGCATTACCATTCAAGTAACAACCCTTGAATGTAAAGTCCATACTCATAACAATCAATGTAAGTAATAGCTGCTGTCCTATTGTGTTGTTGTTTAACATGGTGATTACCATGTGAAAACACACCAGGATTGATCTTTCAATCCTTCAGCATGTTTTGATATGATTAAGCACTGCTGTTCCTGATTTTGATTTCTGGTTCAAGCTTGTTATGCTTTGTAAGATGAATACACACTGAGGAAGAGTCAATTCTAAAACAAACTGTTACCCCTGAGCCTCAGAATTGCTATAAAAACCAAGAAGAAGAACAAAATAAAACCCTTGAAACAACCTCCAACCTCTTATTGTCCGTTGATGCAGTCTAATGCTTAATCTTGGTGTCTTTGTTTTTGAAAGCTGATATAAACCATAGTTCAGTTATACTTTATTAAGGTAGCTTTGCTCAATGCAGTATCTCACTCAGATTACAGTTTTGCTAAATGTGTCCTCTATTCATGTGTTCCTATCTGTTTTCTAATGGTTAAGAGAATGTTTCCACTTTAGTGACTATGAGCCTTGCATGAGGAGAGGTACAGAATTAAAAGAAGGGAAATGCTGGTGTGTTAGATCAAATAGTGCTTTAACAATAACAGATCAAGGATCAGATTTCAGAAAAGGCTTTGGGTTAGGAGTGATACTAACCGTAAGCCTCTGGGCATTTTTAATTTTAACTATATGGATCTCCA
>VXBQ01012393.1:62967-73848 GCA_013400175.1 Phainopepla nitens
GTATTTATACATTTTAAGAAACAAAAAAAATCTAAACAAACAAAACCCACTTCAATTTTTTCATGTCAATCTTCATTATTTTATGGTCAATGGAACTTCATGTGTTTCAGGTTTCTTGTTTAAAAAAAACCCATAGGATCAGATAACTTACTCTAAAAGCAATATTA
The DNA here is from genome assembly GCA_013400175.1 of Phainopepla nitens. Lineage (NCBI taxonomy): Eukaryota > Metazoa > Chordata > Aves > Passeriformes > Bombycillidae > Phainopepla > Phainopepla nitens. The sequence goes on from VXBQ01012393.1 coordinate 63,135, forward strand.
TTTTAATACCAATAGCATTAAAAGTTTGGATAAAATGTTCCAGATGCCATTGACCCCTGAACATTTATTGTATCTATTAACCTTTCAAAATGATATCCATTCTATCACATGGCACTTCAAGATACTCTGCTTGAAGTAGGTTTCTGCAATGCATTATAAGCATAGAGCTTTGAATTTTGATCCAACATGGTTTAAAATATCTTTAATACCTGCAGACTGAGCACAGCTCTTCCAAATGCTGTAATTGGTATTAGATGAAAAGGTATGAGGAGAAGAGCTTACCCTCCTCTGTCAATCCCAAAAGGGAAATGAGCGACTTTTGTGTTTCAAGGGAAAAAAGATATGGGTAACTACCAGCAGATCCTATTAAGAAGCTTGCTAACAGTGAACTTCATGAAAAATCTTCCTTCAAACCAACAAACAAATAAAGGTGTTTTGATTCCCAAGCAGACTTTTTAAAAAAGACAGCTAGTTTATACGGTACCAGCTTAATGTACTGACTACTGTGACTAACCAGTTCAAGCTGTACTGTGGGCTGACAAATCTGCAGCTGCTGTATGTTGTGTAGATGGTGTCAATAGTCAATCTCCATCAGTGGTTTTGCTGTGGCACCTTTGTGCCTAAGTCCCTTCCCCTATTAACATGTTTTTGGTAAGAAAAAGAGAGTTTAGTATAATTTAAGGGTTTAGTAGCACAATACAGTGAAAAGGTCTTGGGTTAATAGGAAAACTGATTTAGGAATAATGTAACTGCTGAATTTCCCTGGAGTATATTGCCTCAATGCTGAGAAATCACTGTGCTTTGTTTCTCTACAGCTGTAGAAAGGGGAGATTACCTGTATGACCAGTGGACAGGTTTTCTAGAAGATCATAACAAATAGGAATTTGGAGAGAACAGAAAATGAACCAATGAATAGCAGTCATTTAAAGACATATAAATGTGCAGAAAATCATAGAATAATTTATGTTAGAAAAGGCCTTTAAAATAAATAAGCCAAATGATTAGGATTACATCCTAAAATTGAGCAGGATTTTTTTGGCCACTATAACACCTAAAAGTACACTCCATTTGTTTAGCTCTCTCCATCAGCTTCCTGTGGACTTTTGTTTGATTGTTTGGGTTTTGTTTGTTTTTTGAACAAGAAGTATTGATGATTAATATGGCACCCCTACATTCGGCCTAGCAGGTATTAACAAATGGCAGATGGTGTTTCAGAGTTAGTGTTTCTCAGCAAGAATCACTCTCAGAACAAGAAGTTCAGGCAATGCATTGACAAGGTTTGCACCAGCTTTTGCACCAGCACTTCACTCTTTATAATTCATCTAATTTATCTGAAACTGTACTTCATCTCCTTGCCAGACAAAGACAAAGCTCTATTCTCCCTGACAGTTTGCTCTTGGATGCAAAAATGGCAGTAGAGAAAAAAGAAGAATCCGCTTTCAAGTCCACCAAATTAGGTACAGAAGCAAATAGCAGCTGAAGCTGTCTTATGTAATTTCTTCACATGATGCTAGCTCAGATTTGCTGAGTGATAACTATGAAACAAAGTTTAATAAAGAGATCTTCTTCTCTCAGTATTTTTCTCCTTGGGCTGTTCATCTGTACTTCACCTGCTGGGCAACGGCATTGCAATTCTCAGGTGCCTGCCACTGTGTAGAGGTCAAGTTGGGAAATTACATTCCAATCACCCCTTCAAATTTTAGATGCATGGCCCTTGATGTTCAGGAAAATTTTCTCACTCATGAGTAGCCAAATCTAGTGCTCTGCAATGGAGACATTTTCCTACCTGCTTGATACCTGCAGAGCCCAAAGCAAGAGGGCAGGATCCTTAGGAAGAAAGACTTTGGTGAGCTGTGCCAGCCTTCTCACGGCTTAGTAGCAAGTGCAACCTCTGTGATTGCTGGCACAGCAGGTAATAATATAATGCTAGCTTCAGTAGAAATTCATCATATGCTGTGATGTAACAGTGACAGGGTATTTGAAGTACACAAACAAGTGCAGAGCTTTGCATTTGTACACAGCAGTGTTGCTGGCTGCCATAGGGATCGCTTGAGAAAATCACTAAACACTGTGTATTGTTTCACACTTCCTCTTCTGGTTTCCCAGGTAGTCTCATTCCCTCTCTGTGTAGTAAACAGAAAGCCCAGAATGTTTTTTGTTGGATTGCTTTTCTTTCTGTAGGATATTTTTTATAAAGTTTTGGGGCATACTTTGCATTTGACAAAGTGATATAACAGAAGTGAGTGTATAACATAAGGGAAGGGTATTTTGCAGCATAGATAGTATTTACAGGATTATGTAAAGAGGCTTGCTCACATGAAAACCATCCTGTTAATATCTCTGCTCTCCATCAACCTTAAACAGCTGCCACACCTTTCCAAATCAATACAAAGTGATGTAATGAAATCAGAGCTGAGCTGAAAATCAGAGTGATCTATCATCCTGTTTCAAATAGAGTGTGTCTGATTAGTGTATATATGTCTTCTCTTTTTGTCTCAGAGTATGGCTTTAACAACAGCCATGTAGCCTGCATCCCTTCTGACCTACATATTGGTTTGTGTCTCAGACTGAATCATTTTGCCCAGAAAGTCCTTCCCCTGCAGTGTATTTCAAACAGGAAATGAGTTGCACTCTTCTTAAAAAGTCATCAGGAGCTGGACCGGGGTGAATGCTGGATCTTGGCAGCTGCCAATGGGAGAGGTTTGGAAAGCTTTCCTGTTCTTAGTATTCTCCTGTTTCAGAACAGTGCTCCATTGCTCGTTATCAACAGGGAGATTATGGAGTTATTTCAAAGATTTAAAAACTTATAATGAACATTACATAAAGTTATTTAAGACTGTAAATGAAATTAAACTGGTTGTTTAACTTCTTTATTTGCAAGTTCTGGCTAACTTTTGTGTCTCAAAACTGTAGGATGTCAAATCCAGGCACAAATATATTTATTTACATTAAAGCTGCAGTTCAGCTCACCCTATTTACAATTGTTAGCACATGTACTTCTTAATGGTTCTTTCACTTTGTCAAAATATATTTGCCCATTATTAATGAATATTCCTCAGAGATACTATTCATGGATACAGACATGCAATGCACTGATACTGATGAAAGTGCTAAGGCTAACTGTTAAGAGGAGCCAGAACTACATGCGGGCTGCAGAGTGTCTAAATTCCAGATGACTTTCCAAGTCCCTGGTTCCATTTGAAACACATGACAAGGAAAATGAAAAAAACAAACCTTTACCCTATGAAAAAAATAGAAATAAAAACCAAAATATTACCTTGGTTACCTTTCCTTGGGCTTTCTTATCTACTTGCTCTGATATGATTTTAAGTCAAGGATCTTGTCACAAGAGCAGTTACTGTTTTATGCTGTAATAAAAAATTGATTACTCAAAATATTTAGACATACAGTGAATTATGAACAGTGGTGAGGCCGTCCTCCCAGCATCTGCTTGCCAAATGAATGTGGTATTTCATTCAGATCTGCACTGTAGGGATCTAAGTAAGAATATGCTTTAATTCACCAAAGCTTAAAATAATGTGTAAATGAGGAAAAATATGTTATTCCTTGGGGATTTTGTTATACAGTCCAGAATATATTTTTTGTGTATTTGTTTTATTCACATATTTTTCTATTGTCTTTAAATTTCTACTTTGGCAAAAGAGCAAAAAATTCAAAAGATGACTCTGGAAAAAAAAAAAAAAAACAAACAAAAAAACTGAACCAACAACAAACTTCCAAAGATCATATCTTTGGCAATTATAGGCACTTGTAGGTGAATAACCTTAGGGTCTAGCAGAAGATTGTAGGACAAAAGATCTGGAGATTTAGGCTTTGTTATTGGCACAATCACTGTCCTTGGCATTGTAATAAACTATTTGCTTTCCTGGTGGAGGAGCAAAGTACTGCTGATGGTATTTGTGCACTGCTAGAGATCTGATGGAGATCTGATTTATCAGTCTAAGTATTCCTGTGATTTTTTTTCACCTTAAAAGCATCTCTAACAGTGGATTTTTTCCCCCAGAAAGTTGTAAAAAAGCCTTACGATGTTCCTAGAAAGGTAAAGGACAGTTCTTCATGTGATAGTAAATTATTGATGGTTTACCTTTTCTGTATATTCCTAATATAGATCTGTTTACCAGTCCTCTAGTTACGGGACTTCTGAAGTTATTGTTTTCAAACACCACACTGCCTGTGTAGTGGCTTTTAGTGAGCATATTCCCAAGCTGTTGTCCTGCTTCTAACAGAGCAGTGCTCAAAGCACTGGGTCTCAGTCCCCTACCTAAGCAGTCGTGTGATTGCAGGACACAGATGCTCTATCTTTATTTTTTTGTTCCTTTTTTTTCTGCTTCAGAAAGGACAGGCAGGCTGAATTTTTCCCAGCTAGCGAGCCACACAGATTAGGCCAATATTCTTTAAATTATAGTCTGTGTGTGCTTTTTCATGGCTGGATGATCCAGAGTATTAAGAGGAATGTTTGCTAAGACAAATGCTGCTGTCAGACTCATCAGCTCAATATGGCAATGTTCTTGTTGAACTGCATGTTACAGAGAGCAGATCTTGCATGGTCCATTTACTGTTCACCTCCCTCTCCTCATCTTTTAAAATTTGTTGCCGTTTACGCTTGTGTGAAGAGATTTCTAGATACTTGTCTCAGTTGCAATAACTTCCCTTGAAAGGTATGTGGAAATGTTGCAGATGGAACAAAAATTGTGACCTTCTTACCCTACCCAACAACTTCTTTATATATAGTCAAGAGTTCTGCTGTGACCACTGCGGCAGCATTTCATTATTCTCTCACATTTACCAGACAGAGGTCTTCAAACTCCTTCAAAAAATACAGAGTGAGATGCTCCCCCCAGTTAATGTCTGCAGCTGACTCTAACTTGGAGGTTTTGCTTGTGGGAAACTTTGAACTCTGATCGAGGATAACATGGGCCTTGGGTGCAGGAAGAGCCCTGAACATATTTTCTGAAGAACTGACTCATTGAATTTTAGCAACCTCTTTGGGAAGATTCCACACTGGGAGAAGATGTCTTTCTCTTTTCTCTTTGAGCTACATACTATACAAGGTCTGAAATTAGGTGTTTGTTACAAAAGAGACAAATAATTCACTGAAAGAATAATAAACCTTGTTTTTTTTTTAATAAGATAATTAAAAGTAAGGAGCTGATCTATACAAACCTATGCTTGGTAATATATACTGAGCTGAAATAACAATAAAAATACCTGCTGAAATCAACCAGGCTGTGCTTTCTCAAATGTCCTGAATTTGGCTTTTACAGTGGAACTTGGTTTTCCAGACTTCAGTCATAGTAAAAATGATCTGAGATTGTCAGTCTGATCTCTTTCTTTTTGGTCTGGGGAAAATGTAGTACTTAACATTGATTAAATGATCTTGTCCTTAAAATGAAGTGTGACTTTTCTAAGAAAATTTCATTGGAATAGTAGAGCTGAAGGCGACCTTGAGGAGACTGAGAAAGGAGAGAGATAATAGCAGTTTCTTCAACCAACCTAAAGTGAGTTTTAGGGGTGAAAAAGTTAAAGGAAGACAGAATGTATTCTATGAAAGGAGTTGAAATAAAAATATCTGCTTGCAAAAGATTGTATGATGAAAGACAAACACATTATCTTTTTCAATAAGGAGGTGATACTGTGGGTGGAACTAGCAGTGCAATATAATTTATCCAAACCTTTGGTAGAAGAGCCTGTTTTGTGTCTCAAGTGGGAGTGCAAATAGGGTGATCTCCTGCCTTTCTCTGACTTAATCTACAACCTTCAGCTCATGCATTTTGCAGTGAGATTTTGCTGAGATTTAATCTGGTCCTCCTGTATCACTGTAGCACTGCATATTGCTGATGGACTCCTTTGCTTGGGAAAGGAAAAAAGTACCAAAGATTTTGTACATTTGCTTGATTATGGGATAGTTTTCATTGTCAATGTCTTCAACTTTAAAATTTTATAACTGTATAATTCTTAAGGTGTAACACATTTTGCAAAGATATCCAAGGAAGAACAAATGTTTATACTCCATTTCATATTTTGAATTGAATAACAATCCCCAAGCAATGCTTATGTATAGATCAGTCTATGCACAATAAATGAAAGGTGGGAAGAAAAGTCACATTAAAAAAATTGAAAATGCATCATTATAATTGCTGGATATCAGTCTCAGCTTCTAATGCTGACAAACAACTTATTGGAACTGCAAACTAGGATTCTTGAGGAGATGATTAAGGAATCCAAGCCTTTATTTTGATTTTCCGATGGTTTGTAAGAATAAACAGAGCTACAAATGCAAAGCAGTCAATTTTTATTTTGGCTGCATAAGCCTTGGCTGCCTAAGCATAGCATCAGTCCAGGTGGTCACCCTTGCATTTGTGAAGGTGGCAGTTCTAATCACTTGTCTTGCATGAGCAAAGTCTCTTGTTAACATAATTGTTGCGATTACACTTCATTATCTAATGAAGTATGGTTAAAAAAATCCCCAAACGCACAAAAAGGGAGAGGTGACTGCAACCTTCAAACCCAGCTTTTGGCATTTCTGCTGAAGCAACTGTTCTGCACTTTCATGTCATTAACAGCTCACTTACACTTCACTGAGATTTTAAGGGCTCTCCGATTCACTGGACCAGTTACACAAATAGTTCTACCAAATTCATAAAATTATTTATGTATCTGAGATATGCAGGGTTAGTTTCCAAATCGGCACGATCCCACATTGTTTTCAGCGGTCTTCCAACAGTGTGGCCAATTTTTAAAAATGTGATTAGTAAATTACTGACCACATAAACATGTGAGTAAAGTTATACATGTAAATACACAGGATGTCAAAAAGGCCTTGGAGCTTCAAGAGATTCTTTTAGAAGAATGTGCATGAATCTGTATGATACGGTACTTAACTGAATTTGAAATACAATTGTACATCCAATGAAAGCAAAATTGATTTTGTGGATTTCTTCAGTGAAATATTCACTGCAAGGGGAATAGAAAACCCAACAAATTTTGTGTGCATGTACATGCATATACTATAAATATGGCTTTATAGCTAGATCTAAATCAGAGTGAGGATTAGGGAAGCTCCTTCAAGGGGAGATGGTAGAAAGTTGATGAAGATAGAGGAGAAACAGAGCAAGACTGATGATAGGTTAAGGTGAGAATAAAGCAAAAGAAAGGAATATCATATTGTCTTGGCTTTCATTTTCTTTTCCTTTGTGTAAAAATATAGTTTCTGATCTTTTAATTGTCATTCTTTGTTGACGTACTTAGAAAGAAGATTGGAGGTAAAATCAGAGGAAGTGGAGAAGTTATATTCACATCCTTAAAATTACAGTGTAAAATACAATTGTTGCTCCCTGGATGGAATGTGGTTGGCATGCCTGAAACCTATTCCAGGATGGTTCCCTGCAACCACAATCTGCAAACATAGCACCAGCTAAAGGAGGTTTACAGCAGAGCCTGACCTTGGTGTGGTGTGGAGACACCAAGGCCAGGCTCTGCTGTAATCCTTGTGTTGGGAGTTGGGTGTCCCTCCTTTTGTTCTTTCTTAGCTATGGAATTTTTCCCCATTGATTGCGGGGAAGCCTGATTGCTGGTACTTGTGGGAGCTTTACGAGACAAAGAGTTTGGCAGGGCCCAGGGGGAAAGGGGGAAGGGGTAGGAAATGGAGGCTGGGGGCAGCTGCGGGTTTGGGCATCTCGCTGTCCGCCGGAGAGGAGAACGCACCGGAGCTGTGGTGGCTTGGAAAAGGAGTTTGCCATTACCCAGACGGAGCTGCTGCTTCTGCTGCTGCTGCTTCTCCCTCTTCTGTGGGCCCCTCCACACCTCCTGCCCTGCTGGAATGTCCTGCTGAGACTACTACAGAGCTGCTGACCCACCCCGTCCATCCACTGCCCCAGGATCTCTGCGTTCCAGCTCAGGGTTTTTCCTTAGAGCCCTGCCGGAGCACCCAGGATCGACTGTCCAGGGGGTTTGTGAAGCAAAGCCTCCCCTCCATCCTCTTCACATCTCTGCCACAGGGTCCCTGATTCTGTTTTCTTGTTAATAACGAAGTTATTGTTTTGTTTACATTGTTATACGCAGTAATAAAGGACTGTTATTCCTATCCCTATATCTTTGCCTGAGAGCCTCTTAATTTCAAAATTATAGCAATTCGGAGGAAGGGAGTTTCCAAGGGAGGCTCCTGCCTTCCTTAACAGATACCTGTCTTCTAACCCAAGACACTTTGCATGGAGGGGAACTCGATGGCACTCTGTGGTTGAGAATCTGCACAGCAAGGGGAGATAGGAGATGTCCTGCTGCTGAGCCAACACCATCACAAAGGTACCCACTTCCAAGGTGCGACCATCCCTCACTGGGCATGCGTTCTGTACTTTTTCTTGACTGTCTTTAAAAATGAAGTGAGTGAATTTTACATCAATCAGTAGTAAAGGTATGCATGACTAGAGCCACTCAAGCTCCACCTAAATATTCAGTATAAAGGTGAGAATGGGGGGAAGTTAGGAAAGGGTCCATTGTAACTAATAGGATCAGGCTGAACCTGTCTTCTCTCCCAAAGAGACGCTTATTAGGTAAGAATCACACTCTGCATATGCTGAATATTTTCACTGGGAATTAGAGCTTGTCTTCGTATTACTTTGAATATATTTTTGCAGACAGTCAATCCTCAAATCTTAACCTGTCATAATATTCTGTTAACAAAGAGTGTTATTCAGTAAACTGTTGATGTGAGTTGGTATCGACTGGAATCACAGGCGATAGCATTCACTGGCTGCAGGTGACATACCCAAATAAAAAAGAAGACCCACGGAGTGTTCATAAATGAGAAGACCCACTGAGGGGTCTCCCTTATGCTCTTGGTGTGTATCCCTAAGTCAGCTGAACTACCCTCCGATCTAGCAGGGCTGCTCAGTGAAGAGTCCCCCTAACGGGGCGCTGACAGACAAGACTGGCATAAGGAGCTCGGCTTTCCTGAGGTGGTAACAGACAAATTAAATACTAAGGGTAGAGAAAATCTCTCCTTTGCACATGACAACATCTCATTCCATTTTGCTGGCACTCTTCTTCCTCACAGAGCTCAGAGACTGTGTAAAAAACATCTAGAAGATGTTTGTTTATTTTTCTTACTCCCTACGTGCGTGGGACTTTTACTGTGTTTAGCTACCAGCAGTTTACAATATTTTGCCTATTTTTAGGCCTGAAATCTTAGCTTGTCCAGTCTAGTGCCTGAGTACCACTGTGTTTCCTGCTCAGTGGCTGTAACTTTTCTACAAGACTCTCTGCTCCTGTGGGAGTATTCCTCAGCATTTAGATGATGTAAAGTCACCTAAGTTTCTGTGTGTATACAGTATATACTAAAAATTCTTGGAGAATTTTTAGCCAAATTGGCAAGTTTGTCTCTAAGCTAGGACCTTTATATTTTCAAGAAAGGTTATTATGAATAGTGAAAGTAATTTACATCAGCTAATGATCCATCTTATGGTTACCGAAAGCCAGGCATAAAATTACAATTAGTTTCTTGTTAAAATTTTCAAGAGGATTTTCTTTTTTTTCCTTCTTTGATGAAATATACTATAAATATAAACTCTATGATTTTTACTGCAGTCCTTTTCAACAATCTCATAAGTGACTGAGCAAGAGGCTTTTGCCTCTTCCAGGGTTCATTAAGCATAAAAGTATTGTTCATGAGTTTAATATAGCACCCCTGGAGAACTGTGGCATCTCTTGTTATTTCATGTACATATTGTACTAGAATTTCTCAGGCTGAGAAAAGTTATACATTTTTTTTCAAAAAGAGTGAGAAGTCAAGTATTTATGAATTAATCTAATGGACAAGCAAGATGAAATGGAGAATTACTGAACTTGAGCACAAAGCATTTCTGTGGGAACTTCCTGACTTCTGTGTATGTGCTCAGTGCTTTTCTTTGCAGCAATAAAGTGATGGTAGAAAAATAATGACAGCATAGTTCTCATGCATGTTGGCAAGCAGTGATTTATTTTATATCTTACAAGAATTTTATTATTTATCTCACCCTTTCATGAAAAGACATGTAAAATTAATAGAAGGACAATATTCTTTGGAGATTAGAACACGTTTGATTCCTTAAGTAGCAGGCTTTATATGCCTTGTAAGAGCTGATTTCTGGTTTAGTCATGCATCTTATGAAATTTGAGTTCTGCCTTTCCCATTATTTGTCACCTTGAGAACAATTGCAACTAAAATGTTGACCATTTTAAAATTTTACTTGAATTCAGAAGGTAGCGCATGCCTCTTCCAAAATATTATCATTTGATCAGAAAGGCAAATGAGACATTTCAGCATCAACCAGAAGAGTAATTTCTGAGTCAAAACTATTAAACAGTGGCATGAAAAGAGAAATAGATAGTAGGACAGCTACACTTGGGCAAATTTTCATCATTGGCATCATGTGAATGACTCATTTAAGTTTTACTTCTATTTTGGAGTTCTACTTTTCTTATTTTTCAGTGGGTTCCATATAGGGCCAGGTAAGAAGGCAGGAAGAGATCTAAAGGAACCAATATTCAAAGTGAAAAGAATCCTAGGAAGGCCTAGATGATCTTTGTGAGATTTGGAGCATGCTTTCAAACAGAAACTGTAAAGAATCTACATGTCAACCTTTTTCTTTTTCTTTTTTCTTTTTCTTTTTTTTTTTTTTAATTTTTAAAAAAAAAAATTTCTGAGCCGTTTATGAAC
>VXBQ01012404.1:6789-39879 GCA_013400175.1 Phainopepla nitens
CGGGAGCCCGCCCGCACCGGGAGGGGGGGCGCGGGGCACGGCCGAGGCCGCCGCCGGGACGGGATCCGCAGGGCCGGGCACGGGGGCGGGCAGGTCCGTGGGGGGCTGGAGTGGACTCCCGGGGATGGGTTCCCCGTGGCGCAGATCCTTCGGGACGTGGATTCCGGAGGGGCGCCGAGGCAGGTTCCCGGGGGCCGGGACACGGCGGGGCGGCGGAGGGGGGATCTGCCCGCGGGGCAGGCAGGGTTGCCCGGAACGAGCAGCGCGGTGGCAACGGGCTGTGGCCGAGGCTGGTCCCGCGGCTGCTAGCGGTAGAGGGTAGTCGGACCCACTAGCTGGGTCCTGAGGAAGGTCTGGGGGGGGCCGTACCCCACAGCTGCCCCAAACCTGCCCCACACTTGTCTCTCAACCGCCCGACACGGGTATGCAGCGCCCTGGAAGCCACTGGGCAGTGGGACCCTGCCAAGATTCAGGTAATTAGTTAATCTTCTTAATTGTCCGGCTGGAAAACTGCCCACCCTGCCAGGGCCTGAGCTGGCAATGGTACGGCCACGGTGCCAAAAAGTCCCACCAGCACAGGATTCTGTCCTGCATGGTGACACCTGCACTCCAGCTCCCTGCCTGCACCCCTGCTCCTCTCTGCCTGCACCTCGGCAGTGCTTGAGCCGCCAAAGCCTTGGCAAAGTCCTGTCGTCACCATCACTCTTCTCTTCTCTCAGGTACCTGTGACATCTCAGGTCCCCATGACAGCACCTGTGTGCTGGCAGTAGCACACAGTGCCCCACTCCTGCCCCTGGCACCTCTCCATTCCCGGGGCACTATGTTCACCACTAGCACGAGCCATTTCTGGTTCCCGATCCCCTCCTCTGTGGGGTCAGGAGGCTGCAGCAGCCGCTGAGAGCAGGGTCCAGGAATTTGGGCAATGCCGGCACACGGGGCCCCGGAAAGCAGGCAGGGCAGGCAGCGAGTCTGGGGATTAGTGCTGGGGGGAGTGCAGGTGATCCTGCACTGCACCTTGCACTGCCAGCACTGGGCACCACTGCAGCTGGATGGTCGCATCCTGAGGAAGGTGCAGCTGCAGTGCTGAGCGTGCAGTGGGACTGTGGCTGTGCCCTAAACACTGCAGTCACTGGAGCACCTTTAGCACAAGGCAGGCCAGCACCTTTAGCACAGCAGCCACCTCCACATCCTCGGTGCTGTCAGAGGTTTCCTCCTCTGCTGAGTGACTCACTGGCAGATGAAAAGCTGAGCCCCTTGCTCTGTGCTGCTGCAGCAGCCACCTGCCTGCTGCTTGCACAGCTGGGGACACTGGCTGGAGGATGCAACCAGTTCTCTCAATCCCTGTGCCCATGGCCACCTGAATGTCACAGGCTTTTGATCACTGTTCTCCCCTTTCTCCTGCATTCTCCCCCAAGAAAACTCCAAAACTCCAGTTTCAGAGAAAAATGCCCCAATTAAATGCCCTCAGACAGACCAGAACCCAACTTTACTTTTATTTTATGAGCGCTGTTTGTGTTTTATGGTTCTGCCCCGTGTCCTCACAGGTACGTGCAGCTCCATGGAGGGAAAGGCCTGGAGAAACCACACATACCTGGGGTATGGCTGATCCAGCAAGGAGCAGTGACAGTGAGCTGGGAGTACTGGCTGGGAGGCAGGACCAGCTTCACCAGGGTGTAAGCAGAGTGTCTGGGAAATCTGCTGTCATGCAGCATGCAGGCTTCCATTTTTGTCCAGCAAGGCTGCCATCGTCACAGCCATACTGGGACAAATGCTCTTGTTGGCAGCTAAAACCCTGGAGGAGACCCTGAGTGGGAATAGGCAGGGGCACTGTGGGGGCCAGGGTGGCACCCCGGGCTTCCTCTCATTCACCAGGGAAGTTGTCCTGTGCAGGGGGAGGCCTTGCTGGCTGCCCTTGCTGTTACACCTCCGTCTCCAGGGATTTTGTTTTGCTCTGTGTTCCGGTGTGTGCGTGTGGCAAGGAGCCGCAGGGGTCCCCGGGGCAGCCCTGCATTGCACCCCACGGCACTGATGCTCCATCTCGGCGTGCCGAGGAGCCAGTCCCTGCTCTGCCTCTGCACAGGGGCTTGCGGCAGGCACCTCCAGAGGTCCCTCCAAGCTCAGCCATGTGCTGCCGAGCTCCCTGCGCCCGGACCAGGGGCAGCACAGAGACCTGCACCCGTCCTCGCCAATCCCGAAGCGCAGCGGGTGGCAAGCCCACCAAGCAGGTTCTGCCCAGCAAAGGCCGTGCTGGGGCCGCGGGGAGGCGGGTACACAAGGACAGTGCGGAACAAAGAGCCACTGCTGCTGGCAGCCATCACCAACCCCCTTCCTGACAGGGGTTCCCAAGGCTCTGGGGGCTCCCCATTTCTGACTACCCCTCCTCCCTTCTCCTTGTTAATTAACATCACTGGACCAATATTAAGATGGAAGGGTGTAGGTTTCTGTCTTTAAACACCAGAGAGGAGCTAAAAAAAGAGTCCTCCCAATTCTACAATCCAAGGGAGTTAAACAGCTCAAGAGCAGCTGCCTATTCTCCTGCTGGAACAGGACTCTGACTGTCCCCCCCAAAAAAAAAAACAAACAAAGAAACAAAACCCCAAAAAAACAACAACATGAAGACACTGGGCTTTGGTGAAAATGGATTTATTAAAGCCAGAAAAAAGGGACCCCAGCCATTTCCCTTGGGATGACGAAGCTGTATAATTTGAATTCGTGGCAATATGGTTTTGTCGACACCAAAATGTTTCTTTTGCTGGTAACATTTCAGATCCAACCTGACACAAATGCCCGAAGCAGTGGGAGCTGCCCACAGTCACAGCTGGGTACCTTGAAAAGAGTTGCTCTGTGGGAACTGGGATTGTCCAACGTCTCATCTGCTGGATCTGCCTGTTGTATCTTTAGTGTCTGAGAACCATTGCCCTTGAAAAGTGTATGTTGGAGAATTCTTTAATCAGCCAAAAGATACAAAAGACAAAGTAGAAACAAAATAACTTCCTGGAATCTCTGAAACCAAGGAATTTCAGCCTGTAAGGAGAAGAGATACAATAGGGAACGAACTTGAGACGCTGGGGTTTGGTTTTCCTCAGTTAAACCTGTCCTTGCCCAAAGTTCACAAACAACTCCTGAGACAAACCTGAACCTGACCTAAATCAACGAGAACGATACTACTCTAGTAAAAACCTGAACTTTTACAGAACAAACCAACAGAGGAACTACGAGTCAGAAACAGAGTGAAGCCTCTGGCCCCAGAGATAGCACTGTATCGATCAAGCTGAGGAATTTCCAGTAGATCTCAGTGCCAAACCTGACTGAGCTGGCTGTCTGCTCTGCCAGCCTTCTCCTCCCTGGGAATGCAGGAACTTCACTGCTGTGTAAATTCTACGGTAACTCGAGCCCATGGCACGTCTGCTGAAGTAAAGCAGTACAGATCTCCTCAGCTTTCCAAGCCAGGGGAGAGCCCTGCTTAGTCCCTTACAATATCTCAAACTGGGCAATAGCACTTTCAAGCACCCAGGTCTGACTAAGCAGGTAACACACCCAGAGGAATAAACTGCAACTGAAATGGTCGTCCTGCACTAAGGGCTCCGAGCATGAAACACACCCCTTCAATCAGAAGAATCACAATCAAACAGCAAAGAGCAACAGGCTGTGTTCTGCTGAGCCAGCAGATTGACAGGATGTGGTTTCTTGGAGCTTGAGGGGGTTCGGAGGCTGAAGCAGCTCATTTGCTTTACACCTGTTGCGCTATACAGGGAAAGTACATCCTCCTCAGGAGAGGAAGCCAAGAGATACTTTTTTACACTGGAAACATTAATTGTTTTTTTAGTTTCAAGACTTCCCTTTCTTCTGCTTGCAAATTGTAGCAGGCTTTTATCAGAGCATGGCACTGGTGGGAAATTCTTTGTAAGCCCCAGCTGAGCACTGCTGAGGATCTGCTGATGGGGAGCTGCAAAAACCAGGTCAGAGTTTTCTGACTTGAGATCGGTTTCAGTTTTTTCTGAACTGAGATCAATTGAGTATCTGGGAAGGGAATTTTTTCTGGAGCTTTCCAAGTCAATAATCCCGTTTGCCTTCCTCTGCTTCAGCCCACTGTCAGCACATCCAGAGTGTTCGCCTTTCCTCTTAGTGGAATATGTTGTCTTTCTCCCTACTGCTTTTTTCCAGGACATTCTTCCTGGACTCTGTTTTATTTTGTTCCCTACAGCTGCCTTCTCCACCTTGGGGTCTGTGGGCCAGTTGCTGTGTCTTTGCACAGGTGTAGTTTTCTGTGCAGAATGGTGGCAAACCTGAGGCTGCTGCTGGTGTGACGGTGTCAGGGGTTTAAACCCTCGAGTGCCTCTCCTGAATGCCTTCCTCAGTGGGGTTGGCAGAGGCATTTCCAGTCGTACAGGAGAGTGTTTCTTCTGGCTACTCCCCAAAAAGTGTCTGCCAGCCCAGCACATGCAAGGATGGGCAGGATAGCTCTGTGTCTCCAAGCTGCATTTCACCTCCTGCAAAAAGGTGTTTGCTCTGCCACAGGCTGCTGTAGCAATTGGGCTGGCTTTGTCTCCTGAGGCTGGGTTCAGGTCACCCTTAGATGTGCCGTCTCCAGTGACCCAGTTCCTTCCAGGGGAGTCCCCGTGTTGCTGCCCCGCTGTCACACCAGGGAAATGAGACCAGCCCGAGCAGTTGCAAACTCCCCTGCCTGGGCAGCATGGCCTGTGTGGGTGCTCCTCACTCAGGACACAGTGCTGGCACAGCCCAGGGGAGGTCTGGAAGGACTTATCTGTCATGTGAGGGGGCAGGCTGGCACTAGACACAAGCGTGTGCTGCTCAGCTGAGGCATTACATAGCTTCAGGAAGCCAGGTTCTTTACATGCTTTCAGGAACTGGTCATTCAGCTGGGCTGGCAGTGACTCCAGACCCTCCTTCAGCAGCTGGATACTGGATTTCATATCCAAAATCTCTGTGTCTTTCTGGGGAAGCAGAAAGCAGAGCAGAAGCAGTAAAAAACACACAAAAAGGCAGAGTAGTAAGAAAGTTTTAGGTACCATGTGTCAGCTTGGTATTGACCCAAAGATTAGCAATTTGTATCTTCCTGTGTAGTAATAGATGTCCTCAAACTGTCCCACAAAGGCAAGAGGATTGGGACTGAAACATCCCCTTAACCCCCTGTGTGCCCCCTCTCCTAGGAGCACTGCCTTCTCATGTGCTGGTGTGACACATCCTTGCCAAAAGCAGTTCCTGCAATAGGGCCTTTGGAGTGGGGAAACCAGCCCTGATCAGGACATCTCTGACAGTTCATTCTTGTGTCTCTCACATCCACTTGTTTTCTTTTCACATTTTTTTCCTCTCCCTGGGACACACCTGGCTGAAGGGACAAGGTGCTGCACTTCTGTGAGGTGCTCTCCCCTCCCAGGCATGCACTGCACCATCTTCTCCAGCAAAGGCATGTTGTCAGGTGAGGAAGCAGTCAGTGCTCCATCACAGCCTGCCACAACAAGGCACTCTTGGCTTCTTCTCTTACTGACCAGGGCTTCATCAGAGCTTACAGCACTGTTAGTCAGTGCTTGGGTAAGCCTCTGTCACTATCTGGCCTAGAATTAGCATTTTAATATGTCTTTCCCCTTTCATTATGTCAGGAGCAGTCTGCTTTATAATCCACCAGTCGAAGGCAATTTAATATTCAGTCAGTATTTTGAAGAAGCAGGAGAGATTCAGAATGACGATTCAGAATAAAAGATTAATTTCTTCACTTACTGCTGCAAGTCTCCTCTCCATCTCCAGCAGTGCCTGCTCCATTTGGCTTTTATCTGTCAAAGCTTTCAGCACCAAGCTGCAGTGACTTTGAAGAGCATCTTCCACTAAGTGGGGAAATCAATAAAAACCACATTTGGTCTTTCATTTGTAAATGTGAATAAAGTACTATCAGTACTATTGCTACTTCCTGCATGGCTTGGCATGAATCACCACATGATTCTCCTGCTGTGATCTCCCCAAACCTCAAGCAATGAGCAGTGGGGTGGATTTTTAATGCAAGGCACTTGAAATTTATAAGATGCTGCACATAGGCCAAACCTCATTTACTGCCCTCTGTTAACGTGGCAGCTGGAGAAGAGAAGCTGTGCAGAGCTGCAGAATTTGGTAGGCTGAATGCAGGGAAGGCTGAGGCTTGGTTGTCTGCCAGGTGCACAACAGGCATGGCCAAGGCAGGGCCCCAGTCTAGCTGATCTGCTCCTGTATAAACAACACTGTCATGCAACCAGGTGATGGTAAATGGGGCTTGAACAGGATGGAGGTGTAAGAGGTTAATGGCTGAGAAACCAGAGGAACTGTGTAAAAAATGCACAGGAGGCTTGAAACTGAAGGAAAACTGCTGGAATGAATAGAGGGAAATTATGAAGGAGTGTGAAAAGAATTGGAATTTCCATTTCCTGGTGGTGGGACGAGATGGGGTCAGAAACCACCTGAACCAGGCAGCTGTGCCCAGCACTTGGTAGTGGGGACCCCAGCAGAGTCCTGTGGAGGAACAGGCTCTCTGGGAGGGTTTTAAATTGGAGCAAGTTGCTCTTGGCTTCAGTCAGTCTTGTTGAAAAACTGATAAAACCCCAGGGGTTTGTGTTACATGATTGGATAAGAATATAACTCCCCCCATACAGCTTCAATTACTCTTATAGGCACCACTGCTGTGCCAAATACACTACAGGATGGGAACACAGTTTGCAGTGTGTGTGGAGATGAAAAATCTTCAGCAATCTTGTGGAAGTCTACTTTAAAATTGTAAAATAGGACAGAGAGAAAGAGCTGAGAAAGAGCGGAGAGAAAGAGCTAAACATGTCTGGTCTTTCCTGTGAAGGGTGCAGGAAGGTGTGTACAGATGGTGTGGAATGTTGGCTGGTTGGCACAAAACAGGATCCAAAGCACTCTTGCTAAAGTAAAGCACTGCCAAACCAATAGGCCAGGATAACTGAAACCCTGGAGTGCTGGAGCACTGCATACCTGAGAAAAGTCAGAATAAAGCCTACATTTCAACAAGTTGCTACAAGAGCTCTGCAATTAATTAATCTTCTTTTGCTACAGATCCAAGCTGTTTGATTGACTTCGGTGTCAGAGGAGCTGAGAGCCCATCTGAAGCTGTTCCTGCTCACCAAGTGTTTATCTCAGCTCCTCAGTGAACACCTCTTGCCCCACAGTCGTGTGCTCACATGCTGCAGAGCTGCAGGGCACTGGGGATCCCTTCTTCTCCTGCTCAGCTATTTTCATTAAGCTTCCAGGGACTTAATTATCTCAGTGAGCTGTGCCCTTCTGTCAAACTGCAGATGGAATTGGTTAAAGAGCTAAAAACTATTAGCGAGCAGCAGGCAGAAAGTGATTGTACAGACTTTGCTTCTATAAAAAAAACAGGGATGTTTTCAAATTTTGGGAAGGAAGAAAGGAAAAAATCTGAGCAATTATGAGCTTTGTAATTTGTTCTCATAGGGTGCAGGATTTTAGAACAGACTTTGAGGAGAAAAGTACTCAAAGAAATAGAGGGAAATCGCATTAAAACAAGATTTTTTAAAAGGTAGATTGTGATTTAATGCACTAAGACAAAGAAGGTGACTTTTTTGACAAACACAATACAGTGGCCTTTCTGTAGATTCAAACAAATCTTTTCAGTTGAAGTTGTCGCATAATATAAAAAAGGAGAAAAAATAAGGGAAAACTTAAAAAATAAGCCTCAACTAAAGGGAAGACATCAGCTCTTGAGCTGAGTGACATGAGGGGAAAAGGCATCTCTGAAAGGTGCTCATCAAGGCCTTCTCATGAGTCAAACAGGCTTAAAATATGCTGTAGTCACCTGGGTACAAGAGCCAAAGGGCATTCAGTTAATTAGCAAGTGACACAAGGATGCAAATGCCAGCACCAGAGGCTACAGGTGAAACTGGGCAGTGTGGTGCATGGCAGTGCACCAGCTCTGGCTGACAGAACTGCTATGCACCCCAGGGTGTCTGGAAGCCCACACACCTTCCCAGCTGTCTATGTGCAAGGAAAGAAGGAGACTGAACTAAGACATGGGCAGAGAAAAGCTACAAGTTAATTAAGTGCTTACATGGTAATCTCCTCTTATGAAAGGAGATTGAAAGTGTTTGTCTCATTCAGCCACGCAAAGCAGAGGTGTGGGGTGGCACAGGGCTGGAGGTGCCACTCAGGGATGAACACAGGGAATGGCACCTCCTGGCACCAGGAATGCCCTGTGCCCAGCTTTGGTTTTAACTTTGCCTCCTCTGAAGGAGCCCTGCTTGAGCACAGTGCACACAGCCTTCATTTGGGAGAAGGAACCCCGCAGTTGCCTCATCCATGCATCATCCTCACACACATTGAGTTAAAACCAGCTCCCAGACTTGAGCTTGAGGGGAATTTCTCCATTATTTCAGGATGTGCATCACATGGCTTTGCCTCGTACTCTGTAGGAGCTTGGCTGATTTCTGAGGATTTTCTGCACATATTTCAAACAATATGCTGTTGCAGACAATTTGGCTATTGTTTTTAATCTTTTAGTGTTTTGCTCTGACAGATTTAGACTCTTTTAGAAACTTGGAAATCTGTAACTCGCAGAATGGATTTGTAATGGGGGAGTGAATGTTTGAGTGGGCCTTTTAGACTTTGCATCTCCCTGTTTAGACACAAAGGCTACCTGCAATCTGAGAGCAGGTTTTTTGGGGAGCCTGCCAACCTACAAAGAGAAGGAAAGCAGCAGTGACTAAAGGAAGAAACCCTTTTCATATCACTTTATCACCTTCCATGTGTACATAGTGAAGATATAGGAAGGGCAGCATCTGCAAGCTTACCTTATCTTGCTTCTCTCCCCTATATGCTTAATTTTAGCTCAGAATTATTTTTAAAACTTTCTGGTTTCCCTAGACTGTGTATTATTCTTCAACATAGTATCCTCAGTCTAAAAATAGTCCTGCATCCACTGGGCTTGTGATCTGCACATACATTTGACTCAGCACAGCATGCTGCCGGCAAGCCACCAGCAGCCAGCCTTTTGAAAGTGTTTCCTTTGTATGTGTGGGAGTATTCTGCAGAAAAAACCCTCAGTACAGAGGAGGGGCACTCTCCTTCTCTCCCTGCTTCCATACCCGAGGAATGTTCAGACTTGTCAAACACTAATAAACAAGGTAAAAATAAGTGTTAATAAAGGCTTAAAAAAATAGGCCATGAGACGGCCAAATTAGATCAGATCAAGGACCCTGTTAAGTCAAGTCTCTTTTCTTGGAATATGATCAAGAAGGGCTGCTTCAGAAGTTTTCTTCAAATAAACCCTGCAGCAGATAGTTATTGAATAACTTGATCACAGACAGAAAATTGTTACTCAGTTAATGGGTGACTTATGCACAGATTTGTGCCTCTCTTGAGGTAATTTAAACAAAGTGGTTTTTCTTACAGTCTGAAGCATTGCTGTGTTTGATTTGCTGTGCCCTTGTCTTCGGATGCTACTGTTCACAATAATAACATTTGGAATACGAAACCTGGCATGAGATAAAAGGCTGAAGGACCTCGGGGTAGGGCTGCCATCCTGTGTTGCAGAGAGTTCCCTGCAAATCAGCCTGTACCCGGGGGCAGCTGCACTCCCAGCAGCTGAAAACTACAGCCTGAGCAGTCAAGGGAGGGAGCACCAGCCTCCCAGCCTAGGAATATTAAACTGCAACTGCTTCTGATGTCTCTCTACCATCATCTATGCAGCTCATCCTGAGATTGGCACTAAGAGCACAGAGGCTTTAAATAACATTTTGGAAGGAGGTTGGTTCCCCCACGCTCAGATTCAGTCGGGGAAATTGGAGGTGCTATAAACCTGGTGAGACATGGGCAGGGAAGAGAGCTCTGGAGCTCAGCAGAGCACTGCATGTTCTCCCTGGGTAGCCATGGAACTGTGCCAGAGGGTGAGAGAGTTGGGCTGTCATGGCTGCATCCTGCCCAGATATACTCCAAGCAGTCAGCTGGCAGGTCTGTGCTGCCTTAGCCTGGGTCCTGTTCCACAAGACATCAGATAGCACCTGCTTTGGGGGACTGTGGGATGAGCTGCCCCTGATCTCACCCTGTGCTACAGCACACAGTGCTCTGAGCCCTGAATTGTGACAATGAGGGGTTTCAGTATCTGCTGGAACATCCACACTTCCTCTCACCATCCATACTGAGGTGTTTTGGAGTCTGGTTAAGTCCCTCACCTCATCAGCTTTGTCAGTCACTGCATGACTAGTTAGCAGCGACATGGAGAAAGCTTTTTTTTTCATCAGTTTCAAACTTTTTGACTTTTCAATCCATACAGGACATAAGGGAATCTGAATTGGGTGTCCCAGTCTGCACCATACCATTCAAGGTAAACAAGCTCAAATCCCATCATTTTAAACACAGCCATTTTCCCTGGAAACTTTGCCAGCAGCTGCTGGGCCTGGAAGCAAGTCATGCTTGAAAACAAGGCACCACATCTTGTCAGAGAACTGTGTTACGTCATACCTCTGTAAGTGACAAACTGCACATGACTTTGTCACCCTTGATGGCAGTGCATCAGAAGATTGCCTGTGGCACACTGGCTGGGAGGATGCTGCTCATGTGCATTGCAGACAAGGTGTTGTGGAGGATTTGGCTGTTCTGAGCTGTCACAGCTGGAAATAACAGATACCAGAACAGCAAAGCAGTGCAGAGAGAGCTTGTGCTGGTTTTGCATTAATTTATGTTTTTGGTAAGGAAGGAAAGGAATTAGTGATATAAGTAATCCCCTGTAAGGACCTTGGCAGCTTCCTTCAGAGTGGTGAAAATGAACATTTTTATAAAAAAATAGAAGGCCTTGATAGAAGTGCGGGTATGTAAATTAAAATGTGAAAAATATGAAAAAAACCAAGCTACAGGAGTGGAAACCAGAAGAGCAAATAATGAGTGGGCAAATCAACCAGAGAAACTGTATGTATACAAGGTGGAATAACTGAGGCCACAGGGTCTGTCTGCCTCTTTACATCCCTGTGCACTGCAAACTGAGATGTGAGCAAGGCCCAGAGCACCTGTGCCTCTGGGGAAGCTGCCCAGCCAAACCTTGTCTCATCTCCAGTGCCAGACACAGCTCTATTCACTGTGTGCAAGCACATATGGACAAACACTCAAAAGAGAACATTTTTAAAAATCTTCCTGCACAGACCATGCCAGCCTGACAGCATTTGGAAATGCTTTGGAAATACATTTTGAAAAATATTTTCTGTTTTGTTCTTGCCTAGTGGCTATGCAGATTATGCCAAATGTGCTTGCTACCCACTCCTAAAAATGAAACTTGTGATAGTCCTTATAGGCTTTTTTTAATGAAGACAGACTTGATTTCAAGTTCCACCTTCCTTTTTTTTTTTCAGAGCTGTTGGACTGTTCTGGTGCACTAGCTCTCTTCATCTTCTGCATTCCTCTCCTACCTGTGAAACCTTCCACTGCCAATGATTTAACATGTCTCTGTCATGTCACCCACATCCCAAGGTACTATATCATCACTCACTGGCATTCAAAATTTTATTAGCTCTGAATTTAGCTCTTTCACCTGAGTTTGGGAATTTTATTCCGGTTTTTCAAGGGAATTGCCTCTTTTCAAGGCACTAGCGTAGGCATCTATTTAGTGGGAACTTAATTATCCATCACTGTGATATCAGTCAAATGACAGTGTTTATCTGCAATTAACCAGTGACAGATGAACCTCCCAGAAATATAAAAAGAACAACATTGTGCAACATGTGATCATTTTCATTATATATTCAACATTCTGCAGCATGATGCATTACAGAAAGTGCCAATTTTTCTTTTCAATTGCTTTGAAAATCTAGCAGCATGCACCTCTGGGAGGTTTCTCATTTCATTCAAGGCACATTCATTGAAAATGGATATGGAGAGGGAACAGGACAACTGAGTAAATGGTATGGAATGAAGAGGGAGAGTAATGAACAATGGATTTGATTTTCAGTGCCATGACAACAATTTCTGTACATGAGGTATGCAAAATTAGGCTAAGTCCTGCTGCAGAGTGGACAAGTTGAGGCACTGAAGTAATTAGGAGATGGGAAAATGTGTAATAGGGAATTTGCTGTGCTGGCCAAAGCAGACAGATTCTTGTTGACATTAGGGTCCCACCAAGAGAACTTGCCAAGCACAGCAAGGGAATGTTCTTAGTACAATGAGATTGGTATTTCAAATGTACAGCCTGTCATGGCCTCCAGCATAATGCATCAGACTCTGCTCTTTTTGCCTGAGAGGGCTCTGTTGATTTAAAAGCTATCTGTCAGAGATGTGCTTTGTGAAAACCACATTTTGCCACCCAGTGAATACTGTTGTGTTTTTGTGAAGGTCTGCTGCCTTCATCTCATGAGATACTACTCACTTCACATTTCTTGTGTATATTGAAAATGGCCTCTTGCTCTTGCACAGAGCAGAGCAAGCTCTGAGCAGTCCTGACAAGGTGTTGATAAAGCATCACACCAGCATTAAAAATTAATGTGCTCTCAAAGGCTCAGATCATAGCTAAATTAGAAACAATTTCTTGAAGCATTTTCCCTCAGTAAAGATTTCTGTGATTAGCCACTTGAGAGACAGAGTTGTTCAAAAGTATTCTACATTATTAGCTTTTCTGGAGGTCACCCTTTTATCATGGCAGTAGTGTGCTTCACTATGTGCTTCTCATTCAATAAATGAGCAGTACTAGTTTTGTTTACATCCAAAACTTAATCCCTTCAAGCACAGAGGAACAATGGAAGACTTCAAACTAACATATGAAAATCTGAGAAAGCCCTAAAAAACTAAAACTGAGAAAGCCCTAAAAACTGAAACTGGATACTCAGGATATAAATATCTAAGTTATTTTTACTGTGTATTCTGTTAGAATTCCAGTTAGTCCAAAAATGATTGTGCTCCAGGCAAAACACAAAACCAGAGGTGTGTTTATCTATTTGAGCACAGTGTCTAATCATGCAACACCTAAGTACAAGGGAGAAGAGAAACGGGAAAAATGAGAGAGTAGGAATGGAAAAACTGACAAGTCCATAGCATGGATAAGTCTTATTTTCTCTCCTCCCTTAGGGAGAACAGCTGTGAGTGGCATGACTTGCCCAGTTCACCCCAGCCTCCAGACAACCCTCTGACATTTGGCAGTTTGACTGTGCCCTCTGCTGTTAACAGGAGCACAGGAAGGACTTACTTGTCTTGGGAAGGGTTTCTAGGCAAGCCAAACTGGATTTGAACTTGGAATCAAACATTTCTTCAAACTTCTCAAAGCACACTTGCAGCTGCAAAAAAAAAAGGTAGATGGGGAAATGAAAACATTGCCTTTTCTTTGTTTGCAAAATCCCAGCCCCAGATGCCGCAGAACAATGATTGCATTCATGGAATGGAACAGCCTGAAAATGGTTGTTTATCTGTCTCTTGAAACAATTTGTCCAGCTGTTGGTTGCAGCCCCAAAGAAGATCTGTGATGGCTCAAAAGGCTCATGAAATCTGACCAGATTTCAAAAAAGAGATACTGATCTGTAAAATAGGATTAATAATAACAACTAATAAAATTAATTGTAGAAGTGTTGGGGGAGAGACCTTCACCTTCAAACCACAATGACTAGTCCTGAGAGTAGACTGCTTTCTTCAGGCAGAAGGGAAAAAGAATTGATATTTGCAGGCTGCCACTACACCTTGTTTTTGCTCCAGAGACCCAGAGAAATTCCACTGCAGGCTCTGAAGCAAGTCCCTAAAGACCTTGACCCGCAGGCCACAAAGGCAATGGTATATGCAAAAAATCTTAAAATTTTTGGTTTAAAGTATTTGAGTGTGCTTAAGACACACAACTTAGTCTTTTAGATATCAGCATAGTAAAGGAAAGGAAGTGAACACTGAATGTTCTGTAGTATTTCTAACTCTTTGTTATTTTACATTCTGAATTTGCAACAACTTACCTCTTGAAGCTTGTCTTTGATGCTGGAAATAAAGGAGCTTAGGACTTCACTAAAATGGAAAAAAACCAACAAGTATGAACCAGAAATATAAGTTACTGAAGTGTACAAAAATTACCTATTGCGCTGTAAAAATGAGACAGGAAACACTGCACTGAATAGTGTAGTATGAAATACTAGCAGGGAAACATGATTACTTCAGGGAGCAAAACCCTTTGAAGGCACCTCGGGTGTTCTAGGAAAACATGGACTCTGCAATGTAAAGTAAGAAAAAAATCCATATACACATATGCCCATATATGTCATATACATGAAGTTATGGGGTTTTTACTCTCAGATTTCTGGCCTCCCTCTCAAATGTTTGGTTGGCATTTGCAGAGCTGTCCATTAGCTGCTGGGGTGTGACCACCGTGCTCCCTGCTCCGGAAGGACCCAGCCTGTGCGCTGACCTGCCAGCGGCTGCGGAACTCGGCTATTGTCTTTGGACTAAAATAACTGTGGGAAAAACATGGGAAAAGCTTCAGCATCAACAAAGCCCAGGCCAGAAAGAACAAATACTGCAAATCCTTTTCTCCTGAGATTATGCCTGTGGTTTCTGTTATCTGTCCTTTTAAGTCGAGCCAGCGTCTCAGGAACCAGGCTGTATTCATGATTAACCTGCCACACCAAAATGCACAGATGGTTGCTAAGCAAAGGGATAACCTTTTCCTCTCTGAAGATTCAGGTGGTTTTAAGTCACTCATTCGAGTGGTCTAAATTACAACAGCCAAAAATATGCAGAGGCCAGGGAGAATCTAGTTATGAGAATTAAGCAGTGCTTCTGAAACCTTTCAAGCCTTATGGAAAGGAAGATACTAATTTTCTTAGTCAAACTTGAGGGGGTTACAAATTGATAAATTATACACTTATCTTTGCAAAGGTAATGTTGTTATTTCTAAAAACAGGCTTCTAATCTGGAAGCAAGTCTGGAGTGTAGGAAGGAGCATATTCCATTTAAAGAAAAAATAAAGAATGATTATGAGTGATGCCTAAATATTTATAACTACTTTCTCATCTCATTAAATTAAATCTCCTTTCAAGAATCTTCCTCTAATAGGCAATGGAGAATAAAATTTTGTCTTATCAGAAATGTAGTGCCCATTGAAAAGGCAAGAGAGATTCATAGCCAGATTTGATCAAAGGCTTTTAATAAAAACACACTTCACTTTGGATGTTACATTACAAAATGTACAGTGCTAAGAATTATTTATAGGTGCACTGAGGATTTTGCCATATTTCATTTTTGAGCTTCAAATTGCTGGCTTGCTCCTTGAAGTCCTTCAGGACCTACAGCTACATGTAATTCTTGACATCTGACACGAGATATGTGCAGGTTTATAAAAATGCAATCTGCACACAAGCGTGTTTGACAATCCCCTTGTCTGGCCCAAATGTGAAGGCCATCCTCAGAGTCCTTTTTATCACTCCCCACACAGCCTTCAAAAGTTTGAGAAATAAGGGTTTTCACAGAGAATCAACAGAGAAAAAAGAAACAATGCTGATTAGATAAAGACAAAGGTAAATTCGGGTTAGAGTTATGCTGTTCTGTGGGGCTGAATGTGTTACATAAATTGCAAATAAACCCTATTCTCTTATCTTGTGACTCTTTCCAATTAGAAATTACTTAAAACCTGAAAATACTTTTACTGGAGAAATATGCAGCTATGTCATGTATGATTTGTAAGAGGGGAAGAAGGAGCTGCAGGGAGTGATAACCACCAGAACAGAAAGTATTTCTAATGCGTGTCTACATACCGGTCATATTTGTCCTTTATTTTGTTCTTATTCACTTCAAAATTTTCCAAGACACTTTTCACTCTTCCTGCACCAAAATTAAGAGAACCTTTTTCTCTTGTTTCTTCATCAAATAACTGTGGTTTTGTCTGGTATTTGGTAAAAATACTGGGCTCACTCTGTGACACAAACAAAAGAAAACTGTTGAAGTACAAAAATAATCAGAACATTAATTAGAAAAAACCATTTGTTTATCCAGTGCTTTGCAGACAGACATCACAGTGATTGGACATGACAGATTAGATTGGATGAGGAGATTTTTGTGAGATTATGCTTCATTTAGTGTGCCTAGTTAGATCAACTTTCTGTGGAACTGAGACCCAGCCCAAACTCCTCCAGACACAGGCTTTTCTCTCATCTTGAGGATTTTCAGTCTGCTACAATTACAAGGTGCACAAGTTTTTTCCCTTCTATGTTCAAGACAGAGACTAGAAATGGATTTCAGTGCTCCTGGAATTGTGGAAAAGTTCAAGTTGTCAGTAGAATCTCCCTGTACAGGAATCTAAAAAAAAAAACCTATTGCATTTCCTGGTGGATGACATCATTTTGCTGCCAACTAGCAACATTGACAGACTGCAGATGAGTTTTTCACATGCTTCAATTCACATTTTAGGACAAGAAATTTAATATTAATATGAAAGCTTTGTTCTACAAAATGTCCAGACACTGTGTGACCAAAATGGAAATGCCTTTTCCTTAAAACATTAAAAAATGGCATTCCATTAATTTTTTTTCATTGTGAAAAGTGAATTTCCTGTTTTGTGTCTGGTGAAAACTGCTCCTAGGCAAAAGGCATTGGACAACAGATAGCACCTGGAACTGAAGGACACCCTGAGGCCTCCAAGCTGGCACCACTGCTCTTTCCTGATCTTTGCTCCAGGTGTGTTTATTCAGATCTGGTTCTCTCTGCTAGCAGTGCAGGAACTATTTAGTGGAGGCTGGTAACATCAGAAACCATGAGCTGTAGGAGGAACACTGTGAACATAGAAACTCTTCATCCCTGTCCAAAATCATCCAAGCATCTACCAGAATTACAATGCAGCAAGGTCATTGTCAGTGCAGGGAAGCAAACACTGAGTAGCTCCGTCATTCCTGCAGAAAGCTAAGGAAGTGAAAACCATAATTTTTGAAAGAAAAATAGATGTAATATTCTAACTTGGCTAGGTAGGTGGTCTAAAGACATTAACTTGAGAATAATTTCCTATTATTTTAGTAACTTAAAAAATATGATTGAAGAAAATAATACCTATCTCGGTTTAGAGCAATCTGTTATAAATACCACGTTCATCTGACCAGGCTGCTGCTTTGTCTTGTCACAGTACGTATGTGTATGTAGGAAGAAGATAACTTGATTTCGGCAGTCACTGACATTTGCAAATGTTACCACCTGATTCCAGCCCTCTCCACGAACTCTGAGCGGTGGCTGTGTGCCTGCAGGGGGCTGCCTGGGAGCGAGACTCACCTCCTGGGAGTGGCGCTGTCCCTGCTGCGTGCCCAGCTCCAGCGGTGCTGCTGCCGACGGCGCGTTCTCCAGGCAGAACTGGGACCCAAAGAGCAGCTGCGAGTCACTCAGACTCGAGTAGTCACTGGCAGTGCTGCTCCTCATGGAAAACTTATTAGGCCTGAAACGGTGCCGAGAGGGATGCGAATGAGTCTGCAGCAATTAAAAAGCCAAACAAAATTCCCTGCATGGCCTGCTGGAACTGCTGGATCGCGGCCCACCCCAATGTCAATTTTTGCTCTCTGCTTGGAAGGTGCTGTTCCTCTAATGGCATAAGGTTGAATTATAAGATAAACCAGATGGGTTATTTAAACCAGCACATCCACACAGAGGGTGGTAGCTCCACATTCACCTTATAGGAGTGAAGGTGTTTCTCCAGCATATCCTGCAGAAGGAAGACCAAACCAGGACTAGGCACCTAACACAGCTCATCCTACCTGCCTTGTCAACCAGTCTTAGTTAAAGAGACACCTTGGGCTCCTAGCGAGTGCTGGGTCTCTCTCTTTCAGCTACTCTGGGTAACAATTTCTGTCAATTTCTGTTGTGACTCAGGTGTTACTTCGATTAATGGGAAGGCAGTTGCAAGAGAATAAACCTTTCTGACTAATAGTTGACATTTCTTGAGCATTTATTCTCCAGATGCCTTAAGTCTGACACAGTAGTACGACAAATAAATAGAGGCAGCATATGGCTGGATTAAATGATATGAATTGTTGGAAGTATTTCAGACATATTAACATGCTACTCAAAAGTGCTCTTCTTTCCCTTGAGCGTTACTCAAATAAATCTTTTCTAGATACCCTTGATTTTCTGCTGTGTTGCTCTGATTCTGCTCCTCTTCAGAAGCACTCGTACTCCTCTCCTGCTTTATGGACTAGGCTTGTGGCACAGGACCAGCTTCCCTCAGACAAGGGTTTCCCTGCACAGCTGCACTGCTTCTCATTGTGTTGGAGGCTGGCTTCATTTTTTTTGTGAGCAAAAACACGTGCAAAAGACTCCTTTCCTTTGTCACAAGGAATTGTAGAATGGTTTGAGTTAGAAGGGACTTTAAAGATCACCTAGTTCCAATCCTCTTGCCACAGGCAGGGACATCGTCCACTGTACCACATCATTCAAAGTGCCATCCCTTCTAGTCTGGAACATTTTCAGAGGTGGGGCATCTACAGCTTCTCTGGGCAACCTGTGCCAGTGCCTTATCACCCTCACAAGAAAGAATTTTTTCATAACAATCAACCTAAATCTACCCTCTTTCAGTCTAAATGATCACTATTCCATTGCTCCAGGTCCACAAGGTCTGGCAGAGTGTTTAAGTTAGGGCCAAACACAAAAAAAACCTGTGCCAGGTTTATATTCTCAGTTCTTGCTTTTTTTTGAGCTACCAAGGAGGAAAGATGTGTTATTGCCTTTGGAGCTGGGAACTAGAGACCAAAATAAATGAAAATAATTAATGAAAAATTTACACAAGGTTTTTCTTCCATATCAAATGATACAAGTAAAGGAGAAGGAACAGGAGAATAAATTATGTGTATAACAAGAGATGATCACCCCAACATTTATTAGCAGTGACGTGTTTGGTTAATCCCTAGTTTTGGAAGGAGCCCAAACATCACAGATACAACAGGGAAAGGATTTAGCAGCAATTCTTGAACTACTCAGTCTCCATTATACAGTAGTGTCACTGACAATATCATATTTATACTTTTGGCTTTAAGCTCACTGAGTACACTGAGCTGCAGGCAAAAATAGATGAGGTATGGGTTTCTGGATTCTCAAAAAGCCTGATCAGTCTGTCTAAATTCAAGCCTTCTCCCTTAATCCCTCTCTGGACCCCAAATCCGCTAAGAAAAAAATCTGAATACAATTTTACTTGCACAGCTTCTTGTTTCCATCTCAGCTAAGCTTTGTAAAAAAACCCAAATTTTCTTAATCCCCAGGCAGTACGTGGGGGAGACCTGGGCACATCAGCTGCCATGGCCCCAGCCAGGCAGAGCCCCCGCCTGCAACGTGAGCAGTACTTCTCCTGTGCCACTTTTCTAAGTCCTCCTGTCTTCCAGCCAAAAAAAGGCTCCCTCTTAGTTTGAGGAAGGGTTTTTATAATGCCTTAGGGTCTTGACAAACCCCCTTTGAAAGTGTCCAGTACAGCTGGTGAATATCATATCCCATAATATGCTTATTTTCTCAGATGCTTCATGATATCTAATACCTGAAGCACAAGATTTTATAACAAAGATTTTTTGAGGAGTATTGAGCTGAGAGGACTTTACGAGCCAAGTGACTTCCTAAGCTTATTCTGCACTACAACCAAAGGCAGGTGTTGGCTGCTCTGGAGCCCAATTTTTCTGTCTTAAGTCCACCACCTCAGCAGTTGGTTTAGGAACGATAGCACTTCTGCAAATTAGAGGGGGAGGTGAAACAGATGTCTCTTTTGAATACATTCATTCCCCTGAGCAAT
This sequence comes from Phainopepla nitens, assembly GCA_013400175.1. Lineage (NCBI taxonomy): Eukaryota > Metazoa > Chordata > Aves > Passeriformes > Bombycillidae > Phainopepla > Phainopepla nitens. The sequence continues at coordinate 26,501 of VXBQ01012404.1, forward strand.
GGATTCCCTTGTCCCTTGCTTAACACTGCTGGCAATTAATTTACTAACAAGACCATCTGGGCAAGCCATCAGGCTGGCCATGCTTGGCCCAGGCCTGTCCCTGACAGAGAGATCAGACAGCCAGGCATGATCACATGTGGGATCAGACCCATGATTAGGCAGCTCCAGCTCTCCAACCACCTGACCATTCCTACAGAATGCCTGAGATGCAGGGATGCATGTTCTGTCCTAAATAGAAACCCTTTCCCATAAACAGCAAGGGAACATCCCAGGTGTGCAGTCCCACTTAGGCCTAAGGGAGGAGTGCAGTTGTTTACCTCAGGAGAACTTTGGGCTTTCTGCTAACATGAGCCATGCCCCAAATCACTCATGTGTTGGTGCTCATAATGTTCCTTTGGTACTGGCACTAGCATGTGCAAAACCAAAGCAAAACCATCTTTAAATATGTAAAACAAGTTCTTGGTCTTTCCAAAAAATGATAAACCATCCTCTGCTGACTGATGGTCAAATGACTTCATTTTCCTACCTAACTTAATGCAAGGTATTGCAATATTGGCAGCCCCAACCCTTTCTCATGATATGAGCATGATCTAAAAAATCTGCAGCATTCAGCAGATCTGGGGGGTCAGCTAGATCTTCCCAGTCTCTGTTTCCTTGTTGTCAGTGGAAATTCCTCCTTTATAAGAGGAGTTAGAACTTTCAGGAGCTTCTTTCATTTCTCTAATTTTCTGATTTCCGCTCCAAATATTTTAGCACAATCACATGCAAACATTCACCTTTCATTCAAAGGTTCTGCCTTTCCTCAAAACAAACACGGCATGCAATAAATACCCTCTTCTTATGTTTCCTAGATGTTCCAGGGATATTGACAAACTAAAGCTTCATAACTGTAAATTGCTATAGGCCTCATCAATCTTTTTTTAAAACTGATATTTGTATTCTGTTCTTTGGATCCGTCCTAATGTGCCAACACCAAGCTTTAAGAGTAATTTGAAAAAGCAAACTGAGACTTCTGTAATTTGCATAACATTTATCTGCAGTGCTGCTATAAGTTATTTTCTCTAGTTCTGTCATCCCCACTGAACCTGTGCCAACATCCCTCTTCTTCTCAAGCACTGTGGGTGAAGCACACTTGCACCTTTCTGACACATTTCTTCAAAGTGCAGTGAAGCCTCTTTCCCAAAGAAGAGATCTTTCTCTCCTAGTAGCAGTGTCATGAGTAGGATCAGTGCCATAAAGTCTCTCTTCTCCTGGTTCCCCTCCAGAAAATCTCACAGCCCTTTCTGCTACTCCTCATTTAGGGACCAGGGCTGAATCACAACAAATCCAATTTAAATTCTGGGAGCTGCCATTCACCTGCTCTCCCTCCTGGCTTTAGCCTGGCTCTATAGGAACTGTCTCTAGCTCTGCTACACTGCTCTCATCCTCACTAGCAGCTGCCTGCCAATGTGCCAATGTGCTCAGCAAATGAGTAAGGACCAGCCTTGCTTTTGGGTGCAGGGGAGCTGGAGGAGTTTAAATCAAGGAGTTTTAGCTGCTGTTGCAGCCTCCAGCCATTTGCAGAAAATTATTCTTCTGCTTCCTGTCCTCTGGAACGGCACGACCTGCTTGCTGCAAATAATTTGCACCACATCCTAAAAGGAGTTTCTACAAACAGATTCTGGCACTGGCCCTAAGGCATTAACCACGATGAACTCCCTCTCAGTTATTCAGCTCAAACACTGCCTCCAGTTTCCATACTTCAGGTTCAAAATCCCTCTGGTCTTGTTTTAATTTCTCAAGGTCATCTTTACTTTCTGTGAGTTTATTCATTATTCATTCAGCTGTGATTCAATACTGCCTAGACATCCTTACCTCAGTATCCCTTTCTCTGAGCTGGTTGCCTGTTACAACAGAGCCTTTTCCTTAAGAGGAGGTTGGGATTTCTGCAGAGTAGCCCTGTTTGCTCCCACAAAATGCATCCCCAACCATATTAAAAGTTAGGCATTTGGAGACAGGGATTTTTTTTGCCACCTCCCCCCTCTATCCTGAAGCCATCTTCCAGCCTGCACTTACAGCCCCAGTTTCTCATTCCTGTGAGGCTCTGGAATTTTACAGCTGCTCTCCTGGTCTTTGTCCTGGCTGTCTCCTTCATTTTCTGCTTATTCTTGAGCCTTAGTGCAACTTCAAAATATGTGACCTTGTGATGTGGGATGAAATTTCATGGGATAATGGATTGAATGAGGTTTTTAAACTTGGAAGTTATTCTCAACAGCAGAAGTAAACCACAGAGAAAAGTGGTCCAAGTAGGCCTTAACTTCAAGCATCCATTTAGAATGCCTCTTTAATACTTTCAGAATTTCTTGGCCTTACACACTCTCTGGCAGGCTTTCTGCTTCTGATGTCTTTGAAAGTCAGTATATGAGTAGCTTTTATGCATTTAGCAAGTTACTTCTTTTCTCATGGTACAAGAAATTTCTCATGATTTCAATTTCAAATCTAAATAATCAAGTCCAAATAATCTTGCTGCCTCGGGCAAGCACTTAACCCTTTTGGCTGTACAGTTTAATTTATTTTTTAATGAGGTTTCTTATTACTATTCCTGTGTCTTTTTTCTTTTAATTAGGAGTAGTGGATGTTTTGGCTCCTGCTGCTCCTGCAGAGGTACTGAGGCTGGTTCCCTACTGCCACTCTCATGGCAGCACCACAAGAGTAAATAGCCTGAACAGGGGTCTTGTGCTCAGTTCAGGGCCAAGGCAAGATGTGTCTCTTCCCCTGCAAGCTCCCTGGCCAAGGCAGGTGTTGCTGGTGTCTGAAAATGTACTTTCAGCATCACACCCCTGTGATGCTTATCCAGTCAAGGAAAGGCTGATTGAAGCACCCCTTCTTTTGTGGCTGCTGTTCTCACATCCTCTGTGATCTCCCTCTGCCAGCCCTCCTGGCTGCTCTAATGGCACTTTCTCTAATGAAGGCTGGCATTTCAATCCATAAAAACTGTGTCCTTTGTCAATACACTTCACCTGAGCCTAAGCTTTCCTAGTATAGCTGTCATGTGGCCACCTTCCACCCTCTAAAATAACTGGCACCCTGATATGATTGTCCAGCCTGATAATCTTCCCCCTGCTCCATTTCCAGTATCTCTGTCATGTCAACATTGATGCACAAAGCCAGGTGGAACAGGGGTTCTGGTTCCCCACCCTGTATTTCTCAGGCTGCTAGGGTTGCACAGAAGCACTTGTGTGTCTGACAGGTAACAAATAAAACCCCGAGCAGTTTGGGGCTTGTGCAGAGCTGTGCCTGTGAGGGCAATGCATCACTGGAGCTCTGTGTTTCCTGGGGACCTGGTGGCACCTGCTCTCAGAAGTAACACCCTGACTCAAACTTGCAAAGAACTCACAGAGTGAGTCATACTCTGCCTAGATTACACGCTGATTTTATGTTTCATTTTTAAAGCTCCCTGAAAGGGTTTACTGGGGATTAAACAGCGTACCCTGCTTGCTGGGAAAGGTTTCTAGTGATAGAAGTGAGACAGGGAAAAGTAATCAACACTTTTCCCCCCTATTTCAATTACACACACACATTCATATGCTCCTGTGGGAAACTTTCCTTTAGAAAAATTTAATTGTCCACAGAAAATTTTCTCCCCCTTCTTACCTCCTCCAAAAACCCAGCTGCATTTCCAGTAACATTTTATGCCCTATTTGACCTTTTTGAGCTCACTTGTAAAATATGTGGAATGCTGAGGAGTGGGTGTCAAAATCTTGCCTATATTTTCTTCCTGAATTAATAAATGAGTTAAAAGGGAAGACATTGTAAGTGATAGGCTGCTTTGGAGGAGGAAGAAGTTCAAGTGATCCCTTTCCAACAGGCATCTGTACTTTTTCCACTCATTTCCTTCCCTATGGCACAACTCCACAGAATTATTTATATATTTAAAAAATATATCTTATACATATTGTATTTAATATAAAAATTCAATTATATATTTTATATATGTCTTTTAAATATATTCTCTAAATTTCCCCTCCTCAGTCTCTGACCAGAAAGAAAACTTAGAAACAACTCACTGAAAACTAACAAACTCCCCAAAAACCAAATAAAATAAATCCCCAGGTACCAAGAAGACAATAGAGTTAAGCAATGCACAATTATAAAGACAAAACTGTGACAGATATAAATACATTTTTCCCTGAATTGGCTCCCCTTTGCCCCCTACATCTGTGCAAAATTCAATTAATTCGTATCTTTATGACAAGCATTTTATAATGGGCAAGAAAATGACTTTTATCTTTTCATTATCATCCATCATTGTGATAACATCTGGCCAAAGAGACAGTATGACTAAAACTGTGAATTTGAACAAGTTAGTTACGTAAGTGAGTTATTTAACTAACAGAGGGTCCGAATTAGTCAATTAGCTTTTCTGGAGTTAAACAGGGGATGAGTCCCACTGCCTTTTTTAGCCATGTGATACAAAGGATGCTCTGAAGTACAAATTACAGCTTGTCTTATATATTTGCCCTCCAGATGTTTACATCTGTATATCTGTTGTTTCACTGTAGATTGTAGATGTGGAGAATTCTAGCTGCTCTTTGGCTTCTGCTGGGAAAAAACCAAGCCATGTGTATAAATGCAGGATATGGCATAATTTTTGAGTTACATAATGTGCAATAATATTGCACATCACGATTTGTTCTATCTGCCCTCTGCACAGGCAAGAGGAACACTTATCTAATGAGATGAGGACAGCTCACAGGGCTTCCCCAAATACACCCTGAATGGACAAGGGTACAGCTTCCAGCCAATGCTGATTTTTAGATTCCCACCAATGGTGAATCTATGGCAGTGCTGGCAGGCTGGAGGCATAAACAGGGTCCCAGGGGAGGCTAATGAATTCCCATTAGATTTCTCTAATTAGCCACAGATCAGTTCTGGACATGTTTCACCTCACTGCCATCCCCTCTGCTAAGTATTTGGTTTTACACCCCACCCCCTGAGCATTTCATCCCCTCATGCTCACCCGAGGGCTGTTGGTGTGCTCAGCATCTCCTTGATGTTCCAGACATTGAAGTTCATGTTGTTGTCAGGGCTGACACCCTGGCGGGGAGCCCCCAAACAACACCATGGCCCCAGCCCTCATGGCCTCTCCCCGCCAGCAGCGGCCATGGTGCCACCGTGCCCTGCAGGGAGGAGGGAGATGGAAGAAGATGACCAGCCCCACTCAGGGCAGCATCACCTGTGTCCTGCGGCTGTGGCAACAGCCCAGGGGGACACGGCCTTGCAGGCCCAGGGCAGGCCTGGCCTGGGGCCCTCCACAGCCCTGGGATGCAGCCACCACTGGGCCTGTCCACCTGTGGGGCCTGAGGGGCCTCGGTGCCCTGGGGCAGTCCCGGGGTCTCACCTCAGGGCTGGGGGTCCCTGGATCTCACCTCAGGGTTGGAGGTCCCAGGGCCTCACCTCAGGACTGGGGGTCCCAGGGCCTCACCTCAGGACTGGGGNCCGGGGGCTCCCCTCAGGCCTGGGGGTCCCAGGGCCTCACCTCAGGGCTGGGGGTCCCTGGATCTCACCTCAGGGCTGGGGGGTCCCTGGGGTCAGTCTAGGCCTGAGGCTCCTTGGGGTCACCCCAAACTGACAGTTCCTGGATGGCACTCTGAGGCTGGAGAGGCTGGGGGGTCCTATGGGGGTCTCTGGGTCTCATCCCAGGGCTGAGGGTTCCTGGATTTCACCTCAGGGCTGGAGGCCCCTGGACCTCACCCTGAGGCTTGGGATACCTGAAGATCCTATGAGGGTCCCTGGGGTCACCCTGGGACAGAGTGCCCTGGCTCCTTCCCTGGAGCTGAGGGTCCCTGTGGTCACCTCAGGGCTGAGGGTCCCTGGATCTCAGCCAGAGGCCGGGAGGGTCTCTGCATGTCACCCTGGGGCCATGGAGCCAGGATCAGCCCCACCTCCAGTCACTGCACAAGCCAGCCCTTGCCCCTTGCCTAGAAGCACAGCCCCAGGCACAGGGGGTCATCACAGGACACTGGGAGGAAGAAAGCTGAAAGCTTGGAACCCGACACGCTGAGGGCTGCTCCCGTGGGAGCATGGCAGCCACAGCACCCATTTCCTTCATTTCCAGAGGCTGTGTGGTCTCTCATGTAAATACCTCTGGCAGAAATGCAGAAGGATTTGATTTCATCCATCAGAAGTATGACAAAAATAACCACCATCTAAACATTCCCCAAAGAAACATTCTCAAATATGGTTTTACTGGATTTTTTTGCCTTGTGGTTCCGTAACCCCTATGTTTAGGAATGTAAAACCGGCATGCTTGCTTGCCCATTTTTTCCTCCTTTAATTCAAAACTATGTCAATATTAGTTAAAATGTTTGTTTCCTGGCTCTGAAGATACTCCATAAGCACTAAACCACTGCAGAAATCAGGCTGACATAAATTCATGGATAGATCAGGGGAATTACTTACATTCCCCTTTATTCCCTTTTGCCTTTAGTATTAAAGGCAGCCTGGAGCTTAGGGGTGTCAAAATAATGGCTTTCCTGATGTATATATCTGATTTCCTAATCAAATCCCATGTAGATAAAGCTTTCACTTCAGATAAAAAAATAAAAATCTGGCCTTTTACCCATAAAAAATTTATTGGAGTGATTTCACTGCATTGCTTTGCTTGACATTACAGCACTAGAGTTGGTTTAAATAGCTTGGATTAATCAAGGCAGCTTGATACCTCCCAGCTAAATGAGAAGACTCCCATGGGTTGATTTTCTAGGACCAGAGTAGGGAGTTGCAGCTTGGACCGTGTTCCTACTTCAGGGATGGGGTAGTGGCTAGGCTGTCCAAGGCAGCCGTGGGCTGGAAGGCAAACCTTCCTCCAGAGTGCCAGGCTGATGGAAATGTTGATGTTTACTGCAATTTTTAAGTAAATAAAAGCCTTGTTCTGCTCCTGAACTGCCTACAGCTCTGTTGTACAGGCCAGTACATGGCACTGCTGCCAAGAGCCTTGCTGTGCATTCAGGCCCTATATGGCCCTGCATGATAAACAGCGATTTTCCACCATTTTATTGCTCATGATTGAACAGTTGGCCCAGATCTCCCTGCAGAAGACACTGTAGAGTCCTGTACCCATTTGCAGTACTTCCACTGCCATTAGAAAAGGAATTGCTGGTGCTGCGCGCACTGGCGATAAGGCTCAACGTGTTATTTTAGGTACTTAGAAAGAGCTGTTCCTATTTCTGATGTGGCTGGAGCCTTCTGCTATGAGCGTCTAGCAAGTTTGTGGAATATGATAAATGAGATTTTTGTATTTCCATCTCTCCTGACAACGGAAACAAATTTCTATATGGAAACACATTTTTTTAATTATAGGTCTGACAGCTACCTCCATTTCTATCTCCCCCGTCCATAACACACTCTGGGAAATTAACCACGTTGCCAGGTGCTGGCTCATAGCTCTCCTTATATCTGAAATAACAGTCTGGGGCTTCTAGCATTAGGCAGGGTAGCCAGATACTTGTAGTCTTTCCTCTAGTAAAAATTAGCAGAAGCTTCCAGGAGATAGACAGCAATATGCTTGGTACATCCCTCAACTTTTTTTAACTTCATAGCACAATTCATTAGAAATTCGCAGGAGCTTCAGTCTGCAAGTCAATCTGCAAAAGTGGTCAGGACCCTCATCTCTCTATTCCTGAGATGTCCTTGAACATTTTCCTGGTAACTTTTCTGCCCTCACTCAAATGAGATTCTGGTCTTGTGCTCAAAAGCAGAGATAGAGAAGAATGAGAAATCCACACTTAATAAGAGGTCACAGATTCCTGTTCCACTCAGGTGGAGGAGCCAAGCCAAAAGGCACTCTGGTGGGTCAGTGTGCCAGGAAAGTGTGTGCAGGAGGCAAAGTGCTGCTGACAGAGGGGCAATCCCCTGAGGGGTGGGGATCATCAGCCTCACTGCTGGGAACACCGTGACAGTGAGGGGCTCCTGAGCTCCAGCTTCCCCCTCCAGCATTCTCTGGCTCTTGCAGCTGCCACTGTCTTGAATTTGGAAAAGTAGCCTTGGGCACCCCATCAGCAGCAGGGAGCTTGTGAAGTTGGCACATAGGGACGTCAATTTGCCAGTGACTCAGCATCTTGATTTATCCCATTCATGCGATGCTCCTGCAGGAAAAGCTTATTAATCAGGCCTGTGTTTCCAATGCAGCTCCATGATTTAGGGTCCCCCATGACTAAAGGTTTAGCAGGAGTGGAATTATTACATGCCTTGGTGGCTTCTGGAAAGAGCTGTCAGGGTGGGGAGACATACCAAAGTGGCAGCAAGGGGTCTATCACCCTTCAGGACCCTGAGAAGGACAAGCTCACCAGGGTTTGAGCCAGGGAGTGCTGTGAAATACTCATAGAAGGCTGGAGCACATTGTGCTCAGAGGAGGTGTCCCTCTGTCCAGCCCTGGACCACAGCACAAACCATTGACCTCCTCCCCGGCTGCCAGTGCATCTTCCTGGCTCTAATTTGGGGCTCACTGTTGATGCTGGCTCTGGCACAACAGTGGTTTCTATGGCAACTCCAGAGGCAGATGCAGGGATGCTTCCAGCTGAGGTACCACCAGCCTAGGTATCCCAAGCTGTTCCTCCCAAATCCCAGGTAAACAGTCATGCAGCATGTCAGGATGGACCCTGCAGTCACTGTGCCAGGTGGGCACCAGAGGCAATGAAGCAGCAACACAAAAATGTCTTCTGAATGCTCTTCTACAAATCAAGATTTCCAACTTTTCCCATGCTGTGATGGCCCCAGAGCATGGCACACCCTGCCCCAGCAGTGTGCCCCGGATGCTGCCGCACTCTGATGGGATTCAGTCTCCTGTCTCTACAGCCTTGCAGCCCACCCAAGGCTCAAGCTGGCTGTCTTTGAAAGGTCAGGCATTTGTACTTGATATTTACCTGGACTTGTGAGATCTTTCTTATGTACCAATGAAGGATCAAATCCTTCACTTGTTTTCTGCTTTGGGTGTGGGGCTCTGTGTAGGCAAGAGTAGCAAGGTTCAGGTGAGCCCATAGCACTGGGTAATTCAAGTGTCACTCCCCTTCATCTTGCAGTGCATCCCTAAATACCACTCACAGACACCACCCTTATGGAGCTCACATTCCCTTCCTGGTTTCCAGGAAGCAGGATTGCAGTGCTCCTGTCTACAGAAACTGGACACAGTTGGACCCAGCTCTCCCCCACACCAGCCATGGTCCATCCTTTGAGATGAAGTTGTGGTGCTGGATAGGGCCCTGACATTAGGCTTCTCTTATTTCTTCCCAGTATCCTGGCAGCCCTCAACATTCCCTGCCTCTCTCACACCCTGGCTCCCTTCAAAAAAGTCCCTCTCCTGCTGCTGCCTTCACCCCCCACTGCCTCTTCACTCACAGGAGGCCAAGCAGGAACAAGGCTGTGCCAAGACAGGACAGCCACTGCTTAGCTCCCCCTCTCCAAACAGGGACTGGATCTCTACATCACATTGCTCCCTGGATCACCCTGGAGTCGGGAAGAACGAAAGTTACCCCTGCTCCACAGTATGGGGTCACTGACCTCCGCCTTGTTTCCTGGCAGGCTGCGGCATGTGTCTGCCTGGAGGAGGAAAACCAGAGACGACACGACTCCGGTGGGATAAAATTCCACGTTTCATTTATTTGAGGTGCTACATCACCTCCCAGGCACTGAGCTACAGGGCACCTCTGTGCTACATGAGACATCGACTGGGTCTACGACGACACAGCACTCACTGCTACACACACGGCACAGATTCGCCGTGGCACAGATGGGGCCGGACAGGGCAGTGAGGCCAGCGGCAGCCCTGCCACCGCTGCTCCCTCCACACTGCTGGTGACGGCCATCCCACCAGGCAGGTGTTTGCCCTGGGCTTCACTGCCACAGCACTGCAGGAGCTGGGAGTTCCCAAAACCGCAGCTGCTCTGGTGCCTGGCATCATGGGATAGAAGTTTCCTGGAGCCAGGTCACCCTGGATGAACACATGGGTGCTCACACACCCTGTCCCCGTCTTCAGGCACTTGGTGCTTGGCCAGGGCTGGTCCCCGGGGTCCCACTCAGGGCACATCACGCAGACACAGAGCCTCGACAGCGCCACTGGGACCCTGGGCCACACCACCGATGACGAAGAGCAGGCTGGGTGCTGGGCAGCTGGAGCAGGAGCAGCGTCCAGTGGGCATGGGGGGCAGAGGCTCCCACTTCTTCTGTGAGAGGCTGAACCCTTCCACTGAGTCCAGTGGGCAGGACTGGTTCCCTGTGGAAGACAGAAGGACATCAGCCCCCGTGCAGCTCCCCACTCCCCAGCCCAGGCTCTGCCTTTCCCCCTCCACATCCCTTTGATGCCTCAACAGGAGCCCTGAGCTGCACAGGCGTTGAGATCCCAGAGGCAATTAGTGGGGGCACAAGAGGATTAGCAGAGTCCCCATAGGGATGGCTGCTGGCACGAATGCCACACCTGCTGGCTCTGCCCGCTCAACCAGCTCTCACCCTCTCCCCCTCTCTGTGCCAGCACTCTGCAGGGATAAGGGAGGGCAGCTCCAGCTGCAGAAGGACTCGAGAGCAATGCCACACTGCAGGGATGCAGCCAGCACCATTCCCTATTCCCACAGCAATCCTGGGGGTCTGGCAGCCCTTGCTGCAGGGCTGGGGATGCTGTGGCTGGCACCAGGCTCCCCAGGCAGCCCTTCCTGCTGTATCCCCTCTGCTGAGTGACAGCACTAACCTTTCCCCAGCTCTCTCGGGAGAGGGATGCAGCACTGCAACCCTGTGCAGTGGAGCTGAGCCACCATGGGCTGTGTGAGCCCAGCATGCTCTACATGAGCTGGGAAAAGCCTGATTGGGGAGTTAAAGGAGCAAGGGGCACAGTGAAGGGCAGTAGGGTCTCCCCAGCACTTGTGAGGGCACAGAGAGATGTTGCTGCAGACAGTGTTGCAGTAACCCCCTGGCTTTGCACAGTCAATCTCCCTAATGCCATGCAGATCACTGATATGCCACAAAGAATGGGGATGGGAACACAGCCACACACCCACGCCCAGCATTACCAAGGCCACCCATGGCCACCACTCTTCCTCCCAGGCATCCAGCCACGAAATCAGCTCTCTTCTCTTTCATACGGATGGTGCGGCTTGGCTTTCTCCACACACCTGGGTATGAGAGGGAGTGAGCATCACCCGCTGGGGTTTCCCCTCTACACACCAAGGCCAGGACACCCCCAGGTTAATCACTCCCTGGGAGCACAGGGCAGGATTCACCATGGGTGCAAGGGGCTGATGTTCAGAACCCAGATGATCACGTCCCTCAGGCACAGACACCCCTCACCAACCCACAGTCATCCTGAACCCACAGAAGATGCTCCCACCTCACCCAGAGACATGGAGCTCACCCTGCGCAGGATCAAACATCTCCACGGTGTTGACGAAATGCGGGCGGGAATAGAAGTTGTGGGGCCCTGGCTGCTGCAGCCCACCCAGGCTGAAGACAACCCCATCAGCCATGGCACAGGCGGCGAAGGCTCGGCGGCTGGGCACGCTGGGGTAGCGTGTCCAGCTCCTTGTCTCCAGGTCAAAGGCCTCGAAGGCGGTGACAGGCAGCTTGCCTTGCCGGCCTCCTATGCACAGAGGAGATGTGTGGCAGCTGCCAGCGCCCCAAGCTGGCACTACTGGTGTGCTCAGCAAGCAGGATGGGGCCCGCTGGCTGCAGTGCTGGGCAGCACAGAGCCACCCTGGGATGCACCAGGTCATTCTCTGGCCTGGGAACAGAGGAAGGAGAGGGTAGAGGCACAGGGGATGCTCAGTTTGCCCCAGCAGCACCTACCCAGGACGAAGATCTTGTTTCCCTGCAGGAAGGCAGAGGCCCCATAACACGGAGTGGGCATGGAGGGCAGAGGCTGCCAGTGGTCCTTAGCCGGCTCATAGACACGGACCAGTGCCTGGGGAGAGGTGTCTGCACCCATTCCCCCCAGGGCATAGACAGCCCCGTCTGCAAAAGAGGCAGCAGTGAGGCAGGGGATCTGTGGGCAGCACTGAAGGGCTTGGAGTCCCCACATGCCCTCCAGGGCGGGCAGCACAGGTACTGCTGAGCCCCACGGCCAGAACTGCTCCAGGGCAGCCGGGGGACAGTGAGTACAGCCAGGCCTGAGCCTGGCAATGCCCTGACCACTCTGGGACCCTCTCGCCCCCCTGTCTCCATCCCATCCATCAGGCACAGAGAAGGCCATCCTCTAATTATTCTCGGCAGTATCATCTCCCTGGAGACACCATGGCAACACAGCCATAACTGCCAAATCCTGCTCTTGCTTCCAGTGGGGCCGGCACCCCTGCCCATTCCCATCACTGTCCTGACATCTGCTCTGCCCTGCCCACCACACTGCAGCCTGGTCCATGCCACAGCATCCCTGTCTGGGGAGCAGACATGGGTACCATATACAGGGACCGATCCTGGCTCCCGGCATGCTGCGTTGTGCCAAGACTCCAAGGATGCTCAGCAAACTTTGGGCAAGAGTCACAACATGTTCCTATCCCTCACCTCTCTGCACAGCTGAGATGCCCATGGAGGGCTGAGCCAATGCCGCCTTCTTCTCCCACTTGCCCTCATCCACATGGTAGACCTCAACGGAGGCGAGGGGGCTCTGTGCCGCATCCACACCGCCCACCACCAAGATCTGCTTGCCCAGGGCGAGGGCGGCAGCGCCAGCCCGCGGCGTGGGCAGCGGTGGGAGCGTGGTCCAGCGTTGGGCTGGCAGGTCGAGCACCTCAGCGGTTCCCAGGGCTCGCCCGCCGCCCCCGCAGCCGCCCAGCACGAAGAGCTGCCCGTCGCGGTGCGCGGCGCTGCAGTACACGCGCCGCGTGGGCATGGCGGGGAAGGTGGCCCACGCGAAGGCACCCGCGCCCGCCGCCATGGGCCGGCTCAGCCGCCCCGGGGGTCCCCGGGCTCTGGCCCTGCCGTGCCGCCCATCCGGCCCGGCTCGGCACTGGTCCGGCCCACGGTCTCCTGCGGGGAGAGCATCCGAGTCAGAGCCCAAGCACCCACCGCTCCCCCAGCCCCAGCTAGCCAGCTCCCCTTGGCGGTGCGACAGCTCTGCTCCGCGGGACTCCGCACTGCACCCCGAGGCCGCTTGCCCGCCCGCTCCGGGCTCCCGATGGTTCCCCACGGCTCCCTGTCCGCCCCCTCCGGGCTCCCACTCCCTGGGGCTCTCTGCCCGCACGTACCAGTGTCTTGCTTCCCGAGGTTCCCGCACCCCGGGCTCCCACTACCCGGTGCTGCTGGTACACAGCCCGCACTGACTGGGACTCTGGCGCGCCCGGGGCTCTCTACCCGCATCCCCCGGGTCCGTACCCTGCAAAGGCTTCCCGTTCAGAATCCAGACCCCGCCAGGTTCCTGCTCT
>VXBQ01012406.1:13680-26669 GCA_013400175.1 Phainopepla nitens
CACTGGCCAGGGAGGGAGCAGGGCCTGACTCCCTGCGGTGATATGGGAGTCCTGAGTGGCGGTGAGGGGGGCTCCGGACGGTGATGGGGGGGTTCCCGTTGGCCACCCACACCCCAGTGGCCACCAAGTCGGGAGCTGGTCTTCGGGAGCGGCGGTCAAGGCTGCTGCGAGCCTGGCGATGGGAGCAGGTCTTTCCCCACCTCCTTCCTCCCCTCCTCCTCCTCGTCCTCCCTTGTCTCTCTCTTTCTCTGTCTCTTTTTTTTTTTTCCTCTTTTTTTCCTTAGGGCCAGATACTGACGTGTCGGTGTCTCTTAGCAACTGCCTCCACATCTCTGAGCAACAGGAGAGCGGGATGCGGAGCCGCCGAGCCAGGGAGACAGCGGCGGGGGGGGGGGCGCCCACCTCAGGGACCCTCTGCCCAGGCCAGGGGACCTACATCTGCACAGCCCAGACACCTAGCAGGGATGGAGCAGGAAGAGGGGTGGCATCCTGCTCCCCTGCCCCAATCCACAGCCCTCCCACACTCTCCCAGCCCCGGGAAGCATCCTCGTGGGATGGGGTGAATCAGGGGTTCCCAGGCGCTGAAAACAGAAACAGATGACGTGGCGGCAGAGGGGAGAAACGAGGCAGCCGGGATCCAAGGGCAGCTCTAGGGTCCAAAGGGAGTGCTGGGATTCAAGGGGCGCTGCCACCCTCCTGTGCTGCTGCTGTGCTCACAGCCCTGGAAAACGCCTCAGGCTGACATGGATTATTTTGCTTCATGCAAGCTGAAATATTCTCTTTCCCTTCTCTGTTTGGAGGGAGTGGGGTCAGCCACCTGCCCCCTTCCCACCTGAGAATGGCCCTTCAGGATCACAGGCATGCCCACGGTTTGCTCTGGGAATGCTGCAACACCATGGCTCCAACATTTCTAGGAAGGAGGCACTTCCACATCCAGCCCGCCCACGTCTAGGGGATCCCTGCTTCATTCTCTCCTGCTGATTTCATGGAGCTGCTCCTTTTTTCTAGCTGGCACTGGCAGCTCAATGCTGGTGCTGGGGGGCCTTTTGCTCCCCGCATCCCATGAGATGGATCCTCCCTGGTGCAGTACTGGCAGACAGACAGCACAGCCACCTCTCCTGGGGTGGCATTAACCAGCACTGCTCCAGGCTCCCAGAAAGCTCCTGGGAGCTCCTGAAGTGTGAGGCCCGGGCTCCCAGCGGGCTCCAGGAGCTGCGGGAGCCGAGCAGAGCCAGCAGGAGCACAGACACCTCATTAGCGCTCAGCCCAGAGCCTGGCAGCGCATCCTTGCCAGCAGCTGTTGGCGCCAAGGTTTTTTTCCACTCCCCCACGGTTCCGGGCTCCACTAGCACCAAAGAAACTGGGAAATTGTCCTGACTGGTGCTGGGCTGCAGCAGAGCTCGTGTCCTTATCGTTTAATCCCCTGTGGAGGTGGCCGTGGGGACACGATGCTGCCCTCTGGGGTGGGAAGGAGTCTGGCTGTCTTCCACACCTTACCCATGAACTCCCTGCATGATCCCCTCCAAAAAGCATTCCTGGGACAGAAGTCCCTTGGGTGATCGCTGGCTCTGTGATGTGCACTCCAAGCATTTGCAGCCCCTTTTTGTGGGAGGAGTGGCAGGACAACTCTAGGGATTCTGGCTCCATAAGCCTATCTTACAGTCAGAGCCTTTTCTCTTTCAGTCTATTCCTGCTCCTGTCAATCCACGTGCATTCAGGCTTGGGAGAGGAAGAAGAATAGGTGCAGCTCTGCTGTTGAGGGTGGTAGTGGGGGGGTCAAAGCTGCTACACTGACGGAGCCCCTGGGGAACCATCCCCTAACCTGACCCTTCCCAAATGAACTCAGCTCCTGCTCAAGACTGGCTGTCTCACTGATCCTGCCACAACAGGATCCACAGCTGAGCCTGGGCTTCCTTTTTCCATTAGAAAAAAAAAGGGTGAGGAGACATTAGCCACTGCTTAATTGTCCAGGGAGATTTTTTCCAATAGCAGGAAGAAGATTCTGGCTCAGACAAAGATGAGTGCACAGGAATTATTGAAGGAAAAGGGATTGTGGATAATTAAGACAGTAAAGATAAATACATAAATATAGTAAATATTAAAAAAAAAAAACATTACAAAAACATTATGCTCTCAGTGTGATTTAAAAACCTGATCTTCCCTACAGCAATTTCCAGGCTTCCTTGTACAAGGGAATATACTAAGTGAATAGGAAATGAGGCAGACTAGGAAATGGCTCTGGTTGCAGATTAGCAACTGTGATTTCTGCAAGGCAAAAGGCACAGTCACCAAGGTATGGGAAAGGAGACACACCCAGTGAGCGTCTGACTTTACTAAATCACTTTATTTCTCTACAAAAGAAGGATAAAAAGTTAAAATTGTAAATACAGGGTAAGTAGAACACACAGTCCCTAGAAAACTTTGGCTGCCTTGGCTCAGCTCTGGAAGGTGCAGGAGGGGCCGCAGGAGGGGCCGGGTGGGGAGTGCCACACGGCCGAGCTCGTGCGCTTGAAGTAGCGGGGTTTGCTCTTGTAGAAGATGTGCTCCAGCCTGGGGCTGGGGATGGCCCCGAACAGCGCGTCCACGTCAGGGGGGTTGTAGTACTGGTGCACGATGGCCTCCTGGAGCTGCGCCCCTGCAGGAACAGCGGGAACAACACACGCATGCAGGCTACGGCCGCAGGACCGGCACTCGCTCCCCTCCCCCTCTGATGACCCACGAGCTGTGCAGGAGGGGTGGGACATCTCTCACAGCCATCTCCCACACCCGGCTTCTCCTCAGGAGTTGGGGCTGTACCTACTTTTCTTCTCAGAGGACTCTGGTTTCACCTCAGCCCAGGAGTGCTCATTGGAAGTAGTACTGATTCCCTCAGCACACGGAGCTGGGAGCTGCCAGAGGTGCACACACTCCTGGACTGCACTTTGGGATGGCTCCAAGCAAGGCTGGAAAGCTCCAGGGCAGGAGGGAAAGGAAGCCAGCTCGGGGCTGGCACCTACCATCGGCCCAGGCAGGGACAGGCTTCCGAGGGTTGCTCTCATCATCTGTGGAGTCGTCGCTGTTCAGATCCAGCCCATAGCTGTTCTCATCGGCCGGGGGCGATCCTGGTCCTTGAGCACCCTTCAGAGACCCGAGGCAGGATGTGGAGAGGGATTTCTGAAACCACACAGAGAGCAGTGATGAGCAAGGGAAGCAGCGCTTCCATAGCTGGGATGGCCACCAGAGCCCCAAAGTGCTCAAATCCTGAACCAACACAAAGCTGTCACTGGGCTCCCTGCCTTGACACCCACTCTTAACGCTCCCTCCCCTCCAGTTTTCTGTGGAAAAACCTGGGAAAAGCACACTGTGCACATCCCAGCACTCAACTCTACACCTAAACCCTTCCACATATTCTGTGGCAGGTCGGTTTTCCCTCGCTGGAGCTCTGACACAGCCAGGATGGAGCCCACAGCAGATTCCTGGCAGAGGCAGCTTTGCCTCCCAGCTCCGAGCAGCCTTTCCTCCGCATCTGCGGCTGGCACAGCCCTGCTGCCCAGGGCCGCTCCCGCCGGGACGTCGCCTCAGGACCTGCTGCCCTCCTGTGGCCGCTTCCAGCATCCTTTTCCGCCACCAACCACTTGTTTTTCCATCGGATTCCCGGTGCCGAGCGCTGCGGTGGCTCCGAGCCCCGGGGGCCAAGTAGCCACAGCAGGTGGAGGCCTCCCGAGGGCTCACCTTGACGGCTTTGTTCAGCCATGTCCCAGGGGCTGCTGGTTTAATGGGTTTTTTCTCCTCTCCCAGCTGCTGCTGACCCTCAGCCTCCTGTAAGACATGGGAATTAAGTCATTCCTCACTCACACAGAACAGACTCTTACACAGAGCTGTGTTCTCAGCAGCTCTGGAAACATCCAGCCCTCAGTGCCTCTGTGGCTTCTTCTGTAGAAATAATCCCAAATCCAAGACTCCCTGATAAAGCCACTCCTGCCTCTGCTCAGCTCCAGCCTGGCTCTCTGGAGCCCACATTTACCTTCTCTGCTTGGAGCCAGAGGTTAAGAGCTGGGAAAAAGGATTCCTGTGGCTCATATATTTTCTCCAGCCCAGGCCCAAGGGGCAGCTCTTTGGGACTTTCTTTTCCCTAATAAAGAGAAAAAAAAATTAACTGCTGAAGTTCCTTTTTGACCCAAACCATTTCTCCTAGAGTTTCCCTCCTGCGCTGCTCAGCACTTGGAGTTACTTCCTTTTCTCCTGCCTGGAAAAGCTTTGCCAGGCTCATTCTGGCCCAG
This sequence comes from Phainopepla nitens, assembly GCA_013400175.1. Taxonomy (NCBI): domain Eukaryota; kingdom Metazoa; phylum Chordata; class Aves; order Passeriformes; family Bombycillidae; genus Phainopepla; species Phainopepla nitens. The sequence continues at coordinate 17,940 of VXBQ01012406.1, forward strand.
CTGCTGGCAGCACAGGAAGGATTCAGACCTTAAATTAAATTTATACAGCACAAAAGAGTCCAAGTGCCAGGGACTGAGGCAAAGAGTGCAGCAGGAGCCCACACAGGAGGAAGAATTGATCCTGAAGAGGAAGAACCATTTGGGGCATTGATTTTTCACTAATGAAGCAATGAATTTGAGAGTAGAGAGTGAAAGCAAATCTTAGTGTGATATTTCAAGACCAACAACCCTGACTTAAAGCCCCGACATTCTTTGTGTGAGTGCAAATGAAGTGACACAGAGCCATGTGGCACCCGAGGTTTGGGGGTCAAATCCATTGGGCACAATGAGGAAATGTGGCAGTAAAACATTAATAAACCTCTAATTTCCACATTGATTTCAGGATCAGTGAATGCTCTTTGGGATGTTCTTCCAAGTGCCATTTCATGACTGTCACCATACCATGACAGGGCTGAGAGCTCACCTGTCAGCCAGGGAACTCCCAGCCCTTGGCTTGTTCCTGCACAGCGCCTCTGTACAATAACAATCATCAGTTTTATTGTCTTTGATCCTCTAAACAACCCAGCAACACAGCACTTGGAAAACACCTGATCCTGAACCCAGCCTCTGTGCTGCAGAGAAGCTGATCCCAGAACACTCCAAAGCTCACCTTGGTGGCCTTGCCAGCCAACACTGCTGGCTCCTGCTGTGCTTGAGGAGGCTTCTCCTTCTCTTGCTGCTTGGGATCCCTGGGGGAAAAGAAAGAATTTAGAGAGGGAAGCATGTCCATCTGTCCCCTCACCCTCTTACTGCCTCCTGCTCCTGTTCCCCAACCTCCAGGCAGCCCCAGAGCCCAGGTACAACATCACATTTACATCCACTGCTTCCCCATGGCCAATTCCCTGCTCCAGGAAAGGCACCAGCTCGCACCTCTCCTTTGCTTGTCCCAGCTGCTGCTGCTCCAGAAGGTTCTTCAGTTCTAAGACTGTCTTCCCTCTTTCCTTCACTTCATACTCTCTTCTTTTCTGCAATGGTTCTTGCTGCTCGTTTTCTTCCTGAAGAAATGAGAGGAAAACCCTGTAAGACTCCAGCAGCTGGAACACTTCTCCCTTGTGTCCCAGCCCAACTTCAGCTGCCTGGACAGAGATCTGTCAGCCCAGACCCCAAAATCCCTGCAGAAGCAGGCAGTGACCTATCCCTATCCCACCAACCACACCAACACAGCAGCTCCCTGCTACCCCTGTCCTTTCCCACATGCAGGAGGGTCCTGAGTTGCTCTTACCCCTCTCAGGGCTTTCTGCTTCCGTGCCTCCGCTTCCTCATGTTTCTTGGACCCTTTCCTCTTGCTCCTCTCCTCTGCCACCTTCTCTTCCCTCACCTGTGAGATGTGGGAAAGTCACATGACCTGTCAGCTCCACTGCTCCAAGGACATACTTCACAGCTTAGGAGGGAGGTCTGGAGCTTGGGATATCCCAGATCCTAAGGAGACCGAGGACCCAGCAGTGGATGCATGTCTGTCTGCTCAAGGTTTGGGAAGGGCTGAAAGGAACATGATTCCTTGCTTTCCAAAGGTCTCTTCAGTTCAGCCCAAAATGAGCAGTCAGGTTTCACCCAGAGGCTGCTCAGGCTCTGGGCCCTCAGGCACAGCTCCCTCAGCCCTTCACAGCCATAACACAGCAGCTGCACTGGCATGTGGCCACCAGACCAGCCTGCCCCCAAAAAGGGCCAGATCAGGCTCTGAAACCCAAACCTGACCCAAATGCACCCCCTACTGAGTCACACAAATGGACCAGGTGAGGCTGTCACCTGCAGGGCTGTGCCCAGGGCAGGCAGGGGCTGCCACATTCCCTGAACACAGAGCAGTATGACCAGGGCCTGTCCCAACAGGAATGTGCAGAAGGATGGAGAACAAAAGCCTCCCCTTGTCGGAAGGAATGCTGGCATGCATGTACCTTGCCAGTGCCCTGCTCACACCTCCTGGTCTCACAGCTCTCAGAGACACCCAAAGCCCACTCAGCCTTCTCACCTTCTCATCACTCTGCAGGAGCTTCTGCTCCATCCGCTTTTTCTTCTTCTCCTCCATCTGTTCTGCACGTTCTCGAGCCTGCGTGGCCTTCCTCAGGCGCTCCTCCCGCTTCCTGGGCGGCACGTGGGCAAGAGGGGCCCGTTAGCTCTGCCTGCTCCCAAAGTGCTCATTCCAAGTGGGATGCACAAGGCAAGCCCGTGCTGACCAAGGAAAGAGCAGGGAGAAAGGAGCCCAACTCACTGCTTCATTTCTGCCTGACGCCGTCTCTTCTCCTCCTCCACTTTCTTCTTCCTCTGTTCCTCAGCCTCCTGCTTCTTCCGGAGGTTCTCCAGTCTCTGCCTCTCCTTCTCCTGAAGGGAGAAGAGTTCAGAGTGTGCCAGGTGCTGGGGGCTGCATCTCCCCTCAGGCAGCCTGGTACACGCAGTCACTGTTAGAGTCATTCACCTGGACACTGGGATGGGGAGCGAGCAGAAGGGGAGACAACACGTATTTGGCAACAGGGATTATCCAATGCAAGCAGAGGTACAGGAGGGAAAAACCTCACTCCTTCAGCTGCAGAGAATATATCTAGAGAAGAACAGCACACTCCTGCTGTAGGTGACCACCTATCCCAGGAGCCAGGAAAATGGTGGAGAGAAAGCACAGTGCAGCCTGGCTCAGAGGCCAGAAGCTCCCTGCAGTGCCCAGTCCCAGCAGAACACACCTGCACAGAGATCCTGTCACCTCACCACTGCTGTGGCCAGAGGGCTGACGGACATCAGCAGGAGAGGAGAGTGTGGTCAGCATGTCAGCCCCACAGGTAAGGTGTCATACTTACAACAAAGTCTCCCTGCAGAGAAAGGACATTAAAAAACATAATTAAAGGATTGGAAGTAACACCAGAACTCCCCTTCCCAGCACATGCAGCCCATTCTCCTCCTGCCCCTCAGACATGACGCACCTTCAGGGGGGGCCGGGTGGGAGTCTTGCGCTTGATGAAGTCCTTGATGCCACCCCCTTGTCCCTGCAGGAAGTTCTTCAGTGGCCTGACAGCCTGAGGAGAGAGAGGGAGGGAGCTAAGGGCCTGCCTGGGACAGGGGGCAGAGGGCTGCGGCACCACTCACCTTGCTGGCTGGAGAGGGGGATGATGGAGCCTGGTTTGCTGAGGTCTTGTGCTTCTCATCCAAAGGGGAAAGGGGCCGGCCCCCCGCCTGCTGCCCATGCCACAGGACACCCAGGGCTTGCTTGCAGCCTTTCATCCTGGTGGCATTAGCAGGAGGGACATGAAGTGGCTGTCACACCCTCCAGAGGGATTTACTGGCTATTAAACCTTTCTCCTGAAACCTCCCCAGCAACACGCAGTGAGGAGGCCCATCAGGTATTCTGGGAGTCAAGTCGGGTATTCCAGACACTCACACAGACAAAAATAACCAGGTCAGTCACTCGCTCCCTGACCACCCTTCTCAGGAGCCCTCAAATTTACCTCCCAGCCCTCCTAGCTGTGCTAGGGCACCTCTGCTGGTTTGTGCAGGACTTCAGGTGCTCGTCCCCATGCCAGCTCCAGTCCCAGACCTAAACAAGGCTCCAAAAGCCACAAGGGACTTCCAAGACACAGGATCTGGCCAAAGGAGATTTCAGAGCTAGTGGAATTTAGAGAGGAAGGCAGGGAAACTACCCCCTCCCCCCTGCCACCCCTTTTTCAGCATAAATTACTTAAAATGCTAAATCTGGGTCCTTCCCTACCCCTGGCTCATCCCTGCTCCTTGCAGTGTCTCCTACCACATGCGGGAGGAATTCTCCCGGGACTTGGCACAGTGGGGTTGTTCCTGGCTCTTCTGGGGTTCACTGTTGGTATTTACATGGCTTCCTGTGGAGAAACCTGCAGTCAGTGCCACGTGTGAGGCATCCAGCTCCCTCCAGGGACTCTTTCCTCCATTCCAGCTCCTTGTCACATCCTGCAGTTCCCACAGGGAACACCCCACCCCCCCCAACTCCTCCTTCTTGCTCCGAGGCACAGAAAATAACCAGGAACTCTAAATCTTCACCTTCCCCCAGAGGGAAAGGACATGACATTCTGTAGAAGATTCCAGCTCCAGGAGCTCCTTCCCAAATGTCTGCACTCACCCATTGCACAGACTGAGTGCAATGGTCAGGTGTTTGTCTCACAGCTTGGACACATTTACATGTCCTTGCCCACCTAACTGATGTCTCACCTCTTCAGGAGGTCCAAACTTTACCTGGAAAACATCCTTGACTGGTCAGAAGTGGTTCTGTTACAACACAAATCCCTTATTTCCCATAAACACCCCCACTAACCCCTGGGTCTATGTGTGCTGAGGGTTTCATGCAATGAAAGCAAGACCACCTGGAAGTTACCTGCAGCATTCTCTGCCTGCTGCTCCAGAGGGGACAGATGCTGTGCAGGAGGGCTGGCAGCTTGGGGACTTGTGCATGGAACAAGGACATCTCCAGGAGCCTGCAGGGAAAGGGGACAAGCATTCCCATAGCACAGCTGCTCCAAAGAACAAGGCTGCCAGGGACCTGGTGCCCTGGAAAAGCCAGCTGCTTGCTCAGATAGGGTCTGCTTCCCTCCCAGAGAGGGCTGGCTCATTCTGGGACATCAGCCACGTCCCTGAATCCAGAGACAACCCCAGCAAAGGTGCTGACTCAGCAAGAAGGCATCCACACAGAGCATTGTTCCTTGGCACTCACCTCTTCCCTTGGGGAATTTGGCTCTAGCTCAGGCCTGTAAAGGAAAAGCTACTTTAATAATTAATAATTTAAATTCTCTCTGAAGGCGAGTTACAGGTGATGGAGGCAGCATATGGAACTCCAAGGTGAAGCTGCAGGTTCCTAAGCACATCCAGAGGCGGTTCCAGCCAGGCACATCAAGGCTGGGCTGTAAATTCCTCTGAGGGACTGTCCCACTGTGCTGCTGAACACCCCATAACCACCTTGGCCCCCGGGAGCAGGAAAGGAGAGGACTCTGACGGCCCTCTCTAGAGCAGACCTAAGTGACCACCAGCATTCAGGAGCTGGTGGCAGCCAGGAATTCCAGGAACCCCAGGACATATCACCACCCACCTCAGTGAAGGACTTCATCTCACCGTGCCTGAACGGCACAATGTGAAATCTCATCCAGCCCCAGGGGACAGCAACACCTGAGCAGTCCCTGACAAAATCTGTGACAGAAAAGCCACCAGGAGGGTGTCCTCACAGGGAATGCTGGGATTCCTTCCCACCTGCCTTACGTGGCAGCCTCACCTTGTGCCACCGGTCACATCTTCTTCCACAAAAGCCTCCAAGGAGCTCTGACCTGGAGAGGAAAGCCTAAGTGGAGCTGGGGATTTCACTCCTAGGCTCCCAACGGCCACAGGGCGCATGTGGAAGAGCTCAGGCTTCCTCCCAGGAACATGGATGGCTCAGCTTTCCCCATCAGCACCACACCTCCCTCGAGTGCCACTGAATCTGGAGTGGGCTGGGAAGGCAGAGCACCGAGGCAGCAGCTCTGCTGCCTGCAGCCTGCTCCAGCTGCCTGTGTCACAGCCAGTATTCCCAGGCCATTGGCTGCAGCTCCTGCTTCCCTGCACGCTCTGGTGCAGGGATATGGGGGGTTTGGGCTCATTCCAGGCTCATTCCACCCCCCCATCACACCCCTTCGCTCCAAGTGTTATAACAAATGCCTGGATACGGCGTGACTCAAGGCTGACAAAGCTGAATTCCAGAGGCCTCCATGTTCCACCACAGCCCATTTGCCTGCAGCAGCAATAGTTTCTGGAAAGCCCAAACAGCCAAACTCTGTCAGGAGCAGCAGCAATAGCAGGTACAAGGGATTCGGAGCTACCAGGAATAGCCTGGGCTCCATGACTTCTGTTCCTCTGGTGACACAGCTTGTTTGAGCCTCTACTATCCTCACCCAAAAAGCGTTTGAGCTCCTCTGCCCACTTCAGCCTAACTTTAGGGCTGCACTTTCAGCCCTATTGATTTTTTGGAGAGCTGCAGATGCCATAGATTAAAGCCCTTCCCCAAGGAATGCAGCAATCTCTGCCAATCCAAAGGCACATGTGGCTGAAACCAGCCTGGCCACAATTATGCTTTTTGCCCATTCCCAACCTGTGTACCCCAAATCCACCTGCCCCCCCCGAGCCTTCACCTGCTGCAGCAACACCCTCCCTCGAAGCTGCACCCCAGGAGCCCATGAGGACAAGGAGACTTGGGGGAGCTGGAGGCAGGGATGAGCCGCTCATCGCTGCTCCATTCCCACACAGAAGCAGTGCAGGGACTCACAGCTCACTCTGCTGGAGGCCGAGGAGGATTCTCGTGCTGCTGCCTTCCTGGCCCTGCTGATGGATCTCCGGATCATGTTCTCCCTCCTGCTGGCCAGGGAACACTTTTCTGCCAGGGAAGCCCTATGGCCCTTGCGGGGGGCACCCAGCCCGCTCCGGCAGCGCGTCCTGGATTTCCCCGCTGTGCTTTTACTGAGGGAGTCCTGGAAGAGCAGTGTCTTGAGGCCTCGAGGAGATCCATCTCCTTGGAGCATAGCAGGATCACCGTTCTGAGCGGCCTTGGGAGTGGAGGTGCTGGCTCTCCTGGGGACCTGCTCCTCATCCCTTCCTGGCTGTTCATCTGGGATCCCAGGGACCTCCTGGAGCTCGGCTGCTGTGTCGCCCTCAGGCAGCTGCTCCCCTAAAACTGCTGGAGGAGCTGCATCGCCCCCAGCAGCACCCTGGGGACACTCCTGGCAATCCAGATCTGCCGTGGGAACACGTGCTTCCACAGGCTGCTTCCCGGGCAGAGCTAGGAGCTGGGGTGGGACACCAGCCTGAGAGCCCAGAGCACAGCCAGGCACGGATACATCCTGCCCCTCACAGCCAGGGCTCTGGGGCTGCTCCTGGCTCAGGCACTGCTGGGAATTCAGACTGGAGGACAGCAGCTTGACACCACTCCTCCTTCGGGATAACCTTAAAGGAAAAGAATTTTGAAGGACATGATGAAGGAGTCGTCTGCTCCCAAATAAGTTTTAGAGGGAAAAGCAGACGGTGTAAAAGTGAAGCTGCTGCTGCTTCTCAACTCCACTGTTCCCCTTCACAGCCCATCCCATCCCTGGAGAGAGGCTGGGTATCCAGAGTCAGGTGTGGAGAAACGGGAGCAGGAAAAGTGTATTTTGCCCTACACCAAGGTCTGGGTTTAAACCCCACCTTGGGAGCAGCACATGACAGAGGACAGCACCTACAGAGGGATACACAGCATGTCACCTTCCTGCTGACAGGCCTGGCTGCATCAGCACCTCTTCCTAAACCAAGTTTAAATGAGGGAAAACACAAACAGGAGTTAGCTGGGCTGCTCCCCTGGAGAAGGCACAACCTGAGCACCCTGAGCAGGGCCCAGAGCTCTCCCCACTCCCATCTGCAGAGCTGCTTTTCCCACTCTCCCTTGCACATACACAAACCTCCCACGCTGCCGCTATTCCTGCTGCTCTCCCCACCCTCCATGTCTGCTTCCTGACAGTCTCCCAGCTCCAACTCTTCCTCCTGTGGGCTTTTCATCATGGTTAGCACGATTTGAGTGCCCATCAGTGGATCAGGTCTGGGTAGCTTTAAAAGTGGGGTGGGTTTTAAGCAAAAAACTTGGAATTTCCACTTCAGCCCTCCTTAAACCCTTGGAGCCTCCCTGCCTGCCAGCTCACACGTGTGGCTGGGAACACATACCTTTCCCATGTTTTCCAAGCACTGACACAGAGGTTTAGGGAGTGAACACCAAGAGCAGCAACCTCAAGCCAAAAGCCAATGAGACAAAACCCAAATCAAAACAGACAAGAAAATAGTGTTTATTTTTCTCTAACTGTAACCAGAATTTGAAAAAAAAAAAAAAAAAAAGGGAAGGAAAGCAGCCAATTTTATCCCAAACTCTCACCAGAATCCAAACAGCAAGCAATCTCAGTGTACCCCTCTTATAACTTAGGGAATGCAGGCACTGTTTTGTTTCATCCAAACACCATGAGGCAGAGCCAGAGCAAGCTGACCCACCTACCTCCTCCTGCTCAGCTCCTTGTTTTCCTCCCTCATCCAGGAGGACTGCCTTTTCCTGACCTTCCTCCTCTGTGACGGCGTTTTGGGCAAGAGCATAGGCTCATCCCTGAAGCTGCTGTGAGGCAGAAGAGGCAGAGCACTGATTGCTTCCCGCACTGCCCACATCAACCTTTCCAAAATAAGGGAAAGATGGGGCCCAAACCCACCCACACCTGAGCCCAGCCACACCCAGGTGGGAGCTCAGGTAGGCACAGAGGGTGTCCCCTCAGGGCAGCCCCTACCTCTTGAGCATCCTCATGCCCTGCTCTTCCACCTCCCGCAGCCAGGCCAGGTGCTTGTGCTGGGCGTCGAAGAGGAAGCGGGACAGCCTCTGCCCGCACACTTCCAGCAGCTGCTGGGGACCCTCCGCCATTGCCTCGCCTGGAACACAGAGGGAGAGGATAGGGCTGGTGGGCAGCCAGGACACCCCTCAGCGGGGGAAAGGGGAAAGAGAGGCAGCCACCGGACTGCTCCCAGGCACGGGGGGAGTATGAACACAGGCCGGGGCATGGGAATTGGGAGACTCCCCCCCTCCACGCCCCTAGGGACCCTGCAGAGCACTCGCTCGCCGCCCAACCAGAGGAGCTGCCGCTGCCGCTGCTGCTGCCGCCTCGTCCGCTCACCGCACCCTCACGGCACGGCGCGTTCATTGCCTGCCCCGAGGTTATCCCCGGCCTC
>VXBQ01012426.1:2330-118635 GCA_013400175.1 Phainopepla nitens
AAAAAAAAAAAAAAAACCAAGGAATTTTAAAAATTTATGTAAAATATTAATTTTAATCACCTCAATATATATCCCATTTAGCTTATTTAAAATACATAAAATAAACACAACATTTTTCTTTCTTAGCTATTTTAGAGAGCAAGTAGAGATCCTACCTTCCTCCCCTCTCTGGGATGGCATAATATGCATGCTATTGAAATTAATGTGTTTGGACTCAACATGCACTTTAATAATAGTAGCAATAAAATGGAGACTCGCCCAAATTACTCTAAAATTTGCTAGCATGCCCCCTCTGGGCTGGCAAACCTTCAATACCCTCCCCTAGTTGTGCTATGAACCAGGGGCTCCTCCCTCCTACCGGTCGAGTCCCTTGGCTGGTGGGCGCTTGTAAGCCTACTGTATTTTTACGCTAGTAGGGGCAGAGCTACGCATAGAAACGTCTTTCTGCATCTCATTAATAACTCTCAGCCCTTAACTATGCGTGGCTTCCTAAGTTTAATGATCACATATACTGTTTAAGTTGGCGGGGCCAGCAGGGTCTATGCTACGCGGTGAGCGAGCGGGTCTCAGAGTCCCCTCTGGGAAGACTTTGGAGACGCACTGGGGAATCCGATCTCCACCTGCTCTCAGCAGCGGACAGAACCGACTGCTCCTGCCTGGCTCGCCAGCTGTTTCGCAGAAAAAAACCCTACGACTAGTGAGGCTGATATGTATTTATTCAGCGCTGGGCATACGTGGGGAAAATTCTTAAAATGGCATATGTGGAAGGCCTGGGGGTCATGCCTTCCTTTTACCTCCTAAGGTATTATATATGTATAGAATTTTATATATATTCATTTCTTGACCCCACCTATCCTTGCTTTGCATGGTAGTTTTACGCCTTTTTGGGCGTGTGTGGTCTTTTTTTGGTCCTTTGGTAACTGTCTAGATCCTTGGCTTTGTCTAGTTTGGGAGACATAGGCCTCTTCTTATCTCAGTTTTTTTGTATTCCTCGTTTCTCTCACTGTGTGCTTAGACTACATTCACTTTTCTTATTATAAGAAATGCCAGGTGCCTGCATTCTTGTAAGCACAGTGAAGGCCATAAACACTGAACATGATTTTTACTATGTTTCTTACATTCTGATTTTTACTATGTTTCTTACATCTCTAAAAGACAACATATTATAAAACTATAAAAATTGGTTAACTATAAAATCGATTAAATTCTGAATTCCTTGTCTCAAGACCAGCTGAGCTAATCCTCAAAGCTGGCCAGCCAAGTTTGTTATGGTCACTTCATCAACACATCATTTCTCAAGTTATTATAAGCTATTGAAACTTAATATGAAGCAAGCTCATTCTTTGTATAAAGGTAAAGTAATGTATCATCNCATAGGCCTCTTCTTATCTCAGTTTTTTTGTATTCCTCGTTTCTCTCACTGTGTGCTTAGACTACATTCACTTTTCTTATTATAAGAAATGCCAGGTGCCTGCATTCTTGTAAGCACAGTGAAGGCCATAAACACTGAACATGATTTTTACTATGTTTCTTACATTCTAAAAGACAACATATTATAAAACTATAAAAATTGGTTAACTATAAAATTGATTAAATTCTGAATTCCTTGTCTCAAGACCAGCTGAGCTAATCCTCAAAGCTGGCCAGCCAAGTTTGTTATGGTCACTTCATCAACACATCATTTCTCAAGTTATTATAAGCTATTGAAACTTAATATGAAGCAAGCTCATTCTTTGTATAAAGGTAAAGTAATGTATCATCAATATCAGCATTTATAAATCTACCTAGGACCTATCCAAGGTTTACTCAAATGCATCTGTCTATGATTTTTTATAGCCTTTCAGCCTGGAGAAAAGAAGGCTCTGAGGAGAACTTGGAGCACCTTCCAGTTCTGAGATGGGCTACAAGAGAGCTGGAGAAGGACTTTTCACAAGGGCATTGAGGGACAGGACAAGGGAGAATAGCCTTAAACAGAAGGAGGGAAGGTTTAAATCAGACATTAAAAATGTCTGATTTAAAAAAAAAAAAATTTAAATTTTTAACTGTGAGGGTGGTTGAGACACTGGTACAGATTGCCCTGAGAGATTGTGGATGCCCCATCCCTGGAGGTGTTCGAGGCCGGGCTATGGGGCTCTGAGAAGCCAGGTCTGGTGGGAGCTTCCCTGCCCATGGCAGGGAGGGTGTAACTAGGTGGTGCTGCAAGTGCCTCACAACCCAAACCATTCTGTGATTACACAATTCTATAATTTTACATCCTGTGACAATTACAATTGAGAAAACATCAACATTACTCTTGCCCAAAAGACTAAAGTTTTTTGGTTTTTTTTCATTTCAACAAGGCTTCAATGGTTTTGTGCATTGGAAAGAATAAAAATTCCTATTTACAAAAGGAGAGCTGGACAGGTAAAGCTGAGGTTTTTTTGATGGTTTGTTGGGTTATTTTGCCATGTGAAAATAGCATTTTGAGAGCTCCTGCAATGAATGTGGAGCCTTTCATCACAGAAATCACATTTTCAGTGTGTCACATGCAACAGAGTACTGGTAGTAACAGACAAGAAATTATGTCTCCAAAACACTGGCTAAAAGAGGGTGATGATCTCTCACCACAGCATTATGCACTCCCACCGGTGTTTGTGGAAGAGCCATAGGAGGTTAAAAAGTTGTTCATTCTCCTTGATTTGGTGTTGGTGGGACTGGGGATGGCACAAATAAAAAGACAAAGAATCAGGATATAGCTGTGTTGTTCTTACCAGAAGATCCTCAGATCCTGGTCAATATGGAATTGAGGACAGCTGGATTTAATTACATGTGCCACCTCTTAATCAACAGCAGGATTGAACTACAGCCTGTCACCCCTAAAATACATCAGGGATGGCTACTTGATCTGAACGACCTATTCTCAAAATGTTTTAGTCTCTGGAACTGGTCACTGGAGGGAGACATTGCCCCAGGCATGAGGCAAACATAGTCCAGATGTACCCCAAAGATAGTACTTGGCACTGAAACCTACCGGATATCTTCACTGGACATGTCAGTGTAGACCAGATTGAGTTTGACGATATTGTGCTTTAATAGGTCTTCTATTGGTGCCTTTCTGCCCATCGTGTGCTGAAACCCAGGAGCGACAGATTGAACAAAGGACCTCACGCTGTTATGCAGCCACAGGACCTGCAGGCAACAAGAGGAACCAGTGGATTCTCAGCAGAAGAATTCATGCCCCTGATATGCCCCAGTGTTCACATAAGCCCAGTAAAGATAATATCTTGGGTTAACCCAAGCCTGCCAAATGGCTTTTCTCTCATGACCAAATAATATTCAGATGCAGGGTTAGAACTTGCAAGTCACTTTTATCAAGAAATAAGTATCCACTGTTCCTTGCTTATCCACTAGAAATCAGTGAGTATGTTTCACACAGCCCAACAAAAGATGCAGTGTTGAAAATTAATGAAAAGACAGCTTTGGTTTATGGAAAAGGCAACCAAAAATATTCTGTTCTGCCATTCTTCCAGCAGGGAAGAAAAGATCTTCAGCAGATACAGATCAGTATAACTCCCCAGACATCAATGGGTACATAACCTGATTCCTAGGAGTTTAGCATTCATCCACTGCCAGGGGGAGGAAGGCAATAAAGACTCACAATTTATTTTAATTTAAGCCAGGAATTTTTATGCAATATATAAAACACGCATGAGTAGCAGGGAATAGACTGATAGTTATTATAATTATGAAGGGGTGCTGTTTAGGGGCTAAGGCATCAGCTCATATATGCACTGCTTTTTTTCCTGTGCTGTTGAAGGATTACACTATTGTGAACCTTCTGAGGAGCTAATATTAGGAATATACTCCAAATGATGCCTTTTAAATCAAGTGAAATGCATAGGTCAAATTTTATGCGGGTGAAATCATGCAGAGCATGCCCCAAAGTCCCAATGAGGAGAGCAAGAAAAAGAGATATGGAGTGAGGCCACCCTACCAGATGGCGTTTAATCTTCGACTCCTTGAGGATGACGTCCAGGATTTTGCGGATCCACAAGTTCCTGTAAGGATGTTTCTCTGGAGGGCGGTAGAGATCAAATATCACAAGTTTATTGTGACTGTCTGCGAGGCGCAAAAAACTACTTAGCGTGTAAATGGACTGATTCATTGCCTGGTTTTGATCTGCCTTTGACAGCGAGCCCATCCCTACAAATGGTTTGTTCTAGAAATAAACAGATATAAAAAAGAAAAGGAGATCAATCAGGCACTTTGCTCTGGGAGTCAGCTGTATCTCTAGGAGGGAAAAAGCTTGATGTCAGTTCTCAACAGGTGGGGATATTTTATTTTGCTTATTTCTTCTACATAAGAAATGGGGGAAGTTAACCCAGGCTGTGGGGACATTGCTTTGGGACCTAAATTGCATAGTTCTCTGTCCCACCTTGTTAGCTCTGAATATTATAAACAGCACATTTCACAAGTAGCTCTCTTCTTCTTCCCCCAGCCCATGAGCTCTGCTGCTGCCATGATAAAGTGACACAAGAACACCCACCAGCCAATTTTTACAGGTCTCCTTAGCCTCAAGGCAAACTGGACAAAGCAAAGAGACTCAAATTGAAGGATTTACACTGAGTTATTTGAGTTTTGACTCAACTAGCAGTTCCTCTCCCAACACTGACGCTGTTAAATAATAGACAGCTTGCATCTCTTTTACATCTAGTTGGTGATAGTCATGAAATCATAAAAAAGTTTGGATTGGAAGAGACCTTTAAAGCTCATCTAGTCCAAGTCCCCTGCAATAAACAGGGATGTGTCCAACTGGACCAGGTTGCCTAGAGTTCAATCCAGATGACCTTGGATGCTTCTAGCCCTTTGTGATGCTTACCTTAAGGAACCACGTTCCAGCGTTCAATTTCTGCAGAGCATCCCAGGAGAAAAACGAAGCAGCTTTACCAGTGTCATTAGGGTAGACCTCTTGGATGTTAGTTGTCCTTCTCAAGGTGTCATCATGCATGAGGAAAGGAACCCCATCATAGCTGCCAGAGAGCAAGAGTTCAGGTCACCTGGGGAGCAGGTTCATTCACAGCATGAGCAGACTCAAGCCAGGTCAGAAGAACATGTGGGCCACTTTGGATGCAGCAGTACAGCCTCCCTTAGTGCAGAAAGTGCAATATGGAGGAATGCTGAGACTCAAGACACCAAGTTATTTCCAGCTTAAATACTTCTAGGAGGTCACACAGAAGTCATGCTTGTCTGTGCCTCAGTTTCCCTAGGGGCAATGTGAAGGATGTGACCTTTTTGCCTGCCAACTCCCTCAAAAATGGTTAGTAACTTATGGTTGAAACCTCTTTTTGCTGACATCAAAGTGTTTCTGTGGTTTTCAGAGGACTGAATTCTGAATGGATTGCGACAGAAACGCATTATTTTCTTTTACAGAAAGGTCTTGTTTAGTAGAACATCTAAATGTTAGTGTTTTTCTCATTCAATGCCTGGAAACAGCTTGTCCTGCACAGAATGTGAGCATTTCATGGCAATGGGTTCACCAAAGGCAATTAAAGATCTAATAATTAGGGCAATGCTGTCACAAATCTGAACACAATTTTCTGCTGGTTTGTAGACCTGATATAACCCTCACTGTGACCTGGAAGTCAGACCAGAGTAGGGACTGGTTTTTATACCCTGCCAAGCATTTAAAACACACTGTAGAAATAATGATTGTTAAATCAATAGCTACAGCTTATTGACTTGCCTGAGAACAACCATGCCCTACAGCCCCTGTCATCACGGGACAGCTGAGGGACCCTGTCCCAGCCATCAGTAAAATCCAATTGCCTCGAGCTGCATGTCTCCAAAGACAGCTCTTAGAAGAAGCAGTGTATATTGCGTAAGATGTGATGTTTTGCCCTCACCTTATGGTGACGTCTGTTTCAAGACCATCCCCACCATGCTCAATCGTCTTCAGAAATGACATCTCAGTGTTTTCTGGTGCCAGCTGAGAAAGAAAGGCACATGGGCAGATAATTTTCAAACACACTCCAGAGGACTCTGCAAATACTTTCTACCTCTTTGTAAAATCTCTGGTTTTTACTAAGGGAGCATCATTATATTGTTAAAGTCTGCTGTTTGTTTTCTTCCACTTCAGCCAAACTCATCATGTAGAAGAATAACAGAATCACAGAATGGTCTGGCTTAGAAGGGATCTTGAAGATCATCCTGTTCCAATTCCCCTGTCAGGGCAGAGACACCTTTCACTAGTCCAAGTTGATCAGGGCTCCCTCCAACCTGGTCTTCTCCCTCAGGGACAGTGTTTTCCTTGTAAGCAAACCCATACATGATGCCTTTGCTATGCAGTCCCAATGACCAGAAATGTCTCCCACCCTCCACAGATTTCACGGGGAAAAAAAAAAACAAACAACAGAGAAACAACAGAAGATGATGATGAAAGTAGCAACACACAGGATGAAGAAATGACATAAAACACCTTCTTCAGACCTACCATTGGTGCTCCACGGTGTCCAATGAGGGCTGGCTTTGGTCCAAGTGTTCCCATCTCTCTGATGCAAGGAGAGTACATCCCCAGAGGTATCAAGAAAAGAAAGAGAAGGACAGCCAGGTATGGACCAACAATTATCACCTGAGTAACTGAAAGAATTTGAAGGAGGAAGGCTAGAGTTAATCCACATTGTAACGTATGAGTCTGCCTTGCCACTTAACTTTTAAAACAGTCCTGCAGCTAAGTAGCTTCTGGGCTTTGTCCCATCCCTTTTTCATTTCCTTCTTCCCCTAATTTTCACTTTCTCTCCAAACAATGCAATCCCAGAAAACAAACTGGTCAAACCAAGGATGCAGGCTTCTAAGTCAGGACTGCAGGATTTATGTTTTAACTACATATCACTGTGCCTGACAGCAAGATATGGCTTTATTTCTATTTTTCTTTAGACATGATGCAATGAAATCTCCTCCATATGTAGAAAAACAATCCTCTACAGAACGAAGCTAATTTTTTCTTACTCAGATGAGAACAAGCACCATTTTCAAGTCTCATTCACAATGAAGAGGAGTAGGTACCTCTCCTTCAACTGTGTTGCATCTCCTTACCTTGAATACTTCCCTGGTTCATTCAGATTTGTTGCTAGTGACCTTCTGTGAGACCTAGATAATCCTACGGACTCTGAGAGCATGGATATTACACCTCAGAAACTTGCCAACTCATTATCTACAGTCTTCTCTGGAGTCTGTTGACACATTGCCCAGGAGCCCCAAGAATCCTTCTCCTCAGGGACCAAAACAGTTCTTCTGAGAAATGAGCATGTATGCACCAACACCTCTTTCTTGAATGGGTACCATCATCCCTCTGTGCCAATGGCTCCGAAGGAACCTGGGCTTACACTAAGATGATGATGTACTTAGCTAAGAGTACCTCAGGCATGGTGGTATATAATGTCTAGGGTCCCTGTGTATTCTCCCTAAGCCTCCCCAGCTGCAACAAGAAAAGTCTTGGACAGAAAAAAATGCTTTCACCAGTCCATTCTGTCTGGGATTTTTATTGCAAACCAGTATCTGAAGATGGGTGTTAGGTAGAGAATTTTGGCTATATGGAGAGACAGTAAGAGAAAAACAGCTATTCCCAGTCAGGTTTTTCTGCAGTTGTTCCTGGCATCTGGCTTTATCCTTATAACATTTGGTCAGTCTTCCTAGAGGTGGGCAGGAACTTCCCATGAGATAACACTAGGAAATGATCAAAAAGCTCTTTTCCCTATCTCAGCTGGCTTCTCCTGAGATATGCTAGTCTGAAGTGCTTTGTCTGACTGAACTGGAGATCTCTTCTGTACACAGCCAAAGGAGTTGACCCTGGCTGCTTTCTCCTGCAGAGGGCTATACAAATTATCACTCATGACTCAGAACATGGGTGCTTCTGCTAGTCTCCTCCATCTCAGTGCAGATCACTGCCTCAGTATAGGGCAAAACAGTGCAAGGTAACATGCAAACCAGTAACACACTGGGAGAGCAAAAGGGCAGTGCCCAAGCCCCAACTCCGAAAATTTCCCTGGGAGATGCAGAATTTGAAAGTCTCCTCCAGCTGGAGTGCAGGTGTGGGAGGAAAGGGCTCCTGCATGCCTCTTTTCCTATGCTCGTGTATTTCTTTTATCTCACAGGAAGCAGGAACCAGAGCTGCCCTACCTTTCTTATCTGCTCTGATGGCATGAAGAGCCACAGGCCAGGCAAGAAGGACCATGATGGCAATTGCCCCTATGTGGAGGTAAGGAGCTGTGACCTGGCAAGGAGAAAAAAAAGATTTTAGTCAAAGGATGAACTATGGAGACAGATGGAAACAATCCCCAGCAGAGCTACAGCCCTTACACCTCGATGGGCTCCTGCTGCAGGTACCAGCAGTTAACTGCTCTCCCTCGCCTGTGCTGGATCCACCAAACACCTCAGAACTCAGAGGAGAGACATGTGCCCCTGGCCAGGCCAGGGAAGAGTGTGCCCCAGCCTAAGGAGTGCTCCTTACTTCTTTACTTTCTCCTAAATCAGCTGAAGGGGACACAACTACCCTCTTCCATAAGGACATGATTGCCACTACTGTTATGGCAAAATCTGTGAGCATCTTCCAGTTTAACCCAATATAAACCACTGCAATCAAATCCCATCCAGGCGATAGCTATCTCCACACCACACCACACTGCAGTTAAATCATTAAACTGATGTCAACAAACATGAGTGATTATTAGCTGTAGTATGAAACTAACTACTGTGGTATAATAGAAGCAGATATATTAGATAATATTGCTGGACAGATATATTTAATAGATTTGATTTCTTCAATCCTAAAGATTCAACAGGAAGATCATAAAACAAGAATCACTTCTATGCTTAACATGAATGCATGAATAGGGTTGGAAACCAAGCAGAAATAAAGAATCTGAATGGTTGTTGGTCTAACACATTTTTCCTAAAACTAGGTAAATCTGAGCTAGAAGCCAGTCCATTCTTCTCATGCTCATCACAGCCTTGTTGCAAATATTCCAGCTAGAACTGACAGTTTTTAAGGTACATGCTAGGAAAAAATCCCAACTCTCCAGATGCAAGCCTTTCCTATTTCTTAGTCCTGATGCTCAATTCTCTAAGCTGGAAGGGTTGAAGAAATCAGCAGTCACTGGGAGGTGTTACGGCATGTGACACTGTCTGCCCTGGACACTTGATACCAACATCTCCTGACCAGGAGCAGGATTCAGTTGTGCAAGCAGAGGTGCCATCTGAGATGTCCAGAATACCTGAGATAGATTTGCAGGGCTAATGGACATGACACAGTATCTACAAGAGATTCCTGTCCTTTGGGAACAGCAATGGGAGGCCATCTCAAAGGGCACAGACATCTGAAATAAACAGCACTATGGGGAGCCCAAAGGCTCTTGAGTCTCCTTCTCCTCATCCACATCCCCTGGTGTCTGTCAGGGGGAGGAGAAGCTGATGGTTTCTCATTACCTTTGCCAGTACATATCCCAGTGGCTAGTGAACTGTAGAACAGGAACGTGCAATTAACCACACCCCACGAACATCACATCTTCAATTCCTCTGCCAGCCCACTTGCATTTCTCTCCCATCCTTCACAAGCACTAAGCCACACAGGGGAGAGGTAGTAGATCCAAATAGCATAGAATCACAGAACTGTAGAGTGGTTTGGATCCTGCAAAGCAGGTGTGTAGTCAAAGGCTACATGCTTCTTCCTTCCCGATTCATGTGGGGACCTGGGTGCTCAACACTGAACAGCACTGGACAGCTCTTGCCTCCACCTTCAGATCTGGTGAGAGTTGAGGAGGCCAGCAACCATAAACTCTGACCTCCTGCATCCAGCATTTTGTCCCACCTGACACCAGCATTTTTCACTTGCTCCCCAAAAGCCCAATGTACTCGTGCCTTCAGAAGATTAAGATCTTCTGAGTCACAAAAGACTGAAACTGTACTGACCGATTGGGATGAGGGATGAGGGATGAGGGATGAGGGAGAAAGTTCTTGCTCCAGCAAACCTATCAGCCTCAGGGGTCTGATTTACCTGCTCTGGACAGTTGAAATTTAACAGTACACCTACATTTTTGGGGAGAAAAAAAAGGGCTGTAACTTTCTATACCTTTCCAAACTGAGACATGTTACATCACATAGCTTGAAACTCAATCTCGGGCCTTGGCTTCCCTTCTCCCAACAGGAAATATTAAGTCATAATAAAAGTTAACTCAGAACGTACCCTGCTAACAAAAACATGTGAAAAACATCCACCATATGGAATATCTTCTGCCAATTGTCACAAAATACTCCCATAAACAAGCTGCTCTTTCAAATAAACCTCCAAACCCCTCTTACCTGGAATGACAGGCGGACAGTTTTCCGGTGATCTCGCCAGAGTATAGATAATGCAAAGAGGGATGCAATAGAGAAGCCCAGGACGAGAAAAGTACCAATCTGGGGACACAAAGAAGAAATAAAACAGCTTCAACATTTCTGCATAGGGTATGCCATCCATCTTAGGCACTGCTAATTTAAGCAGCTTGAAAAATTGTTTGAGATGTATGAGATTGACTGTGCCAGTTCAGAGACAGAGAGATCCAATGGGACTGAAACCAAATCCACAGTGCTGTCAGTATGGCAGGACTGATTTCAGGAGTTGGGTACTCAACTAAGTCTGCTCTCAGGATTCTCTCTGTAATCAGTGGAGAAAGAGGAATTTCAGAGGTGATCCATTCCTGCTTGCATTATGATGGCATATGCCTCTCTCTCTATTGATATAGATGGAGCCTAGGTGATCAGCTTACATTAAATCCCTAACCTGCAGGTGGAATTCATTACTTCTAAACTCAGAAGTGACAAATTCCACCCAAAAGAGACAACAACACAACTTCCTTGTTCTATGAGCTGCATTTTAACAGGCTTCAGCGATAACAAACCCTCTCAGAATTAAAAGATGAGAGTTCACCTTTTAACCAAAAAGGTGAGGCAGTGTCTCAGACAATTCTTCAGCTTCCTGTTCAGTTTGGTACCAGTACTGTGGTAAAGGCAGACCTTTCTTGGTATATCTTTCTGCTGACAACTAAAGGTAATTGCACCAAGGCCCTAACCATTCTTCAGGGCATCTTCTATGGATCAACATTATAGTAATCTATCCCTAATTTCTTGCACCCAATAATGCCTCTTTTTTATTATAATTCTTTTTTTAAATTGTTTAGTTTGGTTGGTTTTTTACAAATTGTTCTACAACATTCTAGTTCTTCTGGAACACACTTTTCAATAGTAAAGATCACTCCGTTTTCATTATTTAAATGAAGAAACATAGGATCAAGCACCTGCATGTTCAGCTATTCCCTCCCACTGCAGCCTTTGCAATCACATTGCATCCTACTCTAAACTGCATGGATAGAGAAACATTTTTAAATGCCTCACATAGCCTCAAAAATTACTTAAGGAAGATGATTCTAACCCAAAATTTTACAGCAACATGTCCCTGATAATTCATTTCTGTGTCTTCAAAACTCTAAAATGCATTTCCCAAACCCTAGAATAGAATTAAAAACTATAGAACAGTTTGAGTTGAAAGGGAATTTAAAGATCATCTAGTTCCAGCCCCCCTGACATGGAGGGATGCCATACACTAGATCAGATTTCTCAGGGCCACATCCAGCCTGGCCTTCAACACTCGCAGGGAACCATCCAAAGACCAAAAGGCATAAAGCACCAGGATGCCTTGGAAAAGCCATTTTTATCTCCTGCAGAGAGACAGACACTTTTTTTCACTGTTGCTGGGGTCTGATCCAGAAAAATCATGCAGTGCTTCTCATGAAAACTTTGCTTTTGACTTCATGCTACCATATGTAGATGTGTCAAATATAGACATCTTCACCTGAATGAATCACTGCAGGCACCTTTTAGAGTGCAGGGAAAAAAGGTTCTTTGAGTGTGATTCATCTCATCTTAACTTAGAGGCCTATGACCAGCTGGATGAATTGCATTCTCAGAGGATTCATTTCCTTCCACTGAGTGCAAAAGGAGTTTGAGTGATCAGCTCAGGTGGAGATATCATTTTCATGGGTATCTCAATCTCATAAGATTAACCTCTTCCCTCTCTTTCTTGTCTCCCATAGTCTAAGAGGTTTTCTGTGCATAGAAACACCACAGACTCAATTAAAAGCATAGAGTTACCAGAAAGCCCTGACTCTCCCCACCTTGTGACTCCAGTGCAGGTACAGCTGCTGACCTTCTGCAAGCAAACACGTCGCGAGGACCTGGAAAATCAGGAAGAGATTGTATGCATCCTGGTGGAAAGGTGGTGATGTGTGCTAGTGAGGCACTTCTGGAATTATTTTTGTAATTAAGTTATTTTACACTAGTTCTTCCTGCACAATGTCAATGGTTGCAGGACAGGTGTATGGTGAGAAAAGTTCAGTGCTACAGTAAAAATGCTTCTGAAATGGCCAAACACATATCAAGACTGCTCTTCAGGATCAAAGACATTTTCCTGGGTAACAGATAATTGGGCACTTTGGGGTACTCGCTTAAAATGACTTTTTGTGAGGAGGGACTCTGAAAGAGGAATGATGGCCAGGGTCAGTTATTATTGTATAAACCAATACAGCATTAACCTTGACAATCTTCTATGCATTTATTGTGATTAAAGGCATATTGACCGTGGAAGAGAAGCCAGAGAATAAAAAATGCCACAGAGCAACACAAAAGTACAGAGCGGACAGCAAAAAAGGCAATTCTTCCACATTAACCTCAGGGAATGTAAGAGACAAGCACAGCTCAGACCTGTGTCAGAGAAAAGTGTCTTGGGGATTAAATTATTCCAGTTTTTGGTGGTTGGCACGTCCCTTCCACCTGATGGCAAGTTGGAGCCCTTGGGGAGGGTTCTGTTGAAGCATGATGCAAATCCTAGCCAGGACAGAGGACAACCCGAGATGCCTTGAACACCAACAGGCCAAGAATGAGGCAAGTAAGCCCACTGTTCTCATGCAGAGGTTCTTGATATAGTTCCACACCTAAGTAAGCACTGAGTCTGGAGATGAATTTCACCCAAAGAAGCACTTTGCTGCTGTGAAAATGCACAGGTCTATGCTCAGGAGTCTAAATGCCTGGGGAAATTTCCCGATTCAATCACTGCAAAGGATCATTTTAGGACCAGTGTCACCAGGTATCAGGGCTTAGAGAGAAGTATCTGTTAGTAGTCATCAGTGCTCCACTGAGGAGGATCATTTATGATGCAAGTCCTTTCAGACTGTAGGATAGTGGGATTGTATGAAAACAAGATATACAGATTTGGGGGAAGAGGGTTTACTCTCCTGAAACTGAACTGCAAGTGAATGCAAGTTGTTTCCTACCCATCTACAAACACACTCTCTTTCCAAGATCATGCTGATTTGAAGCAAGATATAGGGCCAGGTTGGATGGGGCTTTGAGTAACATGGTCTAGTGGTAGACATTCCTGTCCATGACAGGGGAGTGGGAATTAGATAACCTTGAAGGTCCCTTCCAACACAAACCATTTTACGATTCTATGATAAACTCAGCAGTGAATACAAGTGCTTCTTGATGTGTTGGCTTCCTTTAATGGAATAAATGCACCCAGTACATGCTGAGTAACATGGGAGCAGTTGGGAGAGAACTGAAATACTGCTAAAGATCTTCAATCAGCCCCATTTAAATAAGCAATTTCAGGGTGAAAAAATGAGAGGAAAAAGCCACCTCTGCTCCTTTGCTGCAAGTGATGTTACATAGAGACCTGGTCCTTGCGTACAGTAAAGCCAAACATTTAGAAAATACTGAGCCAGAAGGGATCCACAAGGATCATCAAAGGCCATCTTCTGGCCCTGTGCAAAATCACACCAAGAAACACACCTGATATTCCTGAGAGCGTAGTCCAAGCACTTCTTGAACTCAGGGCACTCAGACAGACTTGGTCCCGTGACTACTTCCTTGGGGAGCCTGTTCAAGTGCCCAACAACCCTCTGGGTGATAAACCTTCTCCTAATTTTTAACCTAAATCTCCACTGACACAGTTTTATGATATCCCTCGTGTCTCCTCACTGGTCTGTCTACTCCAAACCGCTTCCACACATTTTCTGGGATTGTCTAATATAAGCACAGAGGCATGAGGGCTTAGGTGACCAATATGTTTCTGACTAATACTGCCAAGGTTAGAGTCAAGGTCCCTCTTGCCAATCCCCTCATCTCCCAGAATCTTACAGCCTCAAACTCTTGCATTCTTCTCTTCTTTAAAATGAGGTGTAGAAGTGTTTCTCCTCCACCATCTACCTGCAAAGTGGTGATTAAGGGAGGTTTCCCTGTGGCAGGAGAAATGGATTCACTGCAATGAGAATTTAATTTCTGTCTCCCTCTTTCTGAATGGCTGCATTGACCACAAGGCTATGCTGCAATGGGTGAACAGTAGATACTTAACTCCACTCTCCTTCAGCATGGGAACAACCTTGTAATCATCTCAATACTTCTGGTGAGGTGTGGGCAGGCTCTGAACCTGCATTATAAGGACATGCAGGCAGGCACTTAGACATTTGGCTCAGCTGAAACATCTGCTCACTTAGATGTCCACAGCAGCTGTATTCAGGTCCTTATATTCACTCACTTTATGGCAAAAACCTCAGAACTTGTCTGGTATCCCAGTCTGTTAGGGATGGAGTTTTGAGGTCACATTTTGGATTTCAGTGTCAATGCACTATTTTGAGTCCTCTCCATCTATGAATGAAGAGGCCACAATGCATCTGAACCTCTTTACTCTGTACAGTCACAAGTCACCCCCTCACAACCCTTAGAAAAAACATGGTTGAACTGCAGAGAGGCAAATGTTATCCATTGGGGTTTGAAAGACTAAACAAGAAAAGATTTTCCTTCTCCACTGAGCATAAACAGTTCTGTAATTAGACCCCTCAGTTTAGCCTTTTAGCCCTAATGCAGATGAGAAAATTGTCTTGGGGAGAGAACGAACAATTGAATTAATTGAAATTGATTGTGTGAAAAAATGACAATGATTCACGTGGATGGAGAGCAACTTTGTCCAGACAGCTAGTGCTTTCTTGTGCAGCATTTTCGTCAGCCACTTGTGGCTGGTGGGCTGAAGTCTGTGTGCTTCAGTTGGTCACAATAAGGTCATGGAACCTGCAGCTTTGCAGGTTCCAGCTGGGTGCCATGATTAAGAAAGAGAGTATGGTGTTCACAAGCAAAACCAGACCAGCCACTGGTTGATATAAAATCTTTCATCATCCAGTAAGGGCATCAGGGTGTTCAATTTTCCGATGTGATGATGCAAAACACCACCAGAAAATATCACCTAGATGAAGGTACTCTCCATCCAACACTGTTCAACCAGAACCTGGGATGTAATTCATGGCATAAACTTATCTGGCTGTCAGCTGTCTGAAATGTAATAGAGCAACCTACCTATTGTACAGTACTCACAGTGAATGACTTATTTAGATGTGGAAGGGCTGAGTTACACTCAGTGAGGCTCCCAGTGTTTTGCTGGGTGGCCTATCAAGGCCTTCAGTGAAAGGGAAGCTCTGCAAACAGTGGTGGAGGGATGGATTCCTGGTAGAGTCCTTCTCTGAAAGAGCCTTGCTAGGATGAGCTTTGCCCAGCCATGGTTGTTACAACACCCTTCATGTTTTGAGATAGCAGGAGCATAAGTGGTGGCAGTGATAATGTTCCTTGCTCTCCTTTCCCTCAAGACCAAATAACATTTAAGTAGCAGCCTCATGCCCCCAGCATCCACTGCTCAGCATGGATGCATGCAGCAGTCTTGCTACAAAGGACATGATGGCATGGTGATGCAATAAAGCAGGACAAGTGTCCTCAGAAATACCCAACAGCTTTGGTTGGGTCACCTAACAGCTCCATAAAACCAAAAAGCAAGTGGACCTTCACTGCAGGGGCTGCTCCCAGAGCAGAGGAACCTCTGAAGTGGTTCTCCTGTTGTCTGATACCATCCAGACTACTTGCATTCTTTCAGGTTTAAACTCTTCTGAGGAAGGTAAATATTGTTAGCCTTGTTAGACAGAACTGAGAAGCTTGAGAGGAAGATGTAGCTACATAATAAACAGTGAGACCAGGACCGAACTAAACTATGTAGGACACAAATTTCACCTGATATCTTCCATCTTCCTTTCTGGCTTTACTTTGCCCATCACCTGCCCTGATAGCTTGCAGTCATCACATTCATGGTGACAAAAACCTGAAAATGCTCAAAGAAAGTCCACTGCTTGGACACTGGTTGACATTTGGATCCAGACAGAGCATGACCGAGCTGGCACATCAGCCCCAGGGGTCTTCAGACTCCTTAAGCCCAGGAAATCCTGTAAAGCTTGTTTCTAGCATGGGCTGTGGTAAGTTAGTCTGATCCTGAGGTTGACCCCAGATCCACAGCCTGCTGAGAAACCATCTCAGATGTATCCATGTCATGTAGGCATCTCTGGCAAAGCTCTGAGTAGCCCCAACTAGTATTGTAACCACCAAACTACCCACACTACTCTGTGGCCCATGGGAAAGCCAGGTAGGCTTTGCTGAATAACAGCCCATGAGCCCTAGAGTCACCGTGGTGTTACAAAATCCTTGTAATTACTGTAATTATTTTTGGTTTTCCCTTTCAGAGCTCAGTCAGTCCACATCTCTTATGATGTTCTTGCTCGATGTGGGCACAAACAAGCACCTGTCCTATTATCACTTTGGGGTTTTTACTGTTAGCACTAGAATAAAAGTACTATTTATTTGTACTTCCTCAGGAAAAAAAAGGACCCCAGAAACCAATTGTGTTAGGTACTGCACAGACAAAGCCAAAAGAGGTTCCCTGTCAAGAGCAATTTGCAGACTGACTGTATGATGACACACCGGGGAATGGGTAAGAACAGCAGGAATGGATGATAAAAGCTGGTTGCCTTGGTCACAGAGGTGAGACAAAGCCATAACCTCACCTTCAGCACCTGGCATTTCCAAATGGAAGTCAGAGCAGGCATGGGACTGATGTGGACTCCAGTGCCTGGAGTCAAGATGAATTCTTGGTCTATAACTCTGGATGAAGAAGGTGGAAAAAGCGGTGCAAATCTGTCTTTATTTGAGAGCTTTCTTATGAGGGAAAGATGAGAGGAAAAGGATGAGAAAGTAGAAATTTTAGGAAAATTTTGGGGTTGGTATGTTGCCCTAACTAAATCAGACATATTAGAAAATTTCACAGGATTTGGAAAAGTCAAGGTTTCAGGAACATCTTTCAGCATAAACTTCAGCAGTGTTTTGTGACCACACCTATAGCCTCTACCTGGAGAAAATCCCCCAGCAAAGCAGAGTGAGTCAAGTGATAAAGTTCTGTTCTACTTCCTCTGGTAAACCTTTTTATCAAGGATTAGAAGAATAACTCAGCTGTGATGACGTGTCACCACCACTACATGACTCAGAGCCCCATATTTCTCTGCTGCCAAAGCAACAATTTTTAGCTCCCCCTAAATCTAAATCCAGCCACTGCTGGGTCAGCTTTCCTTGGGTTCAAGGAGAAATTGTACACATTTATCAAAGGGAAATCATTGAAAGAAATCACAAAAACGACATCTGGCTCAGAGACCCCTGAGCTGAAACTGGTCATTTGCAGGTGGATACATTAAAAGCCACCTATATGTTTATTTTCAGGAGTACAAATCAAGGCCAGCTTACAAGGAGCATTACTTACCAGTAACAGTGAGACGTATGTGAACAAGACTGCAGCCACAATCAGGATAACAAGAGACCAGAGAAACCAGAAGCCCAGGTTCCCATAGTTATACCTAAAAATAAACCCATAAAATTCTGTAAGAATGTTTTTGGTTAGCACGTGGACTAGAGAGGACCAACATTCCTTGAAATTCTGAAGTTTTCTAAGCAATAAAACAAAGAAAGGTGGTGGAATAGCCATGTAACATGTACAAGTGATTAAGAGCCTCCTTCCCAAAATCCCTGATTGTATTAACCATCAGACTAAAACACATTATTATACCTTTCCTTCCCATAATATTTGAGCAGCTTTAATTTAATTTTAGGGGCCAGATTTGCATAATGGTTGCCTACATACTACAGAAGGAAAAGATGTGCATAAATCCCTGATAATTATGTCTTACTTTTGAACCTGGGAACATGGAATTATCTTTCAGTGAGATAGCTAGTGTAATGCCTCTGATTCCAGCCACTACATTCCTTCACGTGGAATGGGGGAGAAAGGGAAGGGGGAAAAGAAAGACTCAGAGAAGGAAAGAGTTATTTGGTCCCTTCCAGTCACAATTTTTGTGACAATGATTCTCCCCTTTCTCCTAAATTCACACTTACACCTAAAAATTGTACCCAAGCAAAGGCAGGGTCTCAGCATTTCCAGAGTCACTGGACATTCAATTTGGATGCTGTAGCCAAGAGTTTAAGGTGCCAAATCTTTCCTCCATGACTAAAGTTCCCTGTTGCACCACCGCTGCTCCGGAGGGCGCTCATCCCTTCCCAGTCATCCTAGTGACCTGCCAAAGGGGTGGGAGAGGAGGAAAAGATGTTACTTACCAGTCAAAGCTGTTGTAGTCATTTTTACCTTCACCCCAAGTGTACAGAAAGACCAGAGAAAAGCAGAAAGCTGCAACGAGCAATGGGAAAAACATGCATTCCCGCTGGAGAGGGAGAGGAAGGACAAGTAGTCAGAACTATGGCCAGCCCAGAGCAATCAAAGTAAATGGCAGGTACTTTTAGGCTGTCCCTAAAAATATGTAGCTTGGTGTTGGAACTCTAACTGAAGTAAATATGGAGAGGAATTCCCATCTTGTCCCTTGTAACCAAGAAAATGTCCTCAAAAGCATACTCTGCACTACTTCTTCTCAGGGAAAACTCACCACTTCCCAAATGAACGGGATTTTAACCACCTCACATGAGAGGAAATGGCACTGTAGACCAACCTTCTTTGCAATTCTTACTGCCCACCCAACCTTAACGTTGCTTCTTTAATTTGGTCCTATGGCTTTGAGATGTTTCACTGGCCAGTAGAGGTTGGCGCAACATCTTCATTTATTAGCTGTGTGGTGGCACAGACAAATTGCAAGCAGCAATTCATCAAACATTTAGAGCAAAATCTAACAGCCAAACAGATCCCAGTGGGCTCCAAAGGATATTGGGCTGGGAATCCATGACATCAACCCCTTCCTGCCTCGGTACAGGAACCCAAGTGTGTGCTGATTTTGAGCTCATTTACCATGTTGCAGCAGCATTTCCCAGGCTCGGTCCTCTCGCGCTGGTACCGCTTCCAGCGGCAGCTGTAGAAACCAGCCAGGCAGGAGATGAAGGGCTGGTGCTCGTACCGCTGCAGCAAGCGCCGACGGACCACCTTCAGCTTCCCAAACTTGAGCCTCTTGAGGCTGGTGGGGCTGGCCTCCATCGGAGTGGCTTTATCTCATCTTCCTCCTGAAACAAGAACGCACAAGTTTTACAGGGAGACTGTTGGGTAAGCTTTCCATATTTGAGAAAGGAGAGAAAGTTCTCCCAAGCAGATGCTGAGACCAGCAGGAAGTGATGCTGAGGACATCCCATCTAATTTTATATACCAAAGTGGGATGGCCAGCTGAGAAGGATGGTCACTGCAAGTCCTCTTAGCAGTCAGTGGAGCTCCTGGTTGTAACTTGGGCACTCTGAATCACCTCTGATGGTATCTCTGCCGCCATTTGGCTATACAGGGAGTTCTGGGAATCTGCTTAAGTTAATATGCTTCATTAATTAAGCACATTTCAAATTATGCCATATGAACCTGAATCTAGGATTAGCTATGGGAATTATTCAGCATCACTGTGACCTGTTTGAAACATGCTATTAGTTTAACTAGCTCATGTAGAAAAGGCACTAAACCCCCCCCNTCCTGGCAAAACTGTAGCACTGCAGAGATTGATCCCTTAAGAAACAATTATTACCTGCCTGAAACAACTTTACTTGGAACAGATTTCCAGGTGTAGAAAGACCAGCTGCAAAGATGTACATGTGGGAGATCTATTCATAATCATAATTAAAAACAAAGAACTTGGTGGTAAATAGCAACCGGTGTAGTTACAGTGAAGCAAATAGCATAGGGGCTAGTGCTAGTTGAAGAGTGGTTCACCCAGCAGGACACTACCAAGACTTCAAGGAAAGATTTAGGAAAATGGTTTTGTGTGGGCATGTAAAGAAGCCCCATTATACAGCTCTTTTTTGGAGTCAAGTTAGTCAGAGATGTTTTTCTGTTGCATTAAAAGTACCATCGCATCCTTGAGCCCACATCAACCATGTTCAAATTCTGGAATATCTGCTGCAAAATCCCACCTTAGGACTTAAGATTTCCCTGATTTTTCAGATGTAGTAACAGTAATTTAAGAGGAAGAATAAACAATTTGCTGCACCATACACATGGATGAAACGCATGTATAAAGGGTTTGTGTTCAGAAATAACTCAGATCCCAGTGTGATTTTGGAGAAATCAGTGCAGAAATCCTTGCAGACTGACACATAACTGACCAGTTTGCAGAAAGCACAAATAGACCAAAGACATCAGACACAAGTTAAAACAGAAAAAACACTCCCCTCATAACCTTTCCAAATGCCCCAGCCTATTGGAAGTTGGAGCACAAGGAAAGAGGATGAAAAGGAAACAAAAAAGGGGGTTTGGTTTTGGACTAACTATGCAGCACTAAGAATGTCATGTCCTGAATGCCTTACTGAAGACAGATAAGTGTGTTCATCCAGGACAGTCATAGGGAATCACACACACTTGGATGTGGTGGTGTCAAGCCATCCCTAGAAGCTCAGCAGTACCAGATCCTGGCACAGCAAGTCACCTTTAGTAAAAAATTGATGCCAATCTCACGTGGCAAGATGGTGATCCTGCTCTAGAATTCCCAGAGCACAGCTGGGGGGATGTGGTGCAGATGACAGCTGATCCGACTGGTTTCATCAGCCGGCCTAAAGTACACCTGGCATAAACCCAGCAATTACCAAGTTACAACAGCCACAGCTTCTGAATATATTTGAACCTTCAGAGCTCTTACCAGAAGATTGTCACATGCCATGGGATTGCAATATTTGTTACCTCCTACAAGGATCCCCAAAATATGAGTTCCCATATCACCACAGCACAGCGTCCATTCTTGCTCAGCCCGTCTCATTCAGCAACAGGAATTCAGGACACTGGACCAAACCCATTAGCTCTGCTGTCAAAGGGCCATGAGATTTGTTACTCACATTCCCAGGTGTGGGTACAAGGCTCACACATCAATATTTGTCTATGAGCACACAGGATTTGACAGGAAAACAGATTATGGAGATCCTGAAACACTGCCCACACCATCTGTCTGGCTACAGCAGCATGCCAGGTGTTAAACCTAGGTGTTAGTTTACCCCTCATGAAATTGTCAGTGATGGAGATCCCACCACCTCTCAAGACAGGCTGAACAAGTTCTAACTCTCTTTATAATTAAAAGTTGGGGGCTTTTTTCCCAGTGTCTTGTCCCCTGTATTACATTAAGGACATTACTTCATGCGTTGTTTATCATGGATGTAGTGAACAGCTTAAACTCTTCCTCTGTTAGGTATTACATGTATTCACATATAGATGTCTCCTCTTAAACCTTCTCTGGCCTCAACTATCCCAGCTTTTCTAGTCTTTCCTTGTAGTTCATGTTTCCTCCTCCTCAGAGTATCCTTGTACGAAGTGCACAGTCACCTGCTGTTTGGGATTTCTGTGGCATTCCCCATGGGTTTTGGCACACAGCAGCCACAGTCTGTCCAGGTTACACCTGTTCACCCATAGCACAGGCTACTCGATACCTGCAGCATCCAGTTTCTCTCATGTATCAAACATCATCTGGCCTTGAGCTTCTGAATGCTTAAATAATTTGCCCTGGACTCACCCCCAGCAGAAAGTGAAAGGTGTTTTCAGCTTCATCACACAATGACAGAATTGTTTGGTTTGGAAGGGATCTTAAAGATCATTCCACTAGACCAGGTTGCTCAGAGTCCCATCCAATCTGGCACTGAACACTTCCAGGGATGTGGCATCCAAAATTTCTCTGGGCAATATCAAAGCTTCATCTATGCATCAGAGTACTTATGATACCACTATAATTAAGAATTTCATGACCTCCTGCCTTAGTCTTTCCAATCAAGTCACTTCTCCAAGCCCATGGGATATTGGGAAAGGGACACTTCATTGCAGAGGAGGCTGGGGAATGAGGGAGAGACAAACACAACCTGCTGTCCACACACCCCCTCCACCAGCCTCTGGTTCTCCCAAGAACATCAGGCTGGCCAAAGAAGAGCAAAATGCCTTTCTCTCTGGCATCCCCTGAATCCCTATTGAGCCTGTATTCCAAGCAGTATCACTGTGGCAATAACACCTTTCAGTACCAAGAGACTCAAAAAATCATAACTTTTCCCCTGCTTTGGGTTCTAGCTTCTGCTGGCATCCATCTGTCCCTCTTTTCCTATCCTCTCCCTTTTTTCTTTCCAGAGACCTTTTCCCTCCTCTCCCAGCCCCCAACAGACAGAGCTATCTGACTCAGCTGCTCCTTTGAAGCCTGCAAAGGGCCAAGAAATCCTACAAAGGCAATAAACTTGGACTGAAATTTTATCTTGTCAATTACTGAGGACAGATGTTCTCTAGCATATCTCCCCTCAAGTAAAAGGAGATACAAATTGGGAGAGTTTCCAGTACCTAAAGGGGTTACTATTGAGCTGAAGAGGGACTTTTGACAAGGCCATGGAGTAACAGGACAAGAGGGAATGGCTTCAGACTGAAAGGAGGTAGGTTGAGATTAGATTTTAGGAAGAAATATCAGTGAGCTCTTGTCCAAAGCGGAAACCATCCTGTCAATCCCCAGACCACGATCTGATCCAAGGCTTCTGCTCCCTCTAGGCATACAGGGCTCACCTAGTGAATGGGAGCCTTTAAGCAGCTCTGCCCCACAGCTTCAGGGACTGCTGGGTCTCTGCACAAAGGAATGAAGCACAAGAAATGCTTGAGGCACAAGACAAAAGGTGATGCTTGCATGGAGTTGCACAGGAAAGAATTGACAGGGAGAGGGAAGACCAAGGACAGTTCACCAAATTTGAGGCTGTTTCACTCTTAAGGCAGTGACTCCTAAGAAGAGCCCATTTCCCTCTAGAGTTCTGCAAGATTCATGTATTGCAATGCATTTACACTGTGCTGTTGCTGGTATCAGCAAACAGTCCAGTGGCAACTCCCAGGACAATGCCAGTAGAAACCCCTTTTAGATGTGCCAGGTCCACGTGAGAATGAGGAAAACAAAGACAGACACAAGGACAGTCAGAAGGGTGCTTCTCAGTTAAAATGCACTCATATCTCCAGGCACTCCATTGTTCTCTTTATATGTGTCCTTCCAAACAGGCATCACTCCTCCCCTTTTACCTCCGCATATTTTCCCTGGTTTCTGCCCTCAGGTCCATCTCCATGTTCTCAAGTAGTTGTGTTCCATTTAACACAAGCTCTCTCCTTACCACTCAGCCACCCTTCAGGTTCTCCATGACCCTCTGTCCCACAATTTCATCCTTCATGGTTGCAGCCGTGGTAAACAATTATCAGTCTGCTGCCACAGATGGCACAAGGCAGTTAGAAGCCATGAAAACACTGTAACTGCCAAGGTCAGGCTGAATCTGCAGTGCTTCAGACTACATCAAACACTGATACATTTGAATTCACAAGCATCTGATCCTATGAAAGATAATATCCCAGTAACTGGGCCCAACAACCACCTAAGGGGCAAACAACACTGAAACAAATGACAGATGCAGAAGCCAAAAAAACCAGTTCAGTCCTTGGCAGGACTTACCAAGAGGCTTCACAGTCCTTGCATCTAGATTTGTAGCACAGTTCTCTTAAAATTCAGAGATCGTCTGCAATTCCTGCCCATCTTTACCAGGCAAAGTTAAATGGATAAAGAAGGGAAACAGCAAACTTGCATCCATTCACTGGGAAAGCTATGGGAGCCAAGAGCAAGCAGGTAAACACACATCAGTAGGATGGCAAAGTTTAGGACTCCTTAACAAGTGAGGCATGAAAGCAGTAACATATGTTTTTCTGCTCCATAAACCCCGGGGAGTTCAGGTTTTCCCCTGGCAAGCAGAGACTTTGCTTGCAGATAAGAGTCCCCGTAATCGCAGGCAGTCAGACAGGGCTGCTGCTTTCCCACTGCTTGGCAGAGAGTGAGGAAAAGCATGGGAAATAGCCTGGGGGGATGAGAGAGGAAAGAGAAGGAGAGAAAAAAAATCAGGAAACATATTCAGCCACACAGCCTTGAACGCTGAAAGCACTGAAAAGAGGAATCTGCTTGAGAGGCCAGCACGTAAGCGAGGATTAAAAACTGTGTCTTTTTGGATGCTGGGGCTGGAGCATTCATTTCCCAAGGGGTAAAAGTATGGCAGCCAAA
Organism: Phainopepla nitens; assembly: GCA_013400175.1. NCBI lineage: Eukaryota > Metazoa > Chordata > Aves > Passeriformes > Bombycillidae > Phainopepla > Phainopepla nitens. The sequence continues at coordinate 26,756 of VXBQ01012426.1, forward strand.
TCTGACATTGCCCTATAGCTTTTCATCTTGGGGTCTCGAGCATTTCTTTCCCCGGCACCGGGCTCTCTCCCACACAGTACCTAACAACGCAGCGGGTTGTAAGGCACGGTCGGCGAGGCGGCAGCAGCGGCGGCCCAGATAGATACGGCCTGGGGGTGAGGGTCAGGTCAGGCTGTGCAAGGGGAAACACCCGAGCAGCAGCAGCAGCAGCCGCCCAGAGCCTCCGCCGCACCGGGCAGCTCACGGCGTCGGAGCGGGCCAGGAGCGGGGCCAGGAGCGGGCGGAGCCTGGAGCTCCGCGGCGGCTTCAAACCGGCCCGGGCAGCGCGAGCGGAGCGGCCGGCGAACGGGGACTGCGCGGGGACTGCGCGGGGACTGCGCGGGGACTGCGCGGGGACTCTCTCGCCGGTGGCGGCTCGCGCGGGCAGCTGTCCCAGCAGTTATCCCAGCGGCTGTCCCAGCAGTTATCCCAGCGGCTGTCCCAGCAGTTGTCCCAGCAGTTATCCCAGCGGCTGTCCCACCAGTTATCCCAGGGGTTATCCCAGCGGCTGTCCCAGCAGTTATCCCAGCGGTTGGCGCAGGGAGGGCGCTGAGGCGCTACAGCACGGGCAGCAGAGTCAGCTGCCCCAGAAGCCTCGAGACGAGGCGACCAAGAGGGGACCACTTCTCTAACTGTGTGCGGGGAGGGTGACAAGAGGATGGAGCCAGGCTCTTCTCGAGAAAATGGCGCACAGGAAGCTCCACCCGAGCAGGAGGAAAGACTTCTTTACTGTGCAGGTGACCGAGCACTGGAACAGGTTGCCCAGAGAGGTTGTGGAGTCTCCCACTGGAGATACGCAAGAACTGCGCAGCCCTGTGCAATGTGCTCTAGGGTGACCCTGCTTGAGCCATGAACCAGATGACCCACTGGGGTCCGTTCCAGCCTGACCCATTTTGGTTCCATGGTTCTGTGGCTGCAGGCTCTGTCCAGATCTTACAGATACATTTCCCAGTTTGCTGCAAGAAGAGAGTTGGGGGAAAAAAAATTACTTGGGCAAACAGGACTCACATGAGGGACACAGAGGTGTCGGCCCCTGAGCATGGCCAACTTCTCCTAAGAATCTTGATGGTGTAGAAAGATAGCAGAAAGGAATGATGCTCACTCTGCCCATTCCACTGTTTCCAAGGGGTTTGGAGAGCAAGTGAACCCCATGCCAGGACAAAGAGATTCCTTGAACCTGATCTGAGCCTCTCCAGCATCTGCAGCTCCTTAGCCTGGAGAGTCCTGCCACCACTCTTTAGGGTATCACTTCCTGGCCTTTCCCCTGGGATATTTTCCCAGCATCACACCAACAGAAGCAAAGGAATAAAACCTGGCGAGCTGCTGGTTAATGACCATCACCATGAGCTGCACACAGCTAGATCTCGCCCCTAGACAGAAAAGGCCAACAAAGAGCATCCCTTAAACCTGCATTTCTACCCTACAGTCTGCCCAAGGCTCTTGATCACAGTCTAGGATCCCTTTTATTTGACTATCATCTGCCTTTGGTTTCCTTTCAGGAAATTAACGAGGCGTAACCCAGGAAATGAAAAAAATATCAAATAAAATAAAGATAGTAGTAACCTCCCTATGATAAAGAATATAATCTATATCCTCTCCCTGGCAGATGATGATTATAATTCATCACTATGACCTTCAGCAGTTTCTTGATCCCTGGTCTGGGATCTCAGGGAGTGGAACAGCCTGGGACAAACACATGTAAGGCATGTCTCTTGCATTGCTTATCTGTTGGCTTCTGAGGTGGAAGAACACAGCCATCAGCAGAAAGAAACAAAAGGGTTTAACATGGGAAACAACCAACAGATGTGGATGCAGAAGGGATTAACAAGGAATTACAGTTCCTGCGACTGCAGGGACAACGCTTCTCCATTCCATTTCTTTCAGTACACCTCTAACAGGCAGTGGCTGTGGCTTCCAAAGACATGGAGAGATTTCCACCAAGGTTCATGCCCTACCTTCTGGAACATCCCACCACATTTTGAACAGATGAAAATAAACAAGCCCATTTCAAAAAAATACTGCCAAAATCCTGTATCTATTACACAGAGACTTACCCCATCACAGAGGACAATCCAGCAGGAGCTGTGCTGGGAATGTGTAGTGTGCCCTGCTCAGCCATAAGTGCCTCAGTTGTGGATACAAGCTTTGAGGCAAGATCTTCTCAGGCAACCAATCAATTTTGTGGGGTCAATTTGAGAAGCCCTTGAGGAGCCCCCATGGCTAAGAATGAGTGATACAGGTGTGGAAACACTGCTGCAGCACGAAATTTCTAAACATACCCCTACATGGTGAAGCAAGCCTTACTCCAAGGTGAGATCTATTCACCTTGAAACAAAACCCGACATCAGCCATGAGAATTTAGCATACAAAAGGCATCTTAATCCCTGGTTTTATTCCAGAGTGATCACCATAGGAAATACAGCTGTAAAGTTGAAAAACATTTTTGCATGTCACATTTTTCCTCTCCCAGAATGCTCTCCCAGGACTCTTAGAGTCCTGTTTTAGAGTGTTTAGAGTCTCTATTTCTTTAAGGTATCTCTCTCAAGAGTGTCGCACAATCAGAGGACTGCAGCACCTCTCCTGTGAAGACAAGCTGAGAGAGTTGGGGCAGTTACTGACTTTAAACTGAAAGAGGGTAGGATTAGATTAGATATTAGGAACAAATTTTTCACTGTGAGGGTGGTGAGGCACTGGCACACGTTTCTCAGAGAAGTTGTGGCTGCTCCATCCCTGGAAGGGTCCAAGGCCAGGTGGGATGGGGCCCTGAGCAACGTGCTTTAGTGGAAGGTGTCCCTGCCCATGGCAAGGGGTTTGGAATGAGATGACCTTCAATTTCCTTTCAACCCAAATCATTTTATGACACTATGTTTGGAGCATGTTTGTCCCCAGTGTCCAGTCCCCAGGGATGGCTCATTATTCACAACCACTTGCACAAACCTTGTTTAATCATACTTACCATCCTTAGAAATTACAGCTGGTTTTCTTCATTTTCAAAGAACTTTGCAGGCTACATTAACAAATGTGTGCCCAGGAAATTATTGGCCAAGTTTCAAAGCATTTACAATGGGTTTTATACAAATGCTTTCAGCTTCATGTGGAAACAGGCAAGGGGAAATCATCATGTTTGTGAAAGGGTCTCAAAGTGCTACAATAGATTTTCCTTCTCGCCTGCTAGGAGCAAAATGAGTGTTTTGAATAAAGCTGAATAGTAGAAAGAAAGAAAGAAAGAAAGAAAGAAAGAGGTGGAGAAAGATTTTTTACAAATGCCATGTCTTTGGCTGGACTCAGGCATAATCTGTGTTCTTGGGTACATGGGCACTTTTCCAGCATTGCAGAAATGAGCATGACGGACAGGTATCTTTGGCTCTCTTGGTGCCCGACCCCTCAGCAGAGACTTTCCTCTGTTTTTGACCCTGATCAGCCTTCATATACCTCATATATAACCCATTATCTTGGGTTATACAGCACCTCTTATCTCAGTCTTGGGTTCCCACCCCAAAAGGATAGAGCCCTTTGGGGAAGCCAGCACCCTGCCCCTTGGCAATGCATGCAAGCAGAGGCAGAAATTAGCCCCAAAAGGGATCAGGAACAACTACATTCTATCTGTGATTGCACAGAGACCTTCCATCCCCCAGCCAGATGCTGGTCCCAGATGGCAGCAGTGAGATGTCCACATCTGGGTGTCACTCTGCTCACCAGGAGCATCGCTGGGGTGATACGTCCCCAGGTCAAGCCTGAAAATGGAGAGTCAACATGACCAGTTTGGGGTGAGATGCTGCTTCCCACACTTCAGCGTGGTCAACAGGAGAAAGGAAGAGTTTTGTTCTCACTGTGCTTGTGGTCATGCAGTGTCACCAGCAGCAATGTGTGCAGTCATTCTCAGCTAAGCCCTGTTCAGCACGTGGGCACAGCCCCAGGCTCTGCCCCTGGGTGGCCCACAGCTTTCTAAGAAGTCACTCTCCCACCATTGAAAAAGCCACTGTGGGGAGGCAAAAAGTGCTTCCATGCCTCAAAGCTTGCCTGGGCGGGAGAAGGAGGAGGAATAAATCCCTTGGAAAAAAATAAAAAAGAGCTCAGAGAGGAGGGAAATATTTCTTTGAAGATATAAATCCTACTTTGTGCATTTCAGCATGCCCTGGCTTGAGTCCCTCTCTGCTCCAGGGAATGCCAAAGCGGCTCTTTGTGCCCTGCTGCTAAGGGGAGAGGAGGAGATTGGGACACAGCATGAGGGACCCTCTCCAGCCCCACCACCCCACCAAGGGCTGTGCATCACCCCAAGCATCATGTCTGGGGGAAGACTTTGTCCCTGAGCCAAGAGGGGACAAGAAAAGAGGTTTCCAGATTGCATACCTCTGCCCAGCAGCTCTGCAGAGTGCTATTCAGCCAGGACAAAGGACAGGGGCCCTGGACAGCCACTGTGCTGAAGAGCCCACACTGGCCCTGCCCCAGTTAAAGTTCAAGCCTTGGAGCAAAACATCCTGCAAGGAGGGGAGGAAAAGGAAGGAAAGGATGCTTTCCATGTCACCAGACAGAAGTTTATCCATTTAGCTATTGACAATATCCAAATGCATGAGAGCTAGCCAGCTTTTGCACCATAAGAATGTGGTCTGCTTTCTCAGAGAAAAATCCTTTTCAGCTAATTAAAAACTATCACAATTCTGCATAAGCCATTTCAGAAAATTCTGATCTCATTTCAGAGGAACAGGATATTCTGACACACAAATCCCCTGACTTAACTTCCAGCTACGGATGCAGCAGAGCCATCACTCAGAGCCTGTTTCCCAGTTCAGGGTTGTGCCAAGAGATCAGCAGGTCAGGATTGTGTGGCTTATTTGATTTTCATCCATCTGCTGGTGTGAGACATGGAGTTTGCTTAGCAAAACAAGAAGATTAGCACAGGTAACCCATGGGCAGAACTTTGATGGACCTCCTCAGGGCCTAGGACACACAGAACAGTCAGATCTGCTGGATTAACACTCAGCAGTACTCACATCCCAGCATCCTGGAGGAAACAAGTGATTTCTTCAGCTGAGAACTTAGGGTGGGTGTTTTCATTCTTCCCTTGGTCTTCCTGGAGGACTGGTTAGAATTGTAGAATCATTAGGATTGAAAAGTCCTCTAACATCAAGTCCAACCACTAACCCAGTCACTTCAAGCTTACCAGCTAAATCATGTCCCCAAATGCCACATACACACATTTTTTCCAGTTGACTCCACCACTTTCCTGGTCAATCTGTTCCAATGCTTGAGCACCCTTTCAGTAAAGACATCTTTCCATATATCTAATCTAAATCTCCCATAGTGCAGCTTGAGGCCATTTTCTCTCATCTTGTTACAGAGGAGAAGAGACAGATGACAGGCTACAGCCTCCTTTCAGGTGGTTGTAGAGAGCATTAAGGTGCCCCCTCAGTTTCCTTTTCTTGAGGCTAAACATTCCCACACCCTCATTCCTCAGCTGTTCCTCATCAGACTTGTGCTCCATCTCCTCTGTGTTTGAGTGGTTACCCTGACCGCCCAGACCAGCCAGCAAAGAGAAATGAGCACAGCTCAGCTTATGCAAGGGCAGATGTCTGAATAGGCCAGATGAACAGCCTCACACACATCCAGAGTGCCAGGGCACGAGCCCAGCCTAAAATGAAAGAGCATTCATCGCTTAAACCCAGCAAGCCCTGCCAGTTCACCTTCAAGGAACTTCTGCATCCTGGCATGGAGAGCACAAGGCCACAACTGCCAGGGGGTTGTCATCCTGTTGCCATACAAAGGGACCACCACAGAAATTCTGCATGTGAGGTGACATGAAGCAGTCACAGGGACCACAGGTGGGCCCATGGGTAGGACCACATGTAAAGCATCAACAGGCAGTAGTACTTAACCCTACAGTGCCTCATTCTCACAGAAGAGCCAAAAACTCACACTCCCTCCCCCATCCCCCCAAAGAGCATTCACCATGAATTGCAAAGGAATAGAGAACAGGCCCAGCCTGAAGCAGGTTGCCAACTGGCAGCAGGGAGGAAAGGAAGAGATCAATGCAGCAAAGCACTAAGATGAAGGCTGGAAAATCTGAGGGATGGAGAAGATAAAAGGGTTGGCGTCATTCACCTGCATTTCTTGCACGGATTGGGTTGTGCTCAACGAAAAACTTCTTAAAAGCTTTGCAGGGAAAGAGAGCACTTAGGACAGAGGCACCATGACCCCACAGAACCTTTCTGACGGCTTTGAGGCATGAATCAATTAAAGCAATCACAGAGCAAAGGTTAATCAGTAGCAAGTACATCTTAAGAAATAGTCTTTTAAAAAGCAACTGCTTTTGCCAATTCCCCCCTCCCCATTTTCTAAAGTGTCTTTTATTTCTCCAACTCTGGAGACCTTCCAAAGTAAGGTCAGTGAGTAAGAGCAGCTGCCGAAAGGACCAGACTGAGTCGGTGGCGGCAGCCGGGGCTGCCGGAGCAGGGAAGACCAGACCCGTAATTGTCACCGAGGCTCAGTGCTGTAAAAGTGTCTCAGGGATTGAAAACCTTCCAGGGCCTTCCAGCCTAACTGGAGCAGATGGAAGCTGGAGAAACAAGGAATTGCTCACAGTCGCACTGGAGAAGAGAGGAAATGAAGCAGGAGAGTAAGGCAGGGACTGACTCTAAAGCACTTTCGCACAAGCACTGAGACTCCGGTGGGCCCACAGCGATGCTTCGAGCTGCTCCTGGCCCATGCGCTGCTTGCAGAGATGTGCTTCTTTCTTCTCGCACCCAACACTGCAGCTGACATCAAAGCAGCCCCTCCAGGCAGCAGCCACAGCCTCATTCACACATGTACTCATTCCCCCAGCCCTGCCCTCCTTCCCTGCCTGCTGCTATTCTCGTGCTCCCTGCTGCTATTCTAGCACACCACCATCACAGCTAACCTCTTACCCTGCCACCTTTCCTGGCAAGTGTTAATGAAAGAAAAGAGCTGTCACACTGTGGTGGCCCCAAGAGCTTCACCTGGCACCAGATCTTCCAAGGATTAGTGCCAGGACAGGGTTTCTCATCTCTCTCTTGCTATAGCATCATGTGCACTCACACAGGCTACAACTGCTCAGCTGCCAGAAGTGACCCAGGCCACAAGCATGGAGAGTCCATCCTGACCCTGACGGCAGGTTTTCATCTTGCTTAATACAGCTTCTTCCCTGAAAGGGACGCAAAGACTGGCAAGGCAAACAATGACAGGAGAATAGGATCAATACGAGACCAGGACACAGGCATGTTCATAAAATTAATGTATCACAGAATGGCTTGGGTTGAAAGGGACGCTCAAGATCAGCTGGTTCCAACCCTCTGCTATGGGCAGGGACATCTTAACTGTTCAAGCCTCTGAAACATCACTGTTTCTACTTCTCTCTTCTTTTCCTGGAGACAGCAACAAATGCAGCAAATGCCAATGTCCTGCTGGTGGGGAGAATAACAGAGAACATGACCAAAGATACCCTCTGTTTACTGGCATCTTATAAAATGCCAAGCTCCCAGCCACCAAAAAGCAGCCAGCTGTGAGTCCTGCTTGAACACTGCTGGGAGAGCAGTGTCCAGCACATGAAGAACAGGATGAGGACAAGATGTTGAAGAGAGGAGCATCTGCAGGCTGGTTGCTCAGCTCCCTTGCACCACGTGTCTGCAGCTGGAGCAGAGGGTGCAATGTGGAGCCAAGTCTGTGCACCCTCAGGACTCCTCCCTGCACTGAAGACACGGCCCAGGGTGCATCACAGGTCATGTCTCCAAGCTGCTCTACCCACATCACACTCTTTTCTTTCCTTTCAGAAAAGTCTGTAACACAAAGGATCTTCTCCCAATTTTTCATGCTATCTGCTCACCTAAAACGTACCCAAGACCCTTGTTTGCTGCACACCACAGAGGTCTCTGGGGCAGCTCTACGCCAACACAGAGCAGGTCACTCCAGCATGAGGTACAGACCTCTTCCTGCAAGTTATCCTGAGGCATGGAGTCAGGTTTGGACCAAAGCCAGGCTGTTGCTGCATATGTGCATGGTGTTGCAGTCTCCAGGCAATGAGCACTGCAAAACTCCCTGCAGCCTGTCCCCCACACAAAGCCACCGAGCTGGGGCTTTGCCAACGGGCCGGATCTGCTCCACACTGGAGCACGTGTGTCTCAGCTGCTGAGTGGTAACTTCTGAAAGTGTCTACACACAACCAGAGAGGTTTGCCTGAAGGAGGGCCTCTGGGTTTGCAAAGAAAAGAAAGTCATACCGTCAAAGGGCCACGAACTTCTAGAAAAAAAACCAAACAAACTAACTTTCTCTTTTATTTTAGCTGATACTTTATCACACTAAGTGAAACTGTATGGTAACAACTTGCACAAAGGTACATTGTGAGCTGCAGGCATTCTCACAACAAAGCTGACACAACTAAATTTAAAGAATTGTGTTTCCATCACCAGAAATTATACATACAAACATCATTTGCTTACCTCCTTGGTCCAATGTCATGGCATAAGGAAGTCCCAGGACTGGTCAAGAGAACAAGCTTTGTGTTTGTATTCTCTGCAAGGACTTCAAATTGCCCTGAAAATCTTGCACATCTTCTAGACTTTTCAATAGTAAAAGCAACAGCTTTGTCTCCTTTCATATTCAGAACAATTTTTAATTAAAACCCAGCTAGTCTTATGGTGCATTATGCCTTTTCTTGTTGTTAAATGCAGCTTAAAATCTTTAAGCACCTGTAGGAAATTATTTCTGTTCTCTCTTGTCCTTCTACCTGGTATCATCTCTCAGAACCTATCGGGGAGATGCTACATTGTGAGGTCAGGATTCCCAGAGAGAGTGTAGAAGAGAAGGTGATGTACACCATGGGCTGGACCTCCAGCTAATCAAAGTTTGCACTTTGCAATTTAAAGTTGTCCCAGTGCAGGTCCCCAGGTTCACATCTGCTGAGTGCCTGATGCTGAATTGAAATTCACTCTTTCCCAGAAGCTAAAGTTCCCTTGTTTCACTGCTAACTGTGGTTATGCCTACAAAGAGTGTGGAAGCATTCGGACAACAACAGCAGCCTAAAGCCATGGTCAAATCCTGTTTCAGCTGCAAACCGAGCTGCTCTCCAAACAGTTGCCCATCACAGCTCCCAGGGTGACTGCAGCATCAGGGCAGATGGTGGACTGTAGTGTTGCTCCCAGCCTTTCTAACCGAGCCGTGATTATTTACAGCTGTTCCCAGATGTTACCCTTTCACGGGTTTTTTGTTCCTGAGTCAACCTCCCCGTTCACACGCTAGGCAAGCTCAGGGGAAGAAAGAGAGGCTCCTTTCTCCCTTTTACTATGGAAACAGCCCTTTATCCCAAGGATTGCAAATGCTCGGCCGCCGTTTCCCTCCCACCACTGCCCCAGCTACAGCGACCCCATGAGCCGCCCGCCGCTCTCGGCTCACCCCGGCTCCCGTTTATCCGCTCAACAGGTCACAGCCAACTCGTCCAGCATGGACCTCGGCTGAAGCAGGACTGCTGAGCACCTTCTCCTCCCCAGCAAACTACCAGAAAACCCCCTGCTCACAATTCGCCCCCTTCCCTCCCGTTTTGTTATCGTTTCTCCTTGTTCTCCGTCTCTCTGGGCTTCGTTTCTCTCTTCAGCCCAGGCGGGAGCCGGGTCAATAGCCCGCGGTCGCATCCCGACCAACACACTCGAAAATCCACAGATAACAAAGGAAAAGTGAAAAAAATCCCGCCACCTCGGTGCTAACTTTCAAGGCAAGCAGGGGAGAGCCGGCAGGGGTGAAGTTCAGCCGGCAGGAGCATCTTCGAGAGTCAGGAGGGAGGAGGTAACTCACCGCGCCGTGACGCACATGGAGGGCTTGTTTTTGCTTTCCGCTGCACTTGGGTTGCTGTGTCCTCTGCTTGTGACACTCCGGGACGCGAATGGTGGCACCGCTGTGTGACACCCGGTATTAGAGAGGCTGCTGGAGCCGTCCCTCCCACGGGAGGAGGGGCCAGGAGAGGCTTAATAAATTCAGTACCCAAGGCTAGAAAAATTAAAATCTCATCATGGGACGCAGACAGCTACTTGTGGCACGGCTCTGGGAGACATCTGGGACTTGGGGACAAACCTGGGATTGATTAATTTATCCCTTGCCCATCCAGAACGGGAGAGGTGTTCACATTCCACCTTGGCAGAATTAAGTGTCCAAAGGATGGAGTGTGAGGAAATATCCCAAAGGAGATTTGGGAAAGATGTGTCATCGTTGACCCTCAGAATTAAAACTCCTGAACCTCCTCCATGAAAATATTCTCCATGGCTGTAAGCCCCAGGCAAGGATCCAGCACACCAGACTTCTGAGCAACCCCGGATGCAAAACTGCTTATTTCACTTGGGGTTTTGCATGGTTTGGGGCTTTAATATCTAAATCCTATTAGAGTTATAACTTCCTTTGAAGGGGGAGTGGGGACAGATCTGTACAACAAAAGCAGGTTGGATTTTGTAACCTCCAATGCACCCTGGGCTTTCAGAGAGGCAAAATCCCATAATAAAGTTTCTCAGGTTAGCAAGTGCACAACCTCATGCAGCTTCTCCTGCTCCATAAAAGCTCTTCACTGCATTAGAGGCTAAACAAACATCCCCTGCAGCCCTGGAGGGCTCTCTGAAACACCACTGGTGCAGTTTTTCCATCCCTGTAGTTTCTCACATTGGAATATTTTCTTGTTAGATGTAAAGACAGATCAGGGGGTCCCTCAAAAGCAAAATCAGCAAACTGCCCTTGGAAACAGAGAGGGCAAGAACAGGCAGAAAGAATGGTCCAGAAGGTTTTATGCAGTCCACATTACAAAGAGAAACTTTTCATTGGAAGATGAGCTATAGAGGTGACAGCCTGTTTTGCTCCGAAACTTAACGATGAGCAGAAGGCATAGAAGAGCTCCACTTTAAAACAGCCTTGCTAATCCTTACTTAGCACTTGGTCCTAAAATAACATCACTCTTCCTGTGGAATTGGGAGAATTGGAATTAAAAAAATGCAGGAACCACAAGACACGAAGGTAGAAGCAGCTGGTTCTATTGCTGGTGGTTCTCCAGCCAACATTTAGCTGTCTGGAGTAAAAATGCATGGGACTGTGCATGAGCCTCTAGAAAAATTAGTGGTTTTATGGTCTAATTCCTGGAAATCTGATAAATAGGGCAGGAAGGGGTGAGATTAAGAAGACTGGTGGCACTAATGAGATTTAGGAAGCAGCAGCTTTTCCAGGTACCCTACAGTTTTAATCTCCTGAGTTGATCCACTGGATTTTTCTCCTTATGTATTTGGGCCGTGTTGAACCCAGCTTTGTCACGGGGGCACACTGAGGTCCTGAAGGTCCATGGCCAGCAGAAGCATGGCATGAGGGTGGCCTGGAAAGCTTAAGGAGCTGTGGAGGGCACAGAGAGCCAGAGTACTTTGCTCTGTCTTTGAAGACAGCAATAGGGTCAGCAATTATAAGTTCTGAAAAAATAAGTTCTGAAGGGCCTTCACCATCATCCCTGTTCAGGCTGCCATTCTTCCAGCTGCTGCATCCTCACAGTGTGGATGAACCCCAAGGGTTATATGAAGATAAAGGAACAGGGTTGAGCAATATCATGAGCCCAAAGAAAGCTCCTTCAGTGGAGGTAAGAGCTTGAAAAATGAAAAAGCTTATTAAAAGAACTACCATAGTTTTACCTCCTAACAAGCAAAGAAAACCCCAAAAATCTCTGTTCTTTGCCCTAAAATATTGCTGTGGTTTTGCTTTCTTCTGGGTATAGACATGCAAAGCATTCAGCATTTGCTCTCCAAACACCTGGCAAAAGACTGATCAGCTGGGCAGATGCTGCTCTGCCTTCAGAACCTTCAGCTCAGTGTTCACCAGCTGATCTCAAGCACCAAATCCTCACCCAGTGTTCCAGTCAGTGTCCTAGACCTGCCAGAAACTGGGAATAAAGGCAAGGATCTGCTAGAGCCCTGCCACCAGCAAGTCCTGCCTTGGAGTTTATGAGTCCATAAAGGAAATGCCTGCAAGGGGCTGGTGCTGTACAAACCCTCTCAGCCTTGAACCCAGTGAGTTTTGCCGCTGTTTGTGTCAGGAGAAGATAAACCCAGGGCAAAAATGGCACAAAGAGGGAGTGGGGATGGTGTCCCTGCCCTGCTGCCAGCCACATCATGGAGTATTTTGCTGGGAAATACATATGTTCACACTCTCTCTAATTCCTCCCCATCCTGGGACATTTGTCCTCTCATAACACACTGCCTTGACAGCATGAGGGGCCAGTGTGTGTCCCCATCATGTCCCCCATCCCACACAGCACATTTGCCAAGGAACACCTGAACTTTCAGTGCAGAGACTCATGCAGGTAATGATGTCCCCACGAGATTTGATAGAAATGGCACAGTTTATGGCAGTTCCAGGAATAATAAGGGAGGTGGGGGGAGAAGTGACCTGAATCTATCCAAGCTTCAGACTCACAGCCAGGAGAGAGCAGCATCTGCTTTTTTCAACAAGTAGTATCCCACCAAAAAGCAGAAATGTCAGTCCCTGGAGGCACTGAGGGGAGACAGAGGGACCCTGGCCAGTTCCACACCCCATCACAAGAGAGCAGAGACTCCTCCAGCCCCTCAGTGCACAGCATGTCCAAGAATAAAGATGCTCACAGTCAGCTTCACATCAAGCCCCAGAGGATGAAGCTCCAGGGGAAGGGGTGGGCTGGGAGGTACTCTTGACGTCTCCCAGCCTGAGCACTTTGACACACAGTCCCGACACACAAGGAACAGGGAGAGCATCAGCTCCCCTCAAAGTGTTGGTGTAGGAAGACACAGGGTAAAGTAGAGGCACAGTGAAAATGAGGAGCAGCAGGTTTTGCAGGATGCTGGCAAGCCTGCATGGAAACCTGGGCCTGGTCCTGCTCCTGCATCCTGGGACATCTTCTTCACTAACATTTCTCAGGCTGCTCTCAGAGTGGTTTTTAAATGCACTTGCTCCCAAAAGATGCTGCTGTCCCTTCCCAAGGACAGCAGTGCCTGTGGATAATGGTGCAAAGCCCAAACAGTTGTGCCCAAGACATGGCAGTTTCTTCTGGAGTATGCAACCCGCCAGATACAAAATGTACACCAGGAGTCAAAATGCAAACTCAAAAAATCATCTCATGCATGCTGAATTGCCAGGCAAGTCCTCCCAAGTCCTGGGGATCTGAGGGGCTCTGAGCATCATTTCTGGGAAAGCCACATCCCTTGGGTGAGCAGGAAGGGACACCAGGCAGATCCGTCAAGAGCCTGACGGTGGGGAACCAGCCCCTCAGCAGAAATATAGGCTGTGTTGAGTGGATGGAGGGAGCTTTTCCATCATCCTCAAAGCAGCTGGCAGGGACAATCTCTGCCTCTCACAGCTGTTGCTGCAGCAGCTCTGCTGCCCTGCTCTCCCACGGCAGGGCTGGCTGCTGCTGGAGCTGGTGCAGCCTTGTCTAAAGGGAGAAAGGGACAGTCCTCACTCTTCTTCCATAGTTTGTGGCTGTCCTTTAAGACAAGGCATCATTTTGTGCATTCCTGGCAGAAATCAGGGGATTGCAGCACAGCTAGGAGGATATAGCTTGAGGTACCCTGAGAGGCCAAGGGACTTCCAGAGGGGAAAATCATGCAAGGACCAGTGAGAAAGAAGAGAGTGCGATAAAACATCCCTCGGCAAAATTTTTCTGTGTCCAAGAAATGTAATGTGGCAAATGTTGAGGAAAGATCGTGACAGGAGTGAAGCACTTCAGAGTTTTGTTTCTTGAGCACACAGGCAGCTGTTCTGTGCTGCCTCCTCCTCCTCTTTGGTCGGTGAACCTGGAGGTCTGCATTAGCCCTGCCCTGATGGCTCCTCTCTCGAGGGTGATGGGGAGACCCTGCTTCTCCTCAGTGGGGATGTTGCAGCAAGATCCCCCACCATCCAGGGTAACAAACCACCCTTCAGGGAACTGAGCAGCCAAAGAGTGTTGCGGGCACTCAGAGCTGCTGTCCCATCTTGGACTAGCAAAGATGGTTCCCAGAACTCAGGCTCTTAAAACTGTGCTGTGCCCTGTGTCTCCCAGCCTGGGCCATGCTGCAGCTTTGTCACTGAGGAGCCTCTCAGGCGACACTTGTCATCACCAGGGTAAGTCCAGAGAACTCAGTGGGTGCTTCTTACCCTTCACGTGGTGGATGGCACAGGCAAGAGACAGTGGGACCCACCATCAGTGAGACCTCCCTTCCCCAGCACACCAGTGCCTGTGGTGACATTGTCTGAAGCTCCTGCACCCACTCGGGAGCACCCAACCCGCTCTCCCTGGGCACGGGGGGACCTGAGCTGGCTGGTGCCTGCTCTGGGGACACCACCATCCTTCTGTGCCCCAGCATTACCACTGATCTCATGCTGGTCCTTCCTGGGCTGGGACCTACCTGGTGGATTCTTCATGGTGCAAAAGAGATGGGATCATTTACAGTGTCCCTGGGTTGGGCTGTTCCCAAAGCCTGGGGGGCTTCAGAGTGACTGCAAAACACAAAGGCCTTGAGTGAGAGGTGGGGTTAGAGGTTGATGTGATTGGAAAATGTGAGGAATAGGAAAAAGCAGTGGGCCCTTCCCATCTAGGGACTCACTGTTCATGCAGCCATGAGGCTGGGGAATGAAAAGGAGTGGGACTGAGGGAGCAGTTTGCCCCCCAGTTCACTGCCCCCCTGTGCCAGTCGAGACTCACTGCCCTGTCCACCTTTGAGCATTTTAACTCTCCACGGGTGAGAAAAGAGAGGACTCTGTCGTGCCGCTGCCCTCCAGGGCACATCCAGGCTCACCTGAGCCCTGGACACCATCACAGCTGCACAAGTGGACAGCATGACCATGGCCTTGACTGCCAGAAGAGCTGTTAGCCCCCAGTTTCTACAGGCTAGAGGTTTTGGGGTACAAGGTGTGGCATGAGGGATGAGCCGGAGCTCACTTCACCCCTGACTGCATTCACAGGGGAGGAGCCTCTGCCCAGCAGCCTCTCTCAACCCTGCCAGCCATTGTGGCACAGTGCCCCTTCTCCTTTACCAGGCTTAACCAGCCTGTCAGAGCAGACCTGGCCCAGCAGGAAGTCCCACCAGACCTGGTGGAAGCACGAGGGTGTCGGTGAGCATTAGGGACCCGTGCTGGGATGGGAGCAGAGGGCTCACACAGGACCCATGGCCTGGGGGAACACATTTGCCTTCCAAGGCTGCTGCAACTTAAAAATGTGAGAGGAGCAAAGCTGGAGGTGGGGTGATCACAAGTGAACAGACATAGCGTGACACCAGATTCCACGTCAGGATCATCTCCTTATCCATGCCCGTGTGCCCCGGCTGCCTTCAGCCTGCATCCTCCAAAAGAAACGTTAAAAGTTCCTTTTTGCGTTGCTCATAGAAAATGAACATGAAAGGAAAGAACTCTCGGGAGCAGCTGCCGGGAGAGGGCATCGCAGCCCCAGGAATGAGGAAGGAGCAGGCAAGCCTAGACAGCTGCCTGCTTACCGTGTTCAAGCTACAGATCCTCCTCAAAGACGAGATTGAGAACCAAAACTTGGAAATCTGCTGGGTGCTGCTAGAAAATGAGGGACAATGTCAAAGCATCCTCTGCACGAGGAACTGCAGTGTTCCTGCAGCATGTGATAAAGAACACCTCTTCTATGTTGCACCTGCCAGTGTACTGCTTCTCCTATCACTTATTCCCCTATTCCATTCCTAAATAAATTAATATCATGCAGTTACACAGAGAATAACTGCTCCCTGTAGGATTTAGCTGCCAGTTTGCTGTGTCTAGCTCAGACCTGAAACTGTGATTTCCCCAAAGCTTCTTGCTGTCTTTCATCCCCTGCTCCCCCTCCATAGATCAGCTGATTAAACACCAGGCATCGTCACCTTGTGTCCATCTGCAGAATTATTTACCTGACTCCCCAACTATCAAGCTATGAAATAAGCTTTCAATAATATTTGATTTTAAATCTGATTATGAATTTATCTTCAAGGAAATCTGCCTTGGGCTCTGAAGAGTCTTCAGACAAGTTATACTTCACTGAAATCAACATCAACCATTTTTTAAAACCTTGTCATCATTCCTTGTTCAACATCTCCATACCCCATCCACTGCTGGGCAACTCAACCAAGTTCATATCAAGAGAAAAAGCCTCCAAGACAGGAAGTTCTCCCCAGAAATCACAGATAATGGTAGCTAGCTAGCATACACTATGCCCCCTCCATGGGGCAGGGGGTAGAGACACCAGACACCAATCCAGTAGTATTTTTAGGGGCACTTTGGGGGGACACACATTACCGTGAGCAAAGTTTGCCCGGTACCCCGCTTTTTGAAGCTTCTGAGGAAGAGCAGTTTTTTAGCCTGGAGAGGAGAAGAGTCTGTGGAGACTTTAGAGCACCTTCTGGTACCTAAAGGAGCTATAAGAGAGCAGGAGAGGGACTTTGGTCAAGGGCATGGAATGACAGGACAATGGGAAATGGCTAGATTGGATTGCATATTAGGAAGAAATTCTTCACAGTGAGGGTGGTGAGACAGTGGCAGTGTCACAGGTTGTCCAGTGAAGCTGTGGATGCTCCATCCCGTGAAGTGTTCTAGGCCAGGTTAGATGGAGCTTTGAGTAAGCTGGGTCTAGTGGGAGGTGTCCCTGCCCATGGCAGGGGGCTGGAACTAGAGGATTTTTAAGGTCATTCCAACCCAAGCCATTCTGTTTCTATGATGGGGCAGTGGTGTCGGTGCAGTCAGATTTCTTTTCTCTAATGGGACAAGGACATCCAATACGGGATGCTACCACATCATGGCAAAGAGAATCATCCCAAATCCCTGCCAGTTCAGCTGCAACGTTTCTCTTGCTCAAACAATGGGGCCTCCAACTTTGTAAAACACAACTTGACGGCTATCTCCTCTAGCTTTCATGAAAAAGAGCTGATGGAAAGCAATCTTCAGCTCCAGCATCTGTTCTAGGCAGAGGTGATTTTATGGAGTCACACTGATTTCCTTATTCTAGTTGGTCAAGTCCCCCATTCAAGGTATTCTCTTTTCTCTCAGTGACTTCTCTAAAACCTGGCTTAGCACCCACCTGACTCACAGGAGCTTGTCAGAGCTTCTCACTGCTCCTCACCCCCACATTCCACAGGTGCTGATCTCAGAAAATCCTCGCAGCACCAGGTTGGGCTTCTCAGACTTCAAAGTAAAACATCCAGGTCAGATGATACCCAGGCAGTATGATGAACTCCTGTTCTTCTCATGAGCCTTATCCGACCACCCCTGAAAGGAAATGTGATGCTGGGAAGGTGGGTGCACATACCCATCTCACACCCACCCCTGATTTCCTCCTCCATACCAGGAGTCTGACACCAAACTACCTGCAGAGAAAACAACCATCCAAGCTTCCTTCTCTTCTTCTTCGAGCTGTGGTCTAGATCCTGCTTCCAGCCTGCTTTCCAGAATATTAACTATGTCCAAACAAATTAAAATAAATGGTGAAAGTCACACTTGCTGCAACAGCTTTTGGTTTAGTCACTTTGCTCAGTCAAATAAGACCTGATTAATCTAAAATAGGTCAGAGAAACACCTCTCCTTCTAGCACCCCCATTCATTTCTACTATCACTGCAAGGATCATTGAAACAGCAAGTCAAGCAGAACCAAATAATTAATCAAGGTTTTATTTAAGGTTTCAATTTTTATTTTTAAAATGGCTGAGCTGACCTGGCACATTAAACAAACCCAGCAGTACAGTACAGGAGTTATGCCAAGGCAGCATGGGGAGAAGTACATTATCCAGCAGATTTAAAAACTGTAACGACCTCTGTATTTCCAGGTGGGACACAACACAAAGACATCTACCAACAGCAGAGAGCTGCAGTCAGAAATCAGTAGGTGCAGAGCAAAAAGCCTTCTTTACAAACACAAGACTGAAGTTGGGCGGCTGCAGACATGATCCCAAAGCAGAGCTGATCTCAAAAAGACAAGACACTGATGCTGCAAGGCAGGAGGGAATGAGCTACTTGTCATCCACAGAAGCCTGTGTTAAATTAGTTTCTGCTGTTTCACACATTCAGGAAATTTGGCCTTTCTCTTCAGTTCCTTGGCACATCAAGGCCATCTCCTCTGCTCTAGCCCCACTTTTTCTTTTCAGCTGAATTCTGTCGTTTTTTGTGAACCTCCTGGATTAGGTCCAGCTCTTAGCTCAGAGCCATATTGCTGCCCCACTCTCCACTTTCAGCACCTTTTTCCCTCCTCAGTCTCCTTTTTGCTCTCCTCCTTCAGAGACACTGCTGCCTTGAGACACAGCAGGCTGCTATGGCATTCCCTGAATTTCCTCAGCAACTGTGTAATTGAAGTTTTAACCTTGGCTTCATCCTACCCTTTGGACCAACTCTGTCTCCTTCCCACCACTCACTGTAAGCTCCATTCTGTCCAGCTCCCATGTGTATTGCAGTTTTGTTGCTGTTGGCCCATTCCCTGTCAAAGCTGGCAGCTGCTTCTCTAAGATCCCACCTTTACCACCATGAATTGTCATTAGCAACAAACTATGAGCTCCTACAGCATTTGTTATACATATGCTCCATCCAGTGGGGCTTATGACCCCAAAACACATTTAGAGGTATTTTATTCAGCTCTGTTAGAGCTGAAACAAGAAGCCATTAAAAAGTCTTACCATTTTATGGGGCAAAGATGAGCAGACAATCAGTTCACCTTTAATAAATTTAACACTGAAGATGTCATTCACCAGACAAATGGACTATATGCTCTTAATTAGGAGTGGGCTTCAAACAAACATTATTCTTGGAAACTGGTCAGAACCAATTTTGCTGTCAGCCAAGAAGGGTGGGTTCTAAGAAAGCAAGCACCTACTGCAGACCATTGCAATCCCTTCTTGCACAGTACTCTGCTGGAGCCGTGCCCTGCTTACACCGACCCGCGGTGTTTTAAGACAAATGAATTAGGATACTGACAGAGATCGCAGCTAAGAAGAGCCAGACTTTGATACACCTCACAATCCTGACCATTTTCAGCACTTTTTCAAAACCAAACCCCTGAAAAAGGACATCTAGTTGGCAACAAAACACTGCAGCAACCCCAGCTGCTTTGCAAAACAGTGGCTTTTGTGTAGAGGTGGTGTCTACCCACCAAACCTTCTCAAGCCTTGGCCAGATCGTTTAAGTCAAGTAAGTGTCTCCATGGAAACCTCCTTTCTCAAGGAGCCTCCTTTGCTGGAGAAATCCCTGCCACTCCTTTTGTTTAAAAGGGAAAGTTAGTTTGGGAGGAGCATAATGCCTGCCTAGAAAAGTGCCTGTAGCAAGAAATCAGTCAGATTTATGTTCTTTAAACACATCCATTCAATGAAGACATTTCAGGGATGGCTAAAGGTGTCCTACTGCTCCTGCAACCAGCCAGTTCTGCTGTGCCCTCCAACTCTGCCCTGGCTCTTCACTCCTCACAGAATATCCTGAGTTGGAAGGGATCTGCAAGGATCAGAGTCCAGCTCCTGGCCCTGAACAGGANATAGGTAAAGTAATACAAAGAATCAATGCCCATTCTTGAAACATAGGAAACATCTTATTGAAGATATCAATTGATTCTCAGACAAGAATCTCTATGTTTAAGAATAGCCTCTCCCTCCACCAAGACCTTTGTAAACTGTAGGACACAAAATTATTTCTGGTATAAGATTGCTTGAGATCCCTCAAAAAGAAATAAATTTTCTGAAAGGACAGTCAAAACAACTGAATATTTAATGTTCTAATATGGAAGAGAGAACTTTAATATTAGCAGGCAAATTAATAATTAAGGGCTATGATTAAAAATGGTTTCAACTGAAGCAAATCAGTTCATAAGAGAAAGGGGGGAAAAAAGGCACCAAAGAAGCTCTCAAGTTGTAGTCACTTTCAAGTAACAGCAGGGACAAGGGAATTGTCCCTGGAGAATTAATTTTAAGTAAGTCACTATTTAAGAGCACTCTGCAGACAGGAGTGTGCCATACACAGGAAGGGCTCTTCAACAGTTAACAGAGGTGCTGGTGCCAGGCGACACTCACAAAAGGAGAGGGGAGGAAATGATGCATTTCACAACAACCAGAACAAAATAAACCCATTCTCCTAATATTAGGCTAATTAGAGGGTTTTTTTAAAAAGATTTTCTGAGAACATAAACACTCGATGTGTCTGGTAACTAGAAACTAGGTGCAGGCACATTGTAGCAATCGCCTCCTTTTCCCTCCCACCCATCATGAGTGGGGATAAAACAGCCTGGGACTAGATGACACACAAGCAGGGGCAGTCTTGAAGCTTTTCCCAGCAGAACGAAAGGCTTTTGGCAACACCCCTCTCCAGCAGCCAACAGAAACCAGGCAGGACTGAGTCCGTGTGGAAGTCGACGAGATAGAAGCACATTGTAAGGAGAGGGATAAACAGCCACTACTGATCCCTCTTCATTATGCAATAGAGCATCCAGAAGAGCAACTTAAAAGACATAAAAATAACCTTTTCTATCTTGTTTGGGGAGGTTTAGCAGAAATCTTGCTGCAGGAAAATAAACTCCCCTGCATGCTCACAGATAGGGCACATCTGCACTAAGGTTCTCATGTCAGTGAGATGCAGAGAAGGGAGTGGGGAAGGGAATCAAAGAGAAGTCAGACATTAAACACATTGTGGATCAAACTGAACCCTGTGCTGTCTGAAAGATAGTCGATTGCCAAATCTGCCAGTCACATGAGACTTTAGATCAAGAGAGATCTAGCCATCAATTCTATTCCTCCCACATATGCCATCCTGAGTCTCCCAGAGGGAATACAACGTCCTTTTCAAAGGGAATTATTCAAGCATAGTGGCTTTCCATTCCACAATCTCCATCTAAGCTCCAAGCAGATGAGCTCATGAAGAGATCATATCCCTTTCCAGATTGGCATCTGTACTGTTTTGCCCAAGGAATGAATCCTTGGATACAAGTTTTGTGGGAGGAAACTTAACAATACTGGGAGATGAAATATACATACACAAAGGGAGAGAGGCTGCAAATTTGGGCAATAGACTTCACCCCTCAGCCTTGTGTCAAACAGTGACCACCCTGGAGCACAAAGGATGGGAGAAGGCCCCTCACACGCAAAAGAACTCACAAGGTACCTACACCCAGTAAAGCTAGTGTAAGAGCTGTCCTGGACTGTGGAGCCAACTGGAAGAACATATTTCATTAAAGCTCAGGTCCAGGGAGGAAAGGGCTGAGCCAGCAGCAGGTCCCAGCAAGAAGGAATGAATTTCTGTCCAACAGAGAGATGAGAGGTTACTCCAAAACAGGTTTAAACTCACCCCATATGTAGCCAAAGCAGTACAGAGAAAGCAGCTCCCACAGTTACAATACACATCTTTTGTATCGATTTTCTCTGTGTGTAGAGTTACACCCTTGAGAGCCACTTGCTATCCCAAAGGACTGCAGAAGACAAGGTTAAATTACTTCATCCAACACATTCAAGGACCTGGACACCGTAGGAGCAATGACAGACTTGTCTGGCAACAGTGAATTCTCCAGTTCTCCTGCAGCCCCAAGTTAAGAAACGCAGCAGTCACTTTATTAAAAATCAGTATACAGTTGAACATAAGCCCAGTGTTGACAAAAAGACCCTCTTTAGTAGTTCCAGGTTTCCTGTTGTTTTACAGACTATTGGCAACCCAAGGAATCAGTAGCATAAAGAAACCATCATTTCAGAAAATTCATGTCCCCACATCTCCACAGAGAAAGCAGCATCCATTATGAGTTTGTTTTCCATTGGACTTGCTCTAAGAAACAAAAGTTTTCAACATATTTTGCAGGCAAATCTTGTCTTTACTATAGTAATTGGCTCTGTTTGTTAATCACACAGGGCAGCATCTCTAAAAAGCCTCACAGCACTGATAAAATAGCCCTAAAAAGAGTTCTCTGTCATTTTTTTTCCTGTGATTTATTTCCTAGAACAACAAAAAAATATTTGAGATTTGTTTAACTAGTAGAGTTGCCACTAAAGGGGGAAGGGAGGAGCAGGGGGCAGTTTACTCAATTTGGCAAAGAGATCATCCATGAATTAAGTTCTTCAGTGGCTGCAGGTGGCACACAGAGGCTTTGTCCATGCTTCCTCGAAGCATCCAGCAGTGCTGCAGGAGAGATGCACCTTCACCCCCTTGTTCCCCTCCCAGCTGACAGATGTTCACATTGCTGCTGCCTGCTTCCTTCCCTCCTTGAGTCATCCAAAGCACAGAGCAGCCTCCATGGTGTAATAGCAGCTTGGCAGAAGCAGGCAAAGTGCAGCCAGCAAGAGACTTAATTTATTAAGATAAACACGGTCTAAGGCTCCACATTATTTTTAAAAACAAACACCATAAGAAATATGGAAACAAACTGGCTTCACTACGTGTAGGTCAGGTTCAGACACTCTCAGAAAGCTCTTCTCACCCATACAAAATGTTCTTCCCCTCTTGCCCCCATCACGAGGATGGAAGGACAGTTCACCACATGAGATCAGCCACACCCCTGTTGTGTGCCCTTCCACATACAGCAAATGATGCCTCTGCCACCCTTCAGGGCAAAACAAAGTTTTAAGAACAGCCCTGTGAAAAAGGAGCAGAACGGGAGAAGGGCAAGCAATTCAGTCTCTGAAATGAACATCTGAAAGTCTTGGCATGATTGTGTTGACTCCACCACTTTAATGGTTGTTCTTGGCTGCCTCTTTAGCTGCAATAATCAGAGGCGTGAGACTGGACAGAGGCTTTGCAATTTTCAAGAACTGGTGCTAGGACAAAACAAAAGGAAAAATGATTAGATTTTTCAGAACATGCTCCAGAAGTGGCTATTCTAAACATTTTCACCTAAATCCATATCAAATCTAAGAACCTACTCTAATCTCTGAACATGTGAATCCAGAAGCCCCGTTACTATGACAAAGTTTTGGGGATTGCCTGAAGTGATGAAGAGATCTGCACCCAACACATGCTAAATTCTCCCATGTTTGCACACACCCAAGATGAAACAAAACTCAGCAAATTCCCCCGTAGACATACAAAGTTGCAAAATCTACAGTGAAATACAGTGTGAAAGAAGGTGTACTAACATCAACCTGTGTGTTTCAGGCACAAGGGACAGGGCTCCATGCAGGAATCACCTCTCATTTCCCTGTTCCCCATGGTCCCCATAGGTCTGGAGAAAGCACTGCCTTGGCCTTCTACCAGATATGAGAAATTTGCAAAGCAGATGAAATTTGGGACAGCAGCACAGAGCTTGCAGCACAGCACCATTCAGTCTCCTATATAGGTGCTCTTCTTTAAATAAAACAATATTGATTATCAAAACAGCTCTCAGGTGAGAGTGAAGGGCAAGTCCATAAGGTGGTCTGAAACCAAAAAACAACGATAATCCACATGACTTCTGAGCATCAGAAGAGATCAATCATCCAAGGCAACATGCTTCAGAGATGGGAGAAAAAAAAAAAAAAAAGTAAAAATTCAGGGGTCACAAGGAACAGGCTGAAGTGTCACAGTCAGAATGTTCTCCCGATCCAAGGAACAGGATCTTTTTCTGATATTTTAGGACTGAAAAGTCCAGAAGAAAAAATGATCTTTCAGCTGTCACCATACTGTCAGACAGTTATGCTTCATTAAAGTCACAGAAGGCAGCAACACATCCAAGTCTGAGCCCACTACACAAATTAGTGGAGAAAAAGGAAAAGAAAAAAAAAGGAAACTGTCTGATACTTAAGGTCTGAGTGTTCCTGATCACAGATCTATTTTATAAAGACCTACATATTCTACCCTCATGACAGATTTGACGGAAAGAACATAAAAACCACTCCTCTCATTCATGTTGGTAAAAAGCCTGGCAGCTTGGTCCTCAAATTTTACTGTGAGTTCAGACTAAGACACCAGGTTTTCAGTGAAATATCTGATTATAGGGTGGTGAGGCACTGTCTCAGGTTGCCCAGAGAAGCTGTGGATGCCTCATCCCTGGAACTGTTCAAGACCAGACTGGATGGGGCTTTGAGCAGCCTGGTCCCATGGGAGGTATTCCTGTCCATGGCTTGGGAAGAGGAACCAGAGGATCTTTAAGATTCCTTCCAATCCAAGCCATTCTATAATTAAGATATATCACAAGCTTTGTTCCATCATCTCTGTAAGGAGTACTATCAGGCAAAATATGGTAAAAGTGAACTGCTTCAGTTAATTGAAGCCACAAACCTTTCAAAGTGCTTTGTGATCCCTCCTCCCAAAAGGAGACAGCCAGAATATCTGATAGCTGGAAACCTTCCTGCTGTCCAGATTGGAACAAGCCTGACAAGACTGTGACAACACACACAGATGTCACAGTCAGCCACGTGAAGAAACCACAGGAATCAAGGGGCTGAGCATCTGGCAGGTCTGGGACACAGAACACGCTGCACAGCTGCTGCCAGTAGCCAGTACTGGAAAGGGAGCAGTCTGTTACCACTTTATTATAGATTTATGTTTGAGGGCTGTGGTTTTCAGTTGCTTTTTTCCCCCTGAGTGGAAAACCTTAGCTGCACTTGTGCTTTCAGCTGATGCACTATTTAAGACCTCAAACAAGATCTCACCCTAAGCCTGGCCTCACTCAGGATGTTATGATTACATTGTTCCAGTCTTGCTCCCCAACACCTACCTGCAGCAGCTCTTTTGCAGAACCTCTCTTTTCCACGTCCATTTCAAGACAGCGATTTAAGAAGTCTCGGAATATGGGCGAAAGCTTCTCTGGATTCTGCAGTTCTGGAGTCCCATTAGTAGCAATGAGATACAGGGCCTGAGACAAAAACAAGCACCCAGGAAACAGGAGGTTATGAAGATTAGATTCCATCTCTGCATTAGAGACACCCATTTCTCCTCTCCCTCCCCACAGTTCAATGGGGAGGAAAAAACCCCACCTTACCAGGGTCACTAATCAATGCCTACATTTCAGCAAACAGAATAGCTGCCAGCCCTATTTTTTCGTGGATGAGATCCAATCCTTTATTGTTTTACCCTCGTAATCTGGGTTTGGATCCTGCAGCCCTCTCAAGGGATTACAAGGACAAAAACAACATTCCAGACCCTGTTTACACAGGGAGGTTAACTGGCACGACCCTACCATTACTCCTGTAATGACTATATTCCCATGGGAAGGTAACCCTGATTAAATAGATTTTTTTTCTGTTGGTACTCTGCCTGAGTGCACAAGGCCTAAAACATCAACACGATAAAGATGCAGCTGGCTCCTTACAAAAGATGTCCAGCAGACCCTTGGGCATCTTTTAACATCCTGCAGGAAAAAGCAGTTTTGCTACTGCTTGGGGATAAAGCATTCACACACATCCTCCTCTGAGGATCAAGAGACTCAAAATTCATTCATTTCAGGATTTCATGTGAGAAACTTCCTGGATGAATTTTCAAAAGAAACAGAAATCTGTCAGAGACTTGTTAATATACAGGCCTTTTAAGCACATCACTCAACACATCCCATGAGAGCAGTCTTATAGCCTGGGATTTGGCATAAATTGAGTTAAATGAGGCCAAAGCATTGTTACTTTAACTCAACACTGGTTTATTCCTTATAGTCTTCTTGGCTGCTGCACTTCTGTCCCAAAAATCACTTCCATTGCAAGAGATGGGGAAAAAAAAAGTTAAACAGAATTTTTCTAGGTCCCTCCAGCCCGTGCAACTAGGGAAAAAGCCATAAACCTAGCTTATATTAAGAGCAGTGATGATGCTACATGCTGAGAGCATATCTCCTTTAGTTAATAATTAAACAAAGGAAAGACATCAGGAAGACTAAAGCCCTGTCTGAAGACTTATTACACTCTGAATTTTACTTGGAGCATGCAAGAAGGAACAATCTGCCCATAAGAAAAAGCTTCTACTAGAACAGAATTGAATAGAATCACAGAAACATAGAATGCCTTGGGTCAAAAGGGACCTTAAAGATCACCTAGTCACAATACCCCTGCCATGGGCAGGGAACCTTCCACTACACCAGGTTGCTCAGAGGAGAATTCTCTCATTCACAGGGTAGAAAGTTTCAAGACATGACTGCTTTGTTGCCTTAAGGTAGAATTTCTGTCTCTATTAGCATCCCAGAAAATTATGAGTGTGCATGATCTAACTCACAGAAGAGCCCACACCTCTGCTACCCAGAGCAAACCATGGCTTTTAACTATCTCAGTCTTCTCACTATGACATCTAAGGAGACCCCAGAATCGTTTGAGTTAGATGGGGCTGCAGGTGGTGAAACCACACCAGGATTCCCATGAGCTCAGTTTCACCAGCAGCTTAGAGAAGACCTGAGGAGAAAAGCACTCTCTTACTCTCAGAGGGTTCTCATTGAGGTAGGGGGGCTCTCCTTCAATCATCTCAATGGCCATGATCCCCAAAGACCAGATATCCACTTTGGGCCCGTAAGCTTTCCGTGTCACCACTTCAGGAGCCATCCAGTACGGGGTGCCCACCATGGTGCTGCGTTTGCTCTGCTCAGGAGTGATCTGAGCACAGAAGCCGAAGTCAGCTGGAAAATTAAAATAGGGTGGAGAGAAAAGACATAGGAATCAGCAAGCTTCTCCAAAAACACCACTTCCTGACACCAGAGCTACAGTACACTCTACCCTGCTGCACTGTCTGGTGTGCTGCTGCTACAACTGTGACAGGAGGAATGGTTTTGTGGCTAACACAGAAGATAGTGTTTAGAACTAAGTTTCTAAATCTGACTCTCTGAGGCCATGAGGATTCTAGAGTAGCTAACTCATATGTGTGAAAGATGGGGATCAGGAAATAACCACACACAGAAGTTAAGACACTCAACTGTGTTGCGGCATTACACAGATGTTACACACTATGCAATATATGCTCTAAAGACCATTCCTGGGTAAGTGAAAACAGGAATTAACTGGAAGTCTGATCCAGATACACCCCCCAGACCACATACTGTATGGTCTGGTGATACTTTAAGTCCAAGAGGTATTACTTCCCCTGTAGACATTTCATCCCTCAAAGAACATTTATTTTATAGAGCAAAGAGAATAAATTTAAAGTATCTAAATTTATATTGATTATTTTCTTTGAACAGAGAGAAAGACAGAGGGCCTTCACACAAAGATTGCTGCGTCCTACATCTTATTTGTATTTGGCTCACCGAAAGAAAACTAGACCTGTTCTTGTGAGCCCAGAAGAATCAACACAGCAAGATGCACTGCCCATCCTGACCCCCTATGGCATCATAGTTCTAATTTTAGGCAGAATGATGAAAATTAAACTAATTCCTAGCTGAGTTTTCATCAAGGGTAAATACCAGGAAAGGACATGGTTCATAAACAGGGCAAATTTCCAGCAGAGCCAACAAGCAGCTCAGATCCAGAAGGTTACTGCATCATATCCACAGGGATTTCTCTAACTTTAAACTACAGCCT
This sequence comes from Phainopepla nitens, assembly GCA_013400175.1. Taxonomy (NCBI): domain Eukaryota; kingdom Metazoa; phylum Chordata; class Aves; order Passeriformes; family Bombycillidae; genus Phainopepla; species Phainopepla nitens. The sequence continues at coordinate 54,163 of VXBQ01012426.1, forward strand.
GGTACCAGCACACCGTGCTCAGAGGAGTTATTCCATAACAATAGGGCACTTTGGCCCCCACCACTTATTCATTGCTAACGCCTCTGAGATCTGGCTCTACCAAAGTGCAGCTTTAGTTTAAAAAGCAATTATGTGCAAAAAAACCCCACCTTCTTAGTCAGCATATCTGCACTCGGTGAATTTTGAGTCATATCTGCTGTCGCTGCCGACAAAAATAGATTTATTTATGCTGTTGGGTGCTGGCCAACAGATCTGAGAGGAAGAAAAAGGGAGCACCATTCTGTTAAAGCTGTAGGGTGGAAGATAATAATTCTCTGGTTGCCAGGCTTATCTCTGCATGGACAATGACAAGCACAACAGCTACCTTAGCACCCGAGGGACAGGACAGTCGCAAGATTTTCATCACTAGTGATACCACAAGGAGGAAAAAACAGTCTGAGCTGGCATTGTAAGATTAAATTATTTCTAGTTACACAACAGTTTTCAATTCTCCCTCCACTTCCCCTGCCCCTTGAGTACCTGCAGTATTTTCCAGACTGAAGAGGCTGTTCATAAATAAAGACTTCTAGCCTTACACCTTCCAACCCAGCTTTCTAGACTGAAGTAGCATTAAAATACTGTTATTTTAGTTCACATAAACAGATGGCCCAAAGCTAAACGAAGCCCAAGCCTTACTTCAAGTCTGGTATCAGTTCACAAGGATTTGTGTTTGCCAATCTCCATTAAAGCAAATGCCACAGAAATATCTCAGTAGCATTTCTACAGCCTGCTCATCATGACAGCATCAAGCACCTCAAACACCCAACTCCCTAAAATGCCTGGCCCAGAGCAGATAACTGGCATGGGTTGATAAGTCATCAGCAGCAATGTTCTCTCCATACTCAGTTTGACAGAGCCATCCATTCCCAGCAGGATGTTGTCACTCTTGATGTCTCTGTGAATAACTTGGTTTGAATGGAGGAATTCCAGGGCTTGGAGACACTGAAAAATAATTGAGATATTCTTACTGTGCATGAAATGATTAATCAGTCACAGTTAGCCAACTAAAGGACTCAAACAGACTGCACATTTTTGGTACTAAGGGCACAGGCTATTAGGACCTTTCATATATTCAGTATGTGCAGGGCCACAGAGAGATGTCACACTGGGATCAGCAGGTCCTAGGAGGACAAGTTAGTCCCAAAAGACTTGAAGAACAGACAAAACCAAGAGGACCCCACCCCCATTTTCCACTCTAGCTCCTCCTTCAGGGGTGAAACATGAGGCTTGCATTAGAATTGCATGCTGCAAGCTCACAGGTGAAATCCATCCTCTGAAAGAATGACTGTCACGTTACAGAAGCTGGAAACATTTCCATGGAGTCAGTGACAGGCTGTGGGAAGTCTGTGTCCCACTGCCTGCCAGAACTCTGTCCGAGTGGGAGTGCTGCCTTACCTCCCGGCACACGGCGGCGATCTGCCCCTCGTCCATGCAGGTCTCTGTCACAACATCTGTCAGAGAGCCTCCTGCCAGGTACTCCATCACCACCCAGAGCTCCTCTCCTACAAGGTAACTGAAGAGCCCAAGCCAGATTTTAAAATCAGAATGCACAGAGTTTTTGAAGCTCTCTTACAAGTGCAATAAAAATGAGAGCTGCGTTTAACGGTATTGGGGAACCACATACTCCTGGTGCTTTCTGTGCATGGGAGCATCCGACCACAACCAGACTGACCAAAGAGAAGGGTGAGCGCAGAAAGCTGAGGAGAGATGTAGTGGGAGAGCTGGCTAAATGCTTCCTGTCCATAAAAGCAAGGCTGAATTTTTCTGCCATGGGAAGGATGCAGACTAAGATGGAAATCTGACCTTACAGCTGCTCCTGCTGCTGGGAGAGAAGGCAAAGAGCTCTACTACTCATGGATGGGGTCCAAGCATGCAACCCAGATACCTGGCACACAGCAACAGCTTCTGAGGGCTTTAGCACTGGAAGAGGTGGCTGGGGGCTGCTTCATTACTCCTGGCATCCTGCTGTCCTAAGCAACTGCCTGCTTTGCCTCAGCCCAGGGACAGTTCTGGGTGACACAAAAGATGGCTACCCACAATCAATCATGAAAGAGCACTTCTTTTTTAAACATTGTGCATTTGAAAATTACCTCAATCTTTTTCACACTGTCAAACTAGTCTGTTTGGTCAGAAAACTTCAGAACCATTCATAAAGGCGAAGGAGTACATCTTACCGGATGAAACAGCAATTCTAATGATTTAAAATAAAAAAGAAACCCCCCCAAAGGCAGGTCTTTTCTAAAAAAAGCCCATAGAAAGATAGGGAGGAGACAGTTGAGATGAGAGTGGCTTTTCTCAGTCACTGGGGATATTCCTCTCTGATAAATGTGTGTGTACTCATGTTTAAAAGTGGGAGACGGAAGATGAAGACTTTAGCAATAACCTATTTAAAAATAATATTAATATTAATAAAAATTCTGCCCCTTTTTGGACCCATCGACACAAACTTCCATGAGAGATACATCAGGATGACACATTCCTGAAGGAAGGAAGCATCAGTTTGAAAACTCACCTTTTCAGCCTATCCTCTCATTTTTCAAGTGAGTGGAGTGATGAGTCAAAAGTGAGAGGGCAGAGAATGTAATTAAAATCTTTATATGGCATTAGAGTTCACCAAGGATACATTTGCTTTGCTATGAAACACTGATCCTACCAAGGAATGAATTTGCCAGGAGCCAAAGGCAAAAGCTGGGATAAGTACTAGGGAACAATTAAGGAGAAAGCAATAGTAAAGGAGAAAGAAGCCATTAAACTTGGCATGGAAAGTAGACAGAGATGAGTGAGACACCACAGGCGTGAATAAGGTGTGGTACTTATACCCAAAGGACACACTGACAACACTAGGTTGATTAAAAACATCTCCCTAAATAGTAATAATGGTCTGAGCTACACCTGGATGACAGCATTGTTACAGTTATGGACAGCTTTTAATTCCAGAGACAAAGTGGGTGTCTTGGTTTGCTGATGCTGAAGACTACAGAGGGAGGTGCCATCTGCAGATTCTTCCAGGATGCAAAGCCTAAGTGCACAGGGCTGTGCTCCTGCAGCAGAGAGGTCTCAAACTCCACTATGGAACAGAAGCTGATGCACTGGCATTTTGTTTTTCCAGCATTACAGACCCCAGCAACAGCAGTACCACCTGCAGAGCAGCCCCTCTGAGTGACAGAGGAGCAGCAAGACTGCTTTCAGAAGCCCTCCTGCTAACTCTGTGGGTCATTTACCTTCTGTTGGGCTCTGAAAGCCCAACTCCATGCACGCTCTTCCTTCCTGCCCCTATGCCATAGCTACTTCTTCATTTCTGCCAAATCAGGCTCTCTGCAGATTTTATCAGCACCCTCACAACAAACCACCCACCATGGACATTGCAAGGTTTCCCTTCATTGCCAGTAGCACTCTCTGCAGCCCAAACCCACTCTCTGCAACCCAAATGCACATGACTGTAAGCATGAGGGCAGAATGGGCTCTTTGCATGACAATCTCAGGTTCCACATGCTGGGAGCAAGCTGGTATCTCTCTGCAGCCAAAATGGATGGAGTGAGCCAAGAACCACACTGCGAAACCAAAGCTGAGCCGTGAGCAGCCACAAACATGTGCCAAGACCCTGGCAACTCAATAATTGATAGATTTGACATAACACACAGGGAGGTGAAATTAACAGTGGCTCCCTGCCAGCTGCCACCAAAGGAATGTCATTTCAGGGTGATACTGTCTCGGGGATCTTTCCACTCCCTTGCCAGCGTTAGTCACTGAACTGCCCACTGTAGGCATGATTCCAACCCACTCTCTCAGCAGTTCTAGAGACACCACTGTCAAGTCCATATACCTACAGGCTTCTCTGATGCGACACCAGGCACAGCATGGTGTCACATATTGTCACCCACAGGCACCTTCCAAAACAAGCTGGCAGTAAGCAAAACCTGATGAAAATCTTTGAGGAAGAAGGAGATGGTCTAACAGCTTTCTATTCATCCATCTGCAAGAGCAGGTAATGTCTGATCCTGTAAGGTGTTCCCCAGCCTCCACTTAGATACCTTAGGAAGTTGTTCATCCAGCCCTCTCTAACACAAATACACATTCTTTATTGATAAAATTTATGGAATTTGGAGTTCAAGTGCAAGAAGTGCAAGTTTATTCATTACAGAATTTTGCACCAGTAACATGCCTCCAACATGCAAACCTGAATGTAGCCTGGAAAGAAACAATGTGTTTTTGTAGCATGACTGTCTTATATCTTCAGCTTTATTCACTGACCATCCCTCCCAACTACAGTTTGGAGCTGGGGTAACAGAGGTTACCACTTATTTGGGGAGGTTTAATAAGTTAAGGAGTTCTTCAGAACAAAACTAAAGGACAGGAGTTTGCTTTGCCTAGTGTTGGGTATCTGATGCCTGTTTGGAATGATGGCTCAGAGTTGGGAAGCAGGGCTCTGAGGGCCTCTTTCATGCAGCAGAAAGGAACAGGTACTTCCAGCAGGAGGCATGTGCCAAGTGGCTGTTTGTCTGTACAGAAGACTAGTGTCACTGTCTTCAGAGCCAGATGCTTCTAAATCCAGCTCTCAAGTACAGCTGAATTACGCCATGTCACAATCTTAAATACCACAGCACACCTTTGTGCAACACTGGCCACTACGACTGCAGCAGAAAAGCTGCTTAACCACAAGCAAGTAGGCCATGGAGCCAAGAGAGGACAAAGCACAGGAAACCCTTGCATAAGGGCAGGAGCTGAGAGAGCTGGTTTATGCCAATGACTGCCTTGCAGCTCCCATTAGGGACTCAGAAGGGGAGACATCGTAACAGAACCACAAAGCAGAAACCAGGCCCTGCAGTGATCAGCACACCCTTCCTCCACCTCCTTCAGCAGAAGGCTAAAGCCAGCACGTGGCATCCAAGTATCAGCTTAATTCAGCACTTGGGAAGCACAGGCCCATTTAGGCCAGGCAGGAGGCACACAGCTCCCCAGCAACAGAATCCTGCAGTTGCAGAGCTAAAATGGCATAACAGGCACAAGAACCCCCACGTTCATCCCAGTTGTTGTTCCGTCCATGTGCAGCACTCAAACAACAGCTAATCCCTCTGAAAAAGATTAGTGAGAGTGGAGGACAAAAGCAGCGGCTTTTGTTGCTGAAAGTTTGAACAAGACAGCAGGACATGGAGCTGTCCTGCATCTGGGATGCACTGGCTAGACAAGGCAAGTGCATGTACACAGCCTTGCTCTCTAACGGGAAGAGCCTGTCTCTCAAACAGTTTTGTCAAAACAAAGCCTCTCAGGAGCCAGAGGAAAATAACAGATCTAGCCCAGATGCAATTCTTAACCACTTGTTTCATTTTACACTGGTAACATTCTTCTCTCTCTAGGAAGAAGGCATGTGCCCAGCATCAGTTCCCTGCACACGAAAAAAACACATAAAAATTTCAGAAGCAGACTTTCTGTCTCCTCAACAAAGTAGCTCTTTAGTAACAGCAAGGAAATAAGCAGGAAGTTTGTTGTGTCAAATTTGGCAAAGGAGAGAGATGAAAAATGGAGTCCTGACAGGACCTTAGTTGCCAGCATCTCTGAAGAGAGCCCAGATACCCCATTAACACTGGTTCAGATACCTGTTTCTTCTCATTCTAGAGAGAGACTGCCAGGCCACCCACGCTCCCACGATGCCATGTGCTTTAAGCAATGCAAGGTTGTCCTACACTTGCATTAAGCTGAGCCAGGAACACTGAAGACACTGAAGACACTGGAAGTGTTTTCCAGTGCCCCTTTGCGAGCCCTTCAAATACTGACGTACCTGTCCAAGTAGTTGACAATGTTGGAGTTTTTGTTTTCCCTCATCACGAGGATCTCATTAATAATCAGTTCTTTTTTGGGCTGCTGCTGCAAATTCATCTGTTTGATTGCAACCTGCAGTGAAAAGAGATTAAGTAAAGCATCATTGCAGGAGTCCCCCAGAAACCTGCTAGTACCAGTCGATTTAGTCCCACATCCACATGAGGGAGGAAAAAACACCTTTTCATCATGAGGTCACTTTTTCATCATTAGCTGCTGAATTACCATTCCATAACTCCACAAGTTCCTGCAGCCAGTACATTTCCACACATGCTGGATGATGCATAATGACAAAAAGAACAATGGGAATTGCCATTTTCATACTGGACCTTCCTGTCATAGTTGGATAGTCATCTCCATCTACAGTTTCTAGGTAACAAGGAAGAGATCCCCTTACTCTGGTATGGACTGGTATGTCAAAAACTTTTTGTTTCTGAAAGGGTTCTTATTAATTTTTTATTTTTAATTCGATATTTCTGAGAATTTTTTGGTGTTTTTTCCCCTGCTCCCATGAAAATTTCTGCTTCTGGAAATCTGAAGTAGGGTGGGTAAATAACACAACAGTGCTTAGTACTTCAAGGTAGTAACTCTATTTCTTCTGTCACAACAAGACCTGAGAGAGAGAAGCACTAGTGTTTAAATAAAAGGCTGAAAATAACTGAACTGGAGCCAGCTTTATATCCAGTCATGACTGAAGGGCAACAGGGATGGATGTTATCTGTAGCCCTTTGGTTTAGTAGCTTTCTTCCTGTTTTAGGATACCTGCTCTGCATGTATATATGCAAAGAGCAGGAAGGTTATAACAAATTTTTAACTCTTGTAATAAAGTTTCCACACTACCAATACTTCCTGAGAGTACCTGGCCCTCAGAGGAGCCTTCAAATCAGTAAATCTACTCAGCACAGCTGGAGGCAGAGATAACTCACAGAGGTTACAACTCAACTGTCTTTGGTACAATATTTAGGCAAAGGGAATGAAGTGAAACTATGCCTCTAACAAAACTGCTACGTGCAGAGAAAGAGGCCCGGGTGAATGGACTGGAGCCAGCAACCACAGTAACTCACAAAAACAAGGATTAAAAAAAACCAAGCCACAGATTGCCAATATAGATGGATACAATTAGCATCTTGATAGTAAAGCAGGGAAGACTATGCAAAAATCCCAACACATGAGAAGGCAAGAGCAGACAGACATGCTCGTTTTCCACAGTGCTCATGAGGGCTGCCAAACAGGACTTAAAGAAGACAAAAAACAAAAACCCCATGCTGCTCTTTGTACAAGATCAGAGAGAAGAATGAAGGACGAAGAAGAGAGGGAAGGCATTTTAAGCAGATAAAGAAATTCCCCAGTGTTTCCAGGCACTGAGCTCCTGAGATCAGTGCACTTCATAGGAAGGAAAAAGCAACAGCATGACGAAGTGACAGCTATCTCAAAAGCATATTTAAAAATTCAGGGCCTGATCACACTAGTGTAATAGGAACAATTTAAAAGTCTGTTGTAATAGAAGAGTTCAAATTTTCATATGGGAGTCATCCAAGGGGTCCAGAAAGAAAGCAGAAAACCATCAAAGGACTTCCCTCTCCTATAAAATTTCTCATTGCTTCAAAATAAACATAAGAATCCTTCCTTAAAGCTGCAATTATACTGTATTAATTCTCCAGGAACTGAAAAATTAGGTGGAAGAATTTCAGCAAAATGCAAAATTATGACATTTACTGGTGAATAACTCTTACATTGTACAAATGCAAAGAAGACACGCATTGTTGCAGACTTCCATAAATGTATCTGGAATAACACAAACATTCATCTTTTTAAAAATTCTCCATCTAGAAATAAAGATTTCCACAGATGCTGCATATCCCTCACTATTAGTTTATTACGCAGGCAAGAAATAAGGCACTTTTTAATATTTGTGAGGGGAAAAAAGAAAAGACAAGGCAATCCTTGTCTCACAATTCAAGGGCAGAAAGTAAGTGGGCAAAGGGTGGGACAGGAACTATTTCTATGCAATTTAAGTAGTACAAGTGTAGGAAGCAAAGGAGTAGAGGGCAAATAAAAGAGTTTGTATGGAGACAGGAAGCAATCTAGGGGAAGAAGAGAGAAACTTTTTATTGAGGAACTGCCCAGTCCAAACATTTGCTTCTAGCCTTTGCAATCAGAGAAAGAATCTTTATAAATATGAAATTATTCAAGAATCAAAACATGGGAAGTAATTTTTTCCAGTTCTCTGCTCAGACCACTCAATCATGTCTCATTAGTAAGTAAATAAAGACCTCATTAAAAATAAGATGTCATGAATCCCTGAAAGACAGTCTTTATTTTGTAGCATCAACTTGAACTTTCAGGACACCATCCAAAACCCACTGCTGTGGTACTCTGGCAGCACTTACCTCCTGTCCTGTAGCTACATCTATTGCTGTGTAAACTGTACCTGAGGCTCTAAACAAAACAGAGAAAAGAAAAAAAAAATTATTTATTAGTGTCTTAAAGTAAAAGTGAGAGTTTAACACATGCCCCTTCCCCCTTGTCTCTCTGAAGTACTCTTAATCCCATTCCTTTACCAGCAATAATTGCAAAATAAGTGGTAAACATCATCTGAAATATTTCTGAGACAAGGCTGTTGTTGGAGCAGAAGCCAGAGGATTTATGGTGAGAAAAGCTCCTAATAAGGGACACAGCAAACTGTAGGACTGAGTTTATTCCATTTCAAGTGGCATGACCACACTGCCCTGGCTTGCAGAATGCCCAACATGATAACAGAGCAGCAGCATCAGCTAAAGTAAACAAATGGGCCATTTGTAGTGAGAAAAACAGGAGTTTGAGCCTCATCACAAGAACCTAACTGCAGATCTCTATTTTGCCTCAGTACAGTCTCTCCTACAACTTCTACTTTCCCCCTTCCTTGCTTAGAGGGGCACAGCATATGCCTTGAGGAGAGCAGATTCAGAAGCAAATCTGTATATTGAAGATGGTCTTGCAGTTCTTTTCCTGCTTGTAGCTGTATTTATCAACCTGATCATCTAATGGCATAATTTTTATATTACTACACAATTGCACAAAAACCCAGTCCCTGCGACTGCCAGGAATAGGAGAAGATTTGGGGGGATGTGGAACCCTGCAAAACAACCAAAAACAAAAACAGGAAAAAAACAAATAAACAACCAAACAAAATAAACTTTCCCAAGTATCCCCCAACAGCTTTCCAGCAAGCTAACTTAGCCTGGTTTCAGTGAATTCTTTTTAGAACAAGGAAATGAAAGGTTCAGGACAAAGATGAAGCATATACTAACCCCTGTCCAATCTTCTCAAAATTTGTGTACTTCTTTTTTGGATCGCCCACACTCACGATGCTTCCTACAAAAAGAAAAAAACAAGAGGATTTTCTTCAAGTCCTTTTTTCATACAGCTACAAGAACTAGCTGTAAGAACAGCTCCATTGACCACAGCAGGCTCTGTCTCATGAACCACTCATCAGAAATCCAGAAGTCCTCAGCTATTTACACACATACCAGCTGCAGCATTGCCCCGTATCAGGACCTGCCCTTCAGGAATGATGGGGCACAGGCATTAAGAACATTTAACCTTCACTGGCAGTCATTACTAGGTGCAGGATGGGGACACACAGGTCTAACACATGGAAAAACTATTATTTGTTGGAAATCTGCTATTTAAAGTCACTCCAAGTTTCAACACCCTGGATGATCTAAGATGCCCCTGCACTGCAATGCCTCTGAATTTGGAGCCTGGGCTCTCCGTCATCTTGGAGGCAACAACCTGTTATACACTAGTCAAAGATTTCCCTACACCATGACAATTTGTAGCAGAAAAAAAAAAAAAAGTATTTATGATGTTTTCATACCAACACAACCACAACCATTTACTGACTCAGTGACTGGGCTGCAAGACTCAGGAGAGAAGGCAGAGAGACCCTTCAGAGCCAAACCTCCTCTGGCCTGTCCTGGGCAATGCTCAGCTGCTCTTCCAGGAACCTGACAGTCAGCACAGGTTCTAGCAGCAGTTACCAGCATCCCTCTGGTTTTGGAGAGCAACCTGAGACCATCTCAGCTCACTCTCCCAAAACCAAAAGAAAGTCTATCACTTTCTCAAAGGGAAAAGCACTTTGCCTGGTGTTCCACGGCACGGGCCTGCAAGTGGCTGCAAACTTGAAGTGATATTGATAACTCCCCTACGGCAGGCAGGATTTACACCCTTTTTGAGGGTGAAGGAACCAGAGCCAGCAATTTCTAGAGCTCAGCTGGGAGCCAGTCTCCTCTCTAATAGCACCAGGGTGGCTAAAAGGATGAAGGGAGGCAGAGCTGCAACCGAGTTGGTGTTTGCAAGTCACTGAAGCTGCTGACATATGGTGCTGCTCTCACAGGGTCTGGGGCTGAGCCTTAACAGATGTATATTGGCAAAGAAATTGCTCACGGTCATTAAGCCAAGAAATCCAGTAGCAAGCAGAGCAAGAGCAGGCTATTTTCAGACACCACTGGAAAGCAGCCAAACCCAGAGGGTTTAGGACAGACAGAGGTAGAAGTAGGGAATATCACCCATGTTTGGAGAGGAGGGCAGGAAGAGAAATCTGACTTTACAAAACCCAGTCTACAATTACAGAAGTAATGCTGCCTGCCCTGAGGACTGGTATTTCTGGACAAATATTCAGAAATTTTCCCTCAAAGCCTAACACAGGCTGCAGGCTCAGACTGCAGATGATTCCACAAGGCAAGGAAACTGGACAGAATGCTGTGGTAACAAGTGGCAATTGTCAGTTTTGCCCTGGTTAATGCTGTTACCTCTAAAATGGGGGGGTGTTTCCTACCTTCCAAAGAGTCAGGTGAGGATTCATTAATGTCTGCACCAATGCTGTGTTTCTGCTGAGAGGTAGAGATTGAGCAGCCTCCTTTTAACCTTTGCATGCATTTAGCACATCTTCTGCATGTGTAAATATATTTTTGCTTTACAGTTTTAATCATTTTAGTTACATGTCAAACTAAAATGTCAAAAGGCTGCTTTGTCTGCACAAGTACAGCTCCATTGCCCTCAGTGGAAAGACATTTTTACTTAGATTAAGTCTAAAGATTAAAACTTCATAACATTTTTCTGACTAGCCCACATATAGAAGCTGACACCTGGAGCAAGCAAGGTGTCAGAAGGTACATCTGCTTCCCAACAGTCCCAAAAGTAGCACTTGCAATTCCCTGTATGACTGAAGTGGGTGTATTTCTATTAGGATAGCACTTTTTTTCCTGCCACAGTTGCTGCTCACCCTACTTGGTCACAAAAATGTCTTGAATTCTTAATGGTACAAAGATCCTGCTAACTGAGTGAGTGAAATTGGTGTTTTGAAACAATGGATGTGAGTCTTCCAATAGCAAGCAGTCCCAGTTAATAAGCCATCAAGTCAATTTAGGCTTTTTTTAGAGAAATGAGTTACTCAGATACCATTTTAAAATTTTAAAATTTTTTTCAAGTTATATCCTCAGATTAAGTTTTCATCTAACTATTAGACTCTTATTCCTAAAATACTGACAAATATACCCTCAAACCAAAGAGGCCAGCCTTATCATAGACGTGCTGACACAATTTGAGCCAACTGACAACAAGCCATGGATGTAACTAATACAGGATTAGTAGTTCAAAGAATTAGAAATGCTCTACTCTAATAAAACCTGGCCCAGGCTGAGGATAGCAATCAATTGCATGGAAGAGCTGGTTCAGCTGTTGGATATGCCACAGCATAACCCAAAACCACCAGGCAGCAGAGGAGCACTTGCACTGAAGGTAGAACTGTTAAAGACGTGAGGACACAGCTGAGAGACTTGATGAATTTTTCTCAGAAAAATCCCACCAATTTGGCTACCCACAAAATGTTAAAGCACTTAAAAATAACCAAGTCACTTAACACCAGGATACTGTGGAAGGCAAACTTGGGGATGCATTAATTTTCTCTCCATCTTTTAGACACCTTATGTCTAACATTGCAATATAACCATTCATGCTCCAGAGCTACAGAATAACATGTGGAACGATCTCAGACTTCATCGTTAAATAGATGTTATTTATTCAGAGGTTGCTTTGCAGAGCCTGAGGACCTGTAGCTCCCTGTAGCTCAGCTAGTATCACAGGTGCTCAGGTTAAATTCAAGCCCACCCCTTACTTCTGCCCCCAATTTCATGTTGTGACTGTGTGTCCATGTCTTCGGAAAGGGATCGCAAAATGGGGAAACATCTCAGCTTATTGACAATCTGACAAACCAACACAGCAGGACCTGGAATTCAACTTTTTTAAAGAACAAGGACGTACTCAATTTTTCCAGTATCTCTTCATCTGACATTTTTGGCTTTTTCTTTTGCTTCTCTGTGTTCCTGACCAGCATGTCGGGTGCTGTTGTGCTGTTTTCCGAGGGAGAAGATATAGGAGAGGTGGCCACATCTCTGGTAGGCGGAGGAAGAGGGTCTATCACCGAGCGGGTGTATATCTGATTTTGTTGAGAAAAACACACAAGACAGGTGAAGATTTAAACACTTCTATTCATCTTGTTGTTGTTGTCAGGGATGTATTTCTATATCTGCTTTGTTAGCAACTAACATCACTAATCAAGGACTCGTGCCCCCCACAACTAGGCAGGTGACAACACCAAGGTACTCTGCCAGAAGGAATGGCTCCCATTACCTCCCTCCTGCTCCCAAGAAGGGCCCAGCATCAAGCCATGCAGAGGGACAAAGAGTCACAGTCAAGGTCTGACTGCGATTGCAGCAGTGCAGGCTGAACAAAGAATTTCTGCTCACAGATTTGGTGTGTTCAGGTCGTGGAGCTATCACAGGGGGTGGAGCTGCATCATCTTCATCATCCTCATCTTCAGACACTGAGGGCACTGCAGGGGTCTCAGAGATAGCCTTCACATTCTGCATGGAGTTGCACAAATAGCAAAAATCAAAACCCAGTCACATTATAAACAAAATCACAAACACTGGATTAAGCTCCTAACAGAGAATACACTGAAGCAAGTGCAGAAAAACAATAATCAGAACAGGCTGGTGAGTTACAGTGTCTGAAAAATTCAAAACCCAAGTTTCCTGGGTCCTCATGGCAAATGGATGTGCAGTCAAGCACTGCCTGACACAACCCCTCAGACAGAGCTCCTCATCTGCCTGAGTGACAGCAATCCTTTCCTAGGGACCTGAGGAGACCTGGGCTCTCTCACTGCTTTCCCAACACTCACACAGCTGACCAGCAAGTTTTGGGACACCCAAGTTTGGGAATACCTGTCCCTATTTATACAGTCTCTTCAAGTTTTCTGCTTGCTTCAAACCCTGACCATTCAGTATGAAGATTTCAGACTTTAAATGCTAGAATTTGCATCAAACTCTTAATGTTTTTTTCCAAAAGTTTAGAGGTCAAGTTAGCATCACCTCTGATATGTTGATTGAGAACTAATTAATGTGAGACTTTGGAAGCAAAATCTGGCAAAATCCTTTCAAACCTCTTTTTAAATTACTTCCCAACATAAAAATTTATGGAAAAAGAGGAACAATTCTTTTGTTTAAAAACAGTTTTATAAGTGGTTAAAAAAATTATACGGAATTTTCTGCAATACTGTGACTAGGAATGCAAGTCACTTTTAAATTTATCCACGTGAAACTGGATTTGAAGTTCATTACATCCTTTACACTATAAACATTTCAGATTAAACTTAGTAAGGTTCTCAACCCACTAGACCAGTTCTGTTTGTGCATCATCAGCTCCCTAGGAGTGGCAGTGGGAAAAGTATTAAAGTCCTCAGAAAGAGGGGGAAAGCAACAAGTATTTCACTGAGCCTAAAATACTTGAAGTCACCATCATCTTGACAAATAATTGTCAAAATGCACTAGGCATAACACAAAAACCTAGCTTGTCAAAAACAACAAGGAAAAACTATGTACTAGGAATTTCCTGAATATCTCCAAAATGAAAGGTTAGCCTGAGGGAGGGCATTGGGTATCTCAACTGACTGGTAACTACTGCTTTTATCAAGATTTACTTAAAAAATCCAACCTCAGATATTGAGACTTCTGAGGACTGACGTACAGTGATGTGTAATAATGAACAATGGCAGAAATCTTTTCCTTTTCTTTTTACAAAGTCTTAAAATGATCAGATCTGAATAAGCTCCCTTTGGAAGGGAGCAGCACAAGCCACTTCTAGGTAATGACATGGCCATGAGAAAACAAGAGTTGAGGTTCTATGAACTACCTTGAGCTGAGAGTTTTGTTTCTTCCATCTCACAGGCACACGCAGAAATTTATCATGTCTCCTAACAAAGCAAATAGGAGTGGTGCCTGCCCTGGCAAGGACTGAGTAAAGGTCAAGCAGAGAGGAGGAGAACCTTTCATTTCCTGTTCTCCTACAGATTAGTCTGGTTAATCAACATTAGCCTGAGTAAATCAGATCTTGCAGGTTAGTAAATAAACTTTTTTATATCACAGATGTTTCTAGAGACATAAAACTTGACAGCAGAGTGGTTATCAAAATCTAGGTATAGGAGAAGACCAACTTCTATGAAAACAGAGCTATTGCTACTAATTAATTCACTATTCACTAAAAATCCTACCTCTTGAAAAAAAGTTGATAAAAAAAGTGAAAGGAGCATGCCTGTTTTATAAACATGTACTCACTATACAAATATATATAGTTCAGGTTTTAAAGCACTAAGCAAACTACAAGTTTACACATAATTGACTAGTTTTTGCAAGTTTTTTAATTCCCAGACTCAAGAGAGAATGGGAGGCTTACCAATGTATTAGATGAATTGTAATCCTCTGCTGATTTATCTGAAAGACAGAAAATAACGCCATTATAAATGAGTTGTAAATGCAGCAGCAGTGGGAAGAGGAGTAAGGGACAAGCTGTCTTTAGAAAAGGCAGGAAAAAAGGCTGCTCCCAAACTCAGCTCCCTAGCTCCAGCTTCCCAGAACCAGTTGAACCCTGGAAGATATAGGAACAGAGGGACAAGTGCAGGGGTCACAAATCCCTGCAGCAGGAGGGTGGAATTGCCCAGAGCAAAACCTGAATGAATATTGTCTTCCATCCACGTACACAAAATATTTATCAATGGACTAAGTCCCCAGCAGAGGCACTGTAGCTGACTCCCACCTGCAAATGTTCAGTCTCAGCCACCTAAACTTCCTGGAACAGCACAGAGGAACCCACAAGTCAAGTGATGGGCTTTTCATTTGACTATCCAGGCACATATGGGAAATATTTCTGCTTTTATCCCTGCTTGGAGCCTTCCTAATTAGTATCAGATCTGGTGACATGGTTCTATCCCCTTAAAAGAACCAAAGTAGGAGTTAATATTTAGAAAAGGAAGGAGTTGCAGTTGAAAGGAAAAGGAGTGGTGGTTGCAGATGCCCTTCAGAGGGCAGATAACTCACAGAAAGAGGCACAACACCTTGGCAGTTTTGACTTTTAGAGGAACTCAGCCAGTAATTTTCAAGCACCCACGCAGCTGAGGTGTATTCCTCAACCACGGTAGCACACGGGAGCAGAGAAGGTCTCACCCCAAGTGCAGAAAAAGCAACACCCACACCCACTCTGCAAACTGAAACTAGTGCAAAATTTAGCTGCCTGTTTTCTCCAGGGACTTTCATCAGGGGAAGCCCATCCCCAGCAGTCTGGGATCTGCATTCCAGATGCTGGCTGTGAGCATCAACAGAAGTACGTGCTTGGGAGGCTCAGCCAGCTGACTGACCTCCCTCTTCTGCAGCTATGCTGGGCATCCAGATTAACAGAACTGCATTTTAAAGGAAGAAGGCTGCTTGAGCAGCCAGAGAATCTCATTCACATTCTCCTTGAACAGAGAGACCAACTTGTTGAATAAACAAAAGAAACCCTACATGCCCTGACCATGGAGAGTTGGACAAAGCAGCCACATGAGACCATCACCACATACCTGTGAAACTCATGTATTTCTGGCTGTTGGAGATCTTCTTGGAGTTGTAAAACTCCAGCACATCCAGCACTGCCTGAGGGTTCTTCTTCTGCTCTGACTTGGTGATGTTGGAAGTCTGCAGCAGACGTGCCCATTGCTCTGGCATTCCCTGGGGGAAGAGGCACCTTATTAACACACAGCTGGCCTAATGTGATTCACAAAACATAAGCCCACTGTCACAGTTCTGTCCCAGCTTTTGAGGTTACACAGTATTGAGTGGGAAATAGGGAGAAAAGAGGACAGGAGAGGAGAGAAAAGAAAAAGAGGTGGTGAATTTGTGCCTCCCTAGCCACTGCCTGTGTTACAAATCACACTTGGGCATGTAAATGTCACTCTGCTCTTGGGTCTCTGGGTGACTCCCAGGTCCTTTGCAGACCAAAATTCAAAAACTAGAAATGAGAAGACCCAATTGCTGCAGTTTGGGAAAAGTCTCAAGGAAAAAACAAAACAAAACACAAAATCCTTTATGCACAGGTATGCACATGTTATATATACCCAAGAAAGACTATAGAAGTAACATACACTGCACAGCCTCCAGCACAATGGTCATGCAACACTCATTTGGGTATTCTGGCTGCAAAGAGTTCTTTGGTAACAGCAGTGTGGTGCCCGTTGTAACCAGAGCTGGGAAAGCAGAAGTGTTAACTTCACATCTGAAGCTCAGAATTTCATTACACGGACATCATTTCAGCCAGAAAATAAACACACCTGGAAAACAGCCAGACTTGTGCCTTTCCTCACCAGAAGGGATAACAGTTTGTATGGACAAAGGGGCAGAGACTGGGATCCATGAGCAATGAAGTTATCCTCCCTGTTCAAAAGGATGGCTGGATACACCCCTCAGGTAATGCCCCACTGGTGCACGTGTGGTTACCTGAGCAGATCCAGAGGCTGCCATGCAAAACACATGTGTGCACATGACTCAGGGTAGGGGAACAAAGCCCCTGAAAAAGCAGCATATTGCAGACAGGCAGAAACACCTTGCTCACAAACAACTTCTGCTGGAAGGATAGGAAATACTATCTCATAACCAAAATTAGAATGAAAATACGATGATGATGATGATGAAATACAACTCTGTCTTTACAGCATTTTGCATGTCAATAAACAAAAAAAACCCCACCACACATAAAAGCATCTGACATTTAGCCTAGGGCAGCATATACATGTTCTGTCCTAAGTAGTTGTACATAGCTGTGTACCTCCCAAAGAAAATCTCTCAGAGCCTCGCTCGGGAGACAGACACTGTACTATGGACCTCCTTCAGCTCTAGAGGAGGAAGGGAGGGGAAGAGAAGGGAAGGCAGGAAAGATATACCATGTTTAACTGATGACAACAGCCAAAAAATCAGGAAAGGAAAAGTTTGCTGGCAGCCTGAGCTCCTGGGATGTGCCAAGTTTGACAGTCTCTCAGCATGAAGTAGTGGGTAACCTCTGCAGATGTGTTTCAAATAAGATCAAACTAGATGATGGTAAAAGCCCTTCCAGCATTAATATATAAAAGATTAATGGGCCCTGGCTCCTCCTAGCAATAAGCTAAACCACACAGTTCTCTTTTCCTCCAGATTCACTTACTGTGAATTCTCCCGTGACTGCATCAAACCCCACATGAATCGTGTGCTCAAAGTCTGAAGGGAGGGAGATCTCTGGCCTCTCTTTCTCTTTCTTCTTATTGGCTGCAAGAGACAAAAACAACAACAATTTTAAAAAAAATCCATACATGCATCAAGCATTAAAATCTCCCAAGTACCTTCTAATTCACCTACACAATCATCCCCCAACTTTTGCTAGTCATAGGATTTCAATCTGAAGCAGACCAACAGCAAGTTTAAAAACTTTCTTTCCACACTTGAGAGCAGCCACAGTGAGTTGAACAGAAATAAAAGTCCTGTAACACAGGGCAAGCACAAAAGAAGGAAACTGATATTTTCGGTATGTAAGGTATCAACTATTATATCTAGACTCAAAAGCATGAGAGCTATTTACCTAAAATATCCACTCAAACTTACACAGGTCAGAGTCAAAAGCTCTCTAAGGGCACTAAGTAGAAGCTAGTCACTTTTGAACACATTTTTTATTTGTTGTTTTAAACAAGTTTTTAAAAAACCCAACAATATTATGAGCATTTAAATTTACCCTTGCCCCTCCTACAAAGTCAAGGACAAAATTAACTACAAATACTGCTTAGAAATTGCTTCCTTCATCCTATTTCCTCAAAAGTTTATGAAGAAACCAAAATATAATTTTGGATTCTGCTATAAAATCTTACGAGCAAAAGCACTTTTTTTGTTCACAAAATGAACTAAAGATGGTTTTAATAACCAGCTTTGAAGACATGAGCAAGATGGCAGAATCTGGCAGGTGAGGAGCAGAAGACAAAGAAACAGGGAAGGAAATATATCAAAGCAGATGCACCATGCAAATTTTAAACTGAGGTCTTCAAACAAGATTATCACTATGCATTGGATTAAGTTCAGCCATATTCATTATGTATGAAGGACTCCACCTTCCTTTTAGTATTTATTGTGCTCAAGAAATTGAGATTAATTT
Source organism: Phainopepla nitens (assembly GCA_013400175.1). Lineage (NCBI taxonomy): Eukaryota > Metazoa > Chordata > Aves > Passeriformes > Bombycillidae > Phainopepla > Phainopepla nitens. The sequence continues at coordinate 72,535 of VXBQ01012426.1, forward strand.
AAGGACGAACCACATTCTAGTCAGCTTTGCTGCTGCTTGCAGTTATAAAATCAGCAGAGCCAGGAGAAGGTGAGCAAACCACTTACATTTCCCAGCTGCTCCCCCTTTTTTATCCAAAGCCAAACAGAATTTGTTTTGTGGCTGACATTCCCCAGTGCACTTTTGGCAACAGGAATGCCAAGCCCCAGGTATTGGAGAAGCCTGCAAGGCTAACACTTAGTGCAGCAATTCTTTAAGGCACTGCTGTGGTTGGTTGTGTAGAGAGGCTCAGGGCTGGCCCCAAAGGACTGAATCCCATTTCCATCAGTGCCAGCTCTGGCACTGTTCTCTGCATCATTACAGTTGTACAGAGTAATTTTGGAGGAAAAAAAGGATCAGATGCTCCATTTGGGACATGAAGATGGAACAGATTGTTTTTGATCCTTCTTTCAAACAAAGGGAATGGGGGAAGCTGAGTCGCAGAGGAGCAACAGAGCTGCCAAAGGGAGAAGAGCCATGCAGGAGGAGCCATCCCTGAGAAGGGAGCAAGGAGGAGACAGGAGCAGCTGCTGGTTAGCAGATGGTGAGCATCTGCAGCACAGAGGCTGCTGCACGCACTAGCACCGGACGGAAAGCGAGAGGCAAAGAGGTGCAGGGAGTGCCATCAGAGCCACCATATCCCACAGGCCCGCCTGCAGGATCAGTCCACTCTTCCAAACCTAAGACTGAGGTGCCATTTCAGCCCAGAAGCCCATTGCTCAGGCGAGGAAGAAGAGGACACCTCTGCCAGCACACCACTGTGCAAGAGTTCCACATGGGCAATGAACACCCACACATGTCCAGGGCAGCTGCCACAGCAGAGCTGAACATATTCCTAAAATAGCTTAAGGGCATTAAGTTGTTATCCAGAAGTCCTAGGTGTTTTTTTTTATTTCTACATTCAAGCAGATCTGACAGATCTAGAAGCCTAAACATTATTAAACCATTAATAACACAACTGCCTTTGTAAGCAGATATTTACGTCATAGCAGGTAGAATAAGGAAAAAAGAACTAAAGAGAAAAGCACTCCTGATATTCCTAAACACTTAATCTCCCTTTAAAGTGATTTCATTATCCCTGCAATAAGCTAAAAAGACTAAAAGAATCTTAATTAAAAAAAAAAAAAAAGACAGAGAAGTAATGTATTTAAGATGACCTACCTACCACCACCAAAAGCTTTATTCCCACAAACACCTCATCACCTTCTCATTCACAACCTTTCATGTTCAATGCTGTTACAAGAGTATCCCACAAATTTTCCTTACAATGTTCTGGCAGCTTGAGCTGCAAATGTGAAGCACGATGTCTGGCCATGCAGGGAGGCCATCCTGAAGCACACTGAGATAAGAAAGGTCTTCACCACTGCTAATATGGAGTAAAGTGCTCCCACTCACCATGGAAAGGGCTCCTGGTTGCTGCCCACTATCATCTTGTGGATAAAATCTTGCCTCTGTTCAAAGCTGCAGCTGAGCTCAGCAAAGTTTAAAGGAGAAAAATGTGCCCCAAGCCAGACTGATACCCTCAGTTAGACACTCATAAGTCCTCTGAGCCCAGGAAAATTCAAAATATTTTAATTTCTCCTGCTGAGAGCAACAAGTCACACAAGCCCTGCACCCCACTTGGCAGGACCCACCCAGTTACTCCAACAGGTTTTTTTTATTAAATACCAGGTTTGTGGCTTAGGCTTGGACAGAGGAAATCAGGGCTACAAATTACAATCTAAATTTTGCAGGCAGAGCATGACACCTCCAGAGCTTCCTTGCAAAGGGCATAGCTCAATACAAGTGTACAAACATGCTTGAGGCCCTGGATTTATGCCCCATGTGTCCTTTACACGACACCTCTGCTCATGTACAGGGGTAGCACAGATTTGCTCAAAATTATTTTCCTCTAACTGAATGGAAACCAATTTCCCTTTTAGTTCAGCCAAACTAGAAAATAACATAAGAAAGAAGTGTCTGAACACTGAAGAATTTCCCCACATTTAAGCAGCATAGCACACTAGGAATTTACCTGTCATCATGAGACTAGAAGAAGTTTTCCTAAGATGGAAATCAACCAATTTGAAGTGAAGGTGACAGTGTTAAAGGAATTTTTTGCTCAACAGGAATTAGAGGACAGAAGCAACCATCCTCGCTTGGGCAGGTGTCTTGCAACAGAAGGCTCTGCTGGGCTTGGCTAAACAAAAATCTCTCATGTCTTGAAGCATCTGCCATGTTGGCCAATCTTCAGTAAACATAGGCAGCTTCAGATCAGTCGCAGTCTGTGTGCTGATTTCCCCCAGACCTTCATTTTTCAACTTGTTCATAGTTCTCCTTCATAATCCAATTCAAACTAGCATTTCAGGTTCTACTTCTTTCACTCCTTCACAAGTTTCAGGTGATTTCTTTGATCTCTGATACAGTTGATCCCAGAGATTTTAAAACTCCTCTCCCCTCAGTCAACACAAAAATCTTGCAGCTTTTTTAGGATTCATACTCATAATGGCAAGTTCTAACCCAGACCCAGCAGACTTTTAACTTTGAGTTCACGGGTTTCTAAATTGCAAGTTCAAAAACCCCCCATTTGTAAAACAATCCAAAGTTGCCAAAAGTATCAGATAAGTATAATAATGAATGTCACATTCATTTCGTAGAAAACGATACCACCTTGCTTATTTAAATGAGTGAAGCTATCATTTCAATTCGTCTTTTCACTAATAAAAATTAGGACGCAGCCTCTCTCCTGAAGCCCAGGGAGTTGAAGATATTTAGTCTTGACTTTAGTTACCCAGTGCTTAGAAACCACTGCAATACAGAAAAAGCTGATGTATTACGAAGAGGAACTCCAAAAAAATAGGTCGGATATAAAAAGAAACCAGCACATATTAGGGGATGGAGATTTTTTTTTTTTGCATCACTTCAAAAGATTCATAAGAGATGTTTTTTTAAAATATCCTCATCCTAAAAATTAGAATTTCATGTACAGTTCACAGTTCCTATCTCTTTTTCCATCTGTTACAGTCCCTTGAACATAAAAAACTCCTTCAGTTCACAAGAAATATGCAAGAATTTTCAGTGACAGGCTGTTCTTAAAAGCAAGTAGACAATGACCCAGACATTAGAACAGAGTAAATGGCCATGAGGCAAAATATGACAGGTCTAGTACAAGATTGCGTGTTAGTCTTGTATAACTCAAATTATTTGCTATTTAAAACAATAAAACAAGCAAAAGACCTCCCTCTGCTCTCCACCAATTGTCAATGCCAGCTTTATTGGCCAGTTTGTAGTTGGCACAAAAACTTACAATTGTCAAGACCATTATGGACAAGTCAGGCTGGGAAGTAACAGACCTAGTCCCATAGTTAGTCCTGGTTTTCAGGGACACTGTTCTCATAATTTATGGGAAGGGCAAAATAAAAATTTTTAAAAGTCTAGAAGAAAAGGTGCCTAAAAGAGACCTGCAGAAGGATTTTGACAAGGGCATGGAGTGATAAGACGAGAGTGAATGGATTAAAAAAAAAAAACAGAGGGAGGGTTTAGATTAGATATTAGGAAGAAATTCCTCACTGTGAGAGTGGTGAGGCACTGGCATAGGTTGCCCAGAGAAGCTGTGGATGCCTCATCCTTGGAAGTGTTCAAGGCCAGCCTGAATGAGGCTCTGAGGAACCTGATCTGGTGGAAGATATCCCTGCCTACGACAGGAGAGTTGGAATAAGATGATCCTTACGGCCCCTTCCAACCCCAATAATTCCAGTATTCTATGAACTTATGAAAAAAAGTGGGATGGATTAAATGTTACTGGATTAATCATTAGAAAAAAAACTATCTATAGACTGTACCTCATGTACCCCAAAACAACCAAGACAGATGTGCAGGAAACAAACACACAATGTTTTCTAAAACCTCAACCATCACCAAGCATCAAGGGCTTGATTATGTTCCAGGAGAAAACATCAAGACAGAAGGTTTATGAGAAGAGCTAGAGTACTGTACTTTTATCTCCTGGCAGAATGGATCGGTAAAATCGATCCTTCCTCTTCTTTTCTTCTGGATTGGGAGGCAGAGGTTTTGAGCCATGGTTTAAAGTCCCAGGATCTTTGCTTCCCGATCCAATCATAGTGCTGGTATTTCTCATTGGAGGAGCAGGTGGTTTGTCTTCTGTTTCAACTCCATTGTTAGACATCTTCAGTTGGGGAGGCCGTTACTGGGAACTGGAAAGGAAAACAAGTTAGAAGCCATAATTATTTATTTATTGTAGACTAGAACCACACACTATCAAGTAAATCACAAGCAGGTATTTGCAGATGGACCTGCAACCTCAGCCCAACCATTAACCTAACACTGCTCTGTTCATCATTGACCATATGCCCAAGTGCCACATCCAGAGGCTTTTTGAACACTTCCAGGAATAATGACAGCAACAAAAACCCAGCACAAAAATTTGTGTTAGCACAAATTCTACTCCAATTTTTTTTTTCTGTTTATAAGACAATGTTCGACCATTTGAGTTATCGTTCACTGAGAAAAGCCTGTTTCAGGACTCACAACCAATACTCAAGCAATCCATGGAGCAGAAGTGCACGGTGGGAAGGTAAATATGAGGTAGCAAAGAGTAAGGATACCTGAGAGGAGCCAACAAGTTGCTGAGTTTGTAATACCTCTCAGATTCATGCTAGTTCTCCTAAAAACAATGTCAAAAGGTGTGCATCAGCCTCCAGCACAGCACGATATGGAGACTGAAGTTTGTGCTCAGTTTTGATGCAGCCATTCGGGCTCCTTTGCTAAAAAGCTGCTGAGTGGGTTCAGAGGAGAGGTGGCCGGGAAGCCCTGAGCTGTACCCACGTCACCTCAGAGGCAGTGCCACAGCCCTCGATTGTGCCAAGCCAGCCCTGGCCTTTCTGCAGTAACAGCACACTTCAGGAGCAACTCCAGCTGCCAGGAAGTTGATTGCATTTTGTTCTGTTTGGAGGGTCAAACAAAACTAGATCCCCAACACACATTTAAATCCATAAGTAAATAATCCCTGCTGTGCAGATTTAAAGACGGAAGCTTGGGAACAGAGTAATAGATTATTCTGCAACAACTAACTTGTTCCACCCAAATGAGATCAGCATTACTCCAGGCACAGCCTGGCTGCAGCAAGATTCTTCTGGAAACTGGAATTCATCTGCACTATGTTTTCTTTCAAAAGTAAGTTGGGAGTTAACCGCTGAATAAAGACCAAAGTGGGAATAGTTTCTGTTTGGGTGGAAAAGCAATTCAACAGCTTTACCAATTTCACAGGCAGTAAGGGAAGATGTTTCACTCAGGGAGAATTACAGGTGGCAAAAAGTCAGAAGCTGTTTTCTCTCTGCAAGTAAGAAGTCTAGCTATAAAGCTGAGATCACTGCTGACTGCCAGGGAGCCGCTTTCCACAGGCTGGACTCAGTGTGACACTGAGTCACACTCCAAACAGATCCCACCACCACACCACAGTCTATGGCCACACAGCACCCAGCCAGGCTTCAAAGTCTTCTTTAGCCAAGCTACTGATCCTCAGTGTCACTGGCAAGATCTGGACCCAGAGCACACTGCTCCCGCTACTGTGGTGAGCTAAGGCAGGCAAACACTGCCCTGAGAAGTCACTCAGCAGCAATGTGCCAGATTTTGCCAAGAGCAGTTTCCCTGTGGCCTGCCAAGCCACGGCTGGCCTGCAGCTCCACCTTCGTTTCCACTTGATTGATTCCCAGTTTCTTCCCAGTTGCCCTTAAATGGGAGGGTTGGCAGTGTTGTACAGCCTGTAAGGCCTTGGGCAAGTCTTCACACACAGGGAGCTCTGTACAAGGTCTGACCCTAGCCCCATTTTCCTTCCAATACAGCTGTGCAATGGAACATGAAATGACAGACTAGCATTTGGGGATTGATTTTAATGGTGGGACAGCTTTGGCATTTGGGAGGGGTGGGGAGGAAATTATTTGCGCACTTGTCTGGGCGCGTCCTCGCATGCGCCCGGCGCATGTCCCACCACTCACGCTCCAGCCTCATGCCATTCTCGGCTAGAAAACAGAACAGAACTAAGTGACAGCTGGAGTGCCAGCCATGAAGTGGTTGGTGCAATGAATACTCTCCCTGCCTAAGGAGCGGAAAAAAGTCTAAGCTAAAACCCAACTGATAATTTTGGCAGCCACTGTTGCACATGGATCTTGTGAAACACGAAGATACCGAGTCCTTCCTGACGGGCTTCGCACAGTGGCTGGAACTGAACTGGCACAACTAAACCATTTGAAACAACATAAGCAGCAGTGTCCCATAAGAGATGCATTCTCTGCTTTGATCTTAGTTAACTACGAGAAAGCAAATTGCCAGGAAGGTGCTAGGAATATACTACAAACAGGGAAGCAGAAGGAAAAGGAAGGTTAGCAGCCTTTTGCCTGCCAAACAGACCTCCCCAGGAGTGGCACCACATTTGCTGCTCTAACACCCTGGTTTATCCCCATGGGGGGTTGAACAAAGGTGCATCCAAAGACTCCCCCATCAGCCAGACTTCCTGGAGCTGCAGGCAAGGCTGGGATGGAGAGTGACTCACTTCTGGGTCCCTCTCCCACTGAGCAGAGGTCCGTATACCTGCTGTTAGAGGCACACAGCTAAGCAGGGGACAGAGTAAAGTTCACTAAGTTGAGGAATGGATGCAAAATCAGGCTGAAATAGAGCAGTATGTGGCTCCAGGCTGGAGAAAAAGAAGTGAGAAGAAGAATTTAAAAAAAAAACCTAGATTACAGGCACAGGCTGCCCTAGTGTTGGGGAAAGAAAAAGAACATAAGGAAAAACCTCAAAAAAAAGAATATGAGAAAAATCTCTGGATGTCAAGCTTCCTCCCTTCTCAGTTCCACCAGTGCAAAACCCCAGGGACATCTGCTCTCAGTTTCTTCAATATAGGAAAGTTTTGCAAAATCCCTCAGTCAGAAAGGAGAGTGCACAAGTGAATTACTGTTTTACTGCCAGGATAGAAACTGGCAGTACAAGCTCTTGTTTATCTTACATTATTCCCTGAAAGAGCAAGTAACTGCTGAGAAGTTACATAATTTTACACACAATATTGTTTCACACCTGTTTGATAACTGCACCTTTGCTGTAGGCAAAACCTATAGTACACCCTCTCATTTTCCCTCCATCACTCAAGCTCACAGACCTTTCTCTTCATGAAAGTCTTATGTCTGGAGTTACACGAGCTGTTTGGAGATGGGAGAGTGAGAGAAATCCCTTGATCCACAAAACTAAGAGACTGATTCCACAGAAGTTTTCCCTTGTAACAGCAGCACTAAAGGGTTCCCCAAAGTCTTGTGCCACTATATATTTAAAGGGAAAACCAAAAACCCACTTAAGTGAATCCTCCCACTGCAATACAGAGGTCAAACGAAACATCATTATACTTTCGATTTCTATTGGCTTCAAAGTAGGCAGATGAAAGCCTGTCCTGACAGAATTATACCCCCAAGTCAGAGCTGAGAGCCTACAGCCATGCCAAGTGGTTACAGAGGTAGCAGTCTCCCTCACTGCAGCCCAGCTGGCTGTGCAAATTCTCTTCTTCCCAAAGTAATCTCCTGCCAATTCACATGTAAGCAGCCTTTAAACAACCCCCCTCATGTAGGCGATGCTCAAATTCAGAGCACCAGGCAATCACTTCCCCAGCCAGCAGAGCATCAGCGCTAGGCCACTGAAATGACTCACTCTGCTGGGCACAATCCATTCCAACAGGAATGCCAAGCATCACTGCACTGAGTTATTTCCTTCTTCACACCAGCATGACTCTGCCTCGAGAAGTCCATCTTAGGTTTCCGCAATGTGATTAAGTGAACAGTGGAAGCAATGAAACAGCACATGAACTTTTCAACCAGAGTCAGATGACAGAATACATTTTAGCTGCAGACACAATTATTCTCAACTACTATATATATTAAAATACCAGCACTCAAACCAAACTCCATAGACACCACTAGGAAGGCATAGCTGTAATGCAGGACTATTGTTTCTGCAGATGTTTGGGAGTACTGAAAGTTATGAGTTGTTTCAGCATGCAGTAATGAGAAGTTTTGTTACATACTGCGATCTGTGACTGCTGTAGTCAAGCTATGGTTGCCTTCAATGCACCCTTGTCCCTTCCCAACAGCTTTTGCAGCCCATTAGCTACGTATCACTGCCCCAGACTCAACAAAGTCCAATAGTAAACCTGACAAACCCTCCTTTTACACCTACAAAACATTTCTGCAGACAGGAAAAGATAGACAGAAGACAGAACAAGCAGAAGTACTGAACAGAAGACAGCACCCACAGGTACCAAGGGTGGCATCCAAGGGCTCAGAGTACATTCACACATGCAAAAATCCATGCAAGTCTGCCGATCTTTGTTATAAAGATGTAACACCAAAGATAATCACAGAATCATTAAGGTTGAAAAAGACCTCTAAGATGATCAAGCCCAAGCATTAACTCAGCACCATTGTGTTAACCCTAAATCATACTCTCAAGTGCCTAAATCACATGCCTTGGGAATCATTAAGTTTATGCCTAAACTACAGGCATAAACTGTAGTACAGACACAGCCTCCTGAGTCAGTCACCTCGCAGAGTGGGACCCAAAGGTAGGTGGGACATTCTGACCCTACTGTAGCACACACACAAGCAGAAAAAAAGAGAGAACAAAGACCCTCTATGTATGCTGTTTTTCCTTCCACTTAAGCACATCATTTCAAACCTGCTGCTCCACGCTGAACTCAAAGTTTCTATCAAGCTGTTTGTGTTCTCTTTGCATTCCTTAGCAAGACAGACATATGACTGATTGCTAAAACAGAAAGCAATTAAAAAGTCAGAAAGGCTGAAACCTACGCTACAGTAGATGCCATACAGATAAGTACGTCCAATGCATACTAATTGCAGGAGTCAACATGAAAACTCATAAAAGAGACATCTATAATTCATGCAGTCTGGCAAGAGAGTAGCTGTAAGTTACTCACTACAACTTACAGATGAATAAACTATATTAAACAAGATAGGGAGGAGGAAGATGCTCAGCAACTGCTCTTTCCTCTCTGCCTACTACCAGAAGGAAATCTCACTTTTTTTCCAAGACACTAGTATTCTGTTGTTGGCAGGGTGAGGAAAGGGTGTCTTGCCCACAAAAAAAGAGACACTCTTAACCTTTAATCAGGTTGATCGTGATCAGAACAAGTGTTTTACCTCTGCACCAGTATCCCTGCATCCTTCCAGCCCATGGTTATAAATTGCTTGTGCACACACACAGTTAAAATCTCCTCTTTTCCCCTCACACTGCCCTGGTGAGAAAGAGCACAGGCTGTGCCCTGCTCTGTTCAAACACATTGCAAGCAGCAGATTCCCTCCCTGTGTGTCACGATTCCATGCAAATCCCAGCAGAAAAAGTAACATCAGAGTTTACCAGCTGGGTTTCCACACAGGATGAAAAGACAGTCATTCATTTTTTATTACTTTACTTGGGACTAAGTCTCAAACACCAGTCTCACACTGAAGGGAAGGCACCCCACGCGTTCCACCTGAAAAAGAGGCAAGAGGCGTCCTCTTCCTCCACCCAACAGCAGATGGGACCTGGAACCCTTGCTGTCACAAAAAAGGCAGCTGCAACACACACCCCGAAGGAGGACAGACCGATCACTGCATTTAGAGGTGCTTAAAAAAACCCTCAGAAACTGGAGCATGGAGCTGTCTCCCCAGCCAGTTACGGCACATCTGAGCTCTGTGCAAATGTGCCAATTAAACCAAAAAAGCCAAGGACCAGCAAGGTACCGGCCCAGACCCCGCACTTACATGTAAACTACAACAAAAACAAAACAAAAATAAAAACAAACAAACAACAAAAACTCCCCAACAAACTAAACAACAGGCTTGCATAAAGTTCAAATGAATAATTACAAAACAGCAGTGTTTGCTGATGTATTTTTAGAACATACCTGTTAGACCCCAGCAGGTAGTGCCAACACCTCAAGATGCAGATGAAATTGCTCAATTATATGAAAGAATAATCACTCAGCATCAGTATACAGGTAGAAGAGAATCCATCCACTGCTACAGCACAGGTGGGTGGGTGGGTGTGAGGAGGGGGAAGAGAGACACTCTCATGGCAAATGGCCAACTACCAGTTGCAGTCTTGCTCCACTGCCAGCATTATTTCCATAGTGCCAGACATAAAGGATGACTGACCACTCACAACTCAAGAGGAAAAGCTGGACAATTCTGTGGCTTGGAATTTTAAAAGGCAAACGTGCTTTAAAAAAAAAAAAAAAAAAAAAAAAAACTTTTAATTCAACCCCAACAGTTTGGGCTAAATGCAAGAACTGCCAGGTGGGATTCCCTATCCCAGATTTTGCAGGAAGACGTGGACATCCCTGCAGTGGGCAGGAGAGCTGCAAAATCCCTCCCTGGGTAGATATCCATGCTAACCCATCCTACAGCACAGATACGCTTCTGAAGAAGAACAGACTAATTATAACCACTCGATTCCTAGCAACAGAGCTCTCCTCTCATTCAAGTTAGGGAAGCTTCTTTCTGTTCTGTTTGAAAGAATCAAGGCCCAGTGTTCACCAGCTTCCACAGTGTGGGCCCATGCATGACCATTGTGACAGTAACCCAGGCACACCGAGGGTTTCAGAAGCGCTGAGGCAGGTCAAGCCCTTTTCACCACATTAGGCTTGAATCCAAAACCACAGAGAGGCAATGCCAGCTTAAATTGCCGTGTTTAGACTTGGCTTCAGCTGTTGTACAAATAAATGGCCGTGTCAAACAATAACCATTTCACAATCAATGCCAGCTATGCCCAAGTACCTGGAACAAGTGATGAACTCTCCTTAGTTGTGCTCCAGTACTTAAGCTTGGAGAACTCCAGAGATCAGCTCTGGCTGATCCTATCCCTGGTTAGCAGCCTCCTCATTTTGACCAAGCATTTACCCACTTCTAACAGCACTTTAAAACAGCCCAAGAGAAATAACCTGCATCCATATTCAAGGAGAAAAAAAAAAAAATCCAAGCTGTGACAGAAAGAACCAAGAATATTGTTTTTAAAAGCTCTCAGCCCACAAATCATCCTCCTTGTTTCCTCATCTCCAGAAGTGCTGCCTCCCCTCCCCCAGCTACATGACTGAACAAGCAAGTTCGCTGTTGCAGATGTCAGGACAGGCTCAGTTTTCCAGCACAGCACAGAGCAGCTTTGGCTCCGGTTCCGCTTTTGCTCACAGGAGGGCAGGGCTTCAACCACACAAGTCAAAGTAGTCGCTGGAGTCGGAGCGTGCTAAGCAGGGTGTGAAAAATAAAGGCCTCTTATGTTAAAGCATATCCAAAACCCATATAAGCAGGTTTCCTGGAGGAAATCTGTGCTCCAGAGGAAATGACTAGACGCAACACAAAGCGAATATATTAATGCACACAGTTAAACCCACCCCCACTACTCTTGCCTAAGTTACTTGGCTCAGAGTCCTAACTACACATCAGCAGCAACAGCAACTGAGAGCAGTCAAATCATTAATCATTCTTCCATTCAAAAGTTTCCAATGTAGAAGACGGACATAGAGCACAGGGCTTAGAATTAAGCCCTGCTATCTCCTAATGTGGAACAATTCCCAGAATAATGTATTCACACTTTAAATACATGTTAGCATTTGCAAAAACTGCGCCTTTTTAAATGCAGAGATCTGTCACTTAGCAATGGGGGTGGGGTAAGAAAGGTGTAAGAGAATGAGAACATTGTCAGATCAAGCCAACAACACCCCATAGGCACAGCGGACACTGCAATGCAGTGGTTAGCAAAAAGCCACAGTACCTAAACAGATGAAAGTTTACATTAACCCGTAAAAGCCGAGCTTTTTCTGAGGTGAAGAAACACCAAGACACAGAGAGCTGCAAGGAGGAAACCAATGTTCTTGAGAGCAAAACTCACTCAACCCCTTTGTTGCTGAGAAAGTAAAGAGCAAGAAGACAACCCAATTATCGTTAGTGAATGAAACCATCCAAGACCCTCAATTAGACTGAGGGGAAAATGCCACAACAGTTCAGTGCTAATTGGAAATGCAAACATTTATCATCAGAGTAGTGCGTGCTCCTGTGTATAGCTCCATTGTGTTCACTGCAGCTAATGACAGTAGGAAGCCCAGTGCTCCATAGTATTTATGTAATGACTGGCAAAGCTGTCACATTCCCTTAATTGCTAGCCAGGATTTTTATAGCTGCAGTAGTTTTCAATTAAATAAAATCACAAAGATTCGCTCAGTTTCATGTTGCTTTGCTAAAAGCTTTGGTTCTTCAAAGCTGGGGAAAGAGGAGAGAATGAATAGCTCTCCAAAGACAGGATAAGCTCTACATCAAATATGAGGTTTTTGTAGAGAAACTGAATTTAGAGACAAGCACCATCAAATATCCAGCCCTGCAAGAGCTAATTTAATATCAGTAAAGACAAGCAGTTTGAAAACTGCACATAAATCTGCTTCAGGTTTGCAATGATTACTCCTTCAAGTGCAATACCTGAAATGCTCTATGAGCTGCTCACTTAAAAGGCAAAATGAAAAAGCCTAAGGTGGCTTATGGTTTCTCCCCTAATTAAACTGTCACAGTAGTCTTCTTTGCTGCAAGAACATCACCTCTGTATTTATAATTATATGCTATCTAGCAAAACTCGCTATTCTACCTGCTTTATGATTCTAGAACATCCAGGAGGAGCCACAGTGGCATGGTCTCACACCCAGACTTCCTTACTTGTACCAAATGCACTGCAGAGCACTAACTACGTCGTTAAGAATCATCATCATTTTATTTAATGAGCAGCAGTTTGTTTTTAGGAAGCACCATCAAGCCTTTTATCACATCATTTACTCAGATTCCAATCATACTTACTGCATGTCAGTAGAGAAAAGAAAGCTCTGTAGGACTGGCACAAAGGAACTGCTGTTTCTGCAATATATTACAACCAAGTCTGCATTAGTGCTCAGTTAAATAAAACCCATGAGCCAAGTGAACTATTTTTACTCCACTGAACAAAAGGAACTATAACAACATCATTTATTACAGTGGCAGGCTCATTTTAAGGCACTATGTAATTAGGAATAGGAGTTAATTGCAAGGCTAGATATAGCAGGCAAGGTTTTCCTCAACATCTTTGAGCAAGGTTTTTCTGGGGCACAGATCTTCTTACCCTCTGTTCTTGCTACAATGACCTAAGCAGCTTTCAGTAGGATTCATGGATCTTCACTGCTACCTATTTAAAACTCATTCTTTCTTAAGAAGCTGCAACACAGCAGCCATAAAAACCAACCCCGAGGAGACTGACTGAGCTCCCATTCACAGCCCTGTCAGCATCTGAAGCAAGTGACTTGCTTATTTCCATCCAATTCCCAGTGGACAAGCATCTACATCATACAATTAGTGACAATATGAACTGCAAATTCAGCAGAATTGGGATTTCACTGATGGATGGATTGCCAGTATGCATGTTTTATTCATCTCAAGACTGCTTTGTCAGATTGTTGTTTGTCTTCTGTGTACTTAAACTCCTAAAAATCTTTTTATGGTTACTACTGGGCAGACAATAAGCTCTATAGACAGTGTTGTACCTTTGCTAAGTGGCAGCTAAAACTCAACCAATTTCCAAAATGAAGACAACAACCAAAGACAGATGCTCTAGGAAGCTGTATGAGTTAAGGCATTTTGTTCCCTCCCATTGCTTTAAGTCACTTTGCTCAAGTCCTACAGCTACTTCCTCCTAAGGTCACTAGCATAAGAATTAGGAGAGCAAGCATGCAGCAAGTCCAGGTGCAATTTTCTGATCACCCTCCCCTAATGTCAGCAATTAAGAGTCAAGAATGTCCACAGCATGCTGTCAGAGATATGGTACCTACCCACAACCCAAAGCTTTCTCATTGTTTTGGCCACACAAACCCAGCACCCACCTCCGGTTACCTGACCACAGTCCCTCTCTCCCATCCAAGGTAAGAGAAGAGAGCATAAAATGATACTTTAAATTCTGTAACTAGCACACCATAATTTCACCTCTCACCTTTACAGTAACAGCTCTGTTTGCTAAAAAAAACTCAAGACACGAACAGGGTAGTCAGTTTTAGAAGCAACTATTGCACAGCTCTCAAGAAATCCCAGGTGTGGTCCCCGAGCACACCCAGAGCAATGCATGGGGATGCACTTCCCAAACCAATTTTTCTCCCTTCACTTTATGCCATTTACACTTATCTCAGTTAAGTGCTGCCTTCCTCTTTACTAACAATTCATACTCATATTGTGGCACAACCTGCACCAACTCCATCTTTCCTGTTCTTACACTCATTGCAGAGGGATTCAGTGAAGTAAAATACACTTGCTGTGGGAAAGGAGATCCTTCAAATCAATCCACAACAGAGCACGACTGCAACAGAGCTAAAGTGAACTGTCTCCTTCGCAAGTATGACGTTGCTTCTTCCATTCTTTCCAGTTGTTTCTTTTGGGCCAAGTTTTCATAGAATCATAGAAAAGGTTTGGGTAGGAAGGGACCTTAAAAATCAAATAAGTCCAGCCCCTCTGCCAAGTGCAGCAATTCCTCCCAGCAGATCAGGTTGCTCAGGGCCCCATCCAACTTTTTGTTCCATTCCTGGTTATTCTTGTACTGCTGGTATTTGCAGGTGCTGATTCACAGCCTCCTAACATACACGTGTTGGGCTGCTTTTATTTTTAAGAAAAATCTCTTCAGGCTGGAAATAACTCTTATTATCCTGTGAGCACTCTTCAATGTACATTTAGTTTTATCTGAGGAGCTTAAATTTTCTATGTTAACAAAGGTTTTGTCAGCCTCTGCCACTCTATTAGAATGTTATAAAACAGACATCTAAACTTGTGGCCTGCTACTTTGAAAGGTCCCTTTTAGCTTTAAAAATAGAAGTTGGATTTGAGCCTAATATATATTCCTTAAACTTCCAGCGTGGTTTGAATTTACATCCCCCACAGGTGAAACTTCCCCAAAGGGTTTTGATTTGTAAAGATAATTAAAAATCTGCAAAAAAATAATGCTTTATTTCTGACAAAATTTAATCAAGATATCTTAAATAGAAGTAGTCAAATCCCAAATCATGACCTTTCAAAATGGGCTCTCAAAAAGTAGTCCTAAGCAAATAAGGCCATAATTCTGTCATTTTCGTATCTTGTGCTGTCAGCAGACAGCTTCCATCTTCGCTCTGAGATGATGTATTGTCTCCAACCCCTGGTCCACTGGCTCCTAACCTTTTCTCCCCCACAGAGCATCTGTACTCTGGATATTTCCGTGGAGATTTGTTAACTGGTTCTTCCTCAAAGGCTGAGACTGCTGGCATTCTTCTCAGATTATATTTCTAACCATTTAAAGACCCGTCAGGACAGAGAAATAAATACATACCAAAAAATAAGAATTCATCAATCTCTCTGTCAAGACACTGCAGGTAAGCGGGAGACCTAAGTTTTGGCTAACGCTTTTAAAGACCACTTTCTATCCTGCATGCCTGTGAATCATTTACACAGCATTCCACACTCTCTTTTAATGCCAGTATCCCAAGGGAGAAGGTGGATTAGAATATTGGTATCTTTAATTTAGGAGGCAATTAGACCAACAACAACAAACTAGAGCTGTATGTATGCTCAAAACAATCTAGTTAGAAATCTATTTTAATTAAAAATCAGTAAAATAATCCCATTATGCCGAGAATTGCTTTAGGCATGGTTCCAATCCAGCACATCTTTTTATTTAGTATTTTAGTTCTACACAGAAAGAGTGATTGAAACAACACTGTAGACTACCAGAACGGTCCTTTCTGTACAGCAAATTCCTCTTCCAGTTAGAGAGCTTGGGAAGATACAGAAATAAATGTTCCAACGTCAGTCAGCCACTTGGTAAGCCACTTAATAAAAGAAACAAAAAGAAACCTGCTAAAATAAAAGCAGCCTACATCTCAGGCCCCTGTGAACAGCAGGCAGAGGAAGGGGATTCTCCACTTCAGCTCCACTCTGGTGAGACCTCATTTGGAGTGCTGCATCCAGCTCTGGGGACCTCAGTGTCAGAGGGACGTGGCCCTGTGGGAGCAAAACCAGAAGAGACCAGAAAGATGCTCAGAGGGCCAGAGCACTGCTGCTATGCAGAGAGGCTAAGAGAGCTTAGAGTGTTCAGCCTGGAGAAGGGGAGGCTCCACAGAGATTTTAGAGCACCTTCCACTACCTAAAGGGGCTACAATAAAGTGGAGAGGGACTTTGGACCAGGGCATGGAGTTACAGGACAAGGGGGAATGGCCGTAAGACAGAGGGCAGGTTTAGACTAGATACTAGGAAGAAATTCTTTCCTATGAGGGTGCTGAGGCATTGAAACAGGCTGCTCAAGAAACTGTGGATATCACATCCTTGGAAGTCGTCAAGGCCAGATTAAATGGGGCTTTGAGCAACCTGGCATGGTGGAGGGCAGTCCCAAAGGCAAGGGGTTGAAACTGGATGATGAACAGGGTCCCTTCCAACACAAACCACTCTAGAAGTCTGTGAAATTCTTTAGTCTTCATCCCACTACCTGCAAACCTCACCTCAAAGGGCACCTAATTCCTCATATTTCCCCCTTTTGCTTCCTTTGTCAAAAAGTAACATGAACCTCTGCTACAGCCACACAACTTACATTGTTTTGTTTTTAAAAATAGAGAAAATAAATATTTCCAATATCATCTTTCATTCCTGGATTTGCTCTTATATGGTCTGTGGGGTCTTGCTGCATAACAAGCCTTTTATCCACAGCAAAGACCAGCAGCAAAGCTGCCAGAGCCAGTTATCTGCCTGCATCACTGAACTGGGGAAGGGGGCAGGAGGAGCAGGGCAGAGGTTTGTCCTACAGAAGAGAGAGTGGGTGTATAAACATGTATATCCACAGACATTTATGTGGGACAAATTTATCTGTATGTAACTTGCACCACCCAAGTTAACTCACTTATTGTGTTTACTCCTAGACAGTGAGTATGCATCATGTGGTATGACCATTTATAAAACATAGTAATCCTCAAGTGACAAAGTAGTAAATAGGAAAAAGTTGTGGAGAGTTATAAAGTACTACAGGCTACTCTAAATTAATATAATTTGGTATTGCACATTGCCCAACCAGTTCCACAAGCATTCATACACCAGATCTTGTTTCTAGTAACTGGAACCTATATTAAATTGTAAAATAAAAAAACAATGCCCTGAGGCATGTAAACAAGGCTGTTGCCCAGATCCATGTTGCCCTAATGCACATCAACCACTACTATCTCCAATACCGAAATATACTTGGGAATTAAATGAGAAAAAAAAATGAAGACACTTCGAGGCCATTTCCTCTTCCAAGACACTTGTGGGAGGGAAGGCCCAGCAGCTTAGCAAAGGTTAACCTCACCAATTCCCTCCAGGCTTGTGCTGAAGAAAGAAGAGATTCAAGGTCTTGCAATTCCAGAAATAGAAATCCTCCTTTGCAGACATTTTATTCTACCAGATCAACACACAGAAGATAGTGGTGGGTCCCCAGACATCATCTTTGCCACTCCTTATCCTGCTGAGCCTTCCAGTCTGCCAAACTCAACCCTGCAATGCCTCTGGCTTCTTGGGAAGTAGAGAAGATGTCAACAAACAAAAGTAATAAAGTTCCTGAACTACCTGGATTGTTGTCACATTATTTATTTTTAGCATTTGAGTGTAGAAGTCCAAGGAACTGATGGGTAGAACCAGGTTTTGCTCATCTTGGTGTTTTGTACTAAGACAACTTCATTGCAAAGCCCTCTTGCCTCTCCAAATATCATCAGGAAATAAGGTAGGATGGTTTTAGGGTAGTGAATGTGAATATGATTATAAATAACTGGGAAGGTTTTTCTTATTACCAGCTTTCCACAGCCTTAAACGTTGAGAAAGTCTGCCTGAAGAGACAAAAGCGCACTTATTGCTGCCAGGACAGGGGGGTAGACCCAGAACAGTCTCCATGAATGTGTAACAGTGGTGGGCAAACGACCCTTGCACTCCAAAACAAAACCATTACAAAGCAGCCAGGTCTTAGTCAGACCTGAGAAATTCTTACAGGACACAGTCAGGAAGCCAGAGCAGCTTGGCTTTGCATGCCTGCAGGATTAAGCACAGCCATCCAACACCATGCCACAGTCCTGCAGGATCAGGATCACCACTGGGCTGCAGCCTGGTGGTCACTAGAGCCAAAGCCCATCCCACTCACACACACAAACCCAGCACAGAATATTGCGTCAGGAGTCCACAGGACCATATGGCAGGAGCACCTCTAAAGGTGGAATCAGGCAGCCACGAGAGTAGCAAGCTGACAGAAGAGGTAATATTTGCTCTGAACCTTTTCTGTATCATTAGTGCTCGTGCTAATTACGCTAACCAACAGCGGCAGTCGCTCTGATGGGAGGGCTGAACAGAAGTGACACAGCTGTCAACTCCATTCAAAGAACTGAAGCCTTAAAAGTTTGTCCTTTTTGGGGGCAGAACAGAATCCATGCAGCAAGATGCACAGGATTGCAGCTTTTTTAGGGCAGAAGGCTTCAGAGAGCAAGTACAGCTGATGCAGACATTAAAAAACTAAGCACATTTGCCTGTTTCTCAGGGGGATTTAAACAGCAGGTGAGTGGGGCTGGTCTGTGGGACATGACCCTTTTTTATTTCAGCTATTTAGATGCAAATTGTTCCCCTTCCCTCCCCCTCTCAACACCATCTGTTAGCCCAGAGGTTTAGACTGTGCCTAGGATGTAGGTTTGGGGGAGGGGGATATAGATAAAGCATTGAGAGAATTTCAGTTGATGCCTCTATTTCCTCTAGAGCACAGTTTTGGAGAGAAAAAGAAAAATCACTTTGCAATACTATAAAATAACAGCAAGATTTTCCCCTCATTCTACTGCACTTTTTTTACTGCCCCCATGGACTTCCTGCCCTAGAAAGCATTCCTTGTCCAGCTTTTGGCCAACAAGCCACATTATATAGTGTCATTTATAGCAGGTTGCTATGGTGTTAGCAAAGGGCATGAGCTGGTACTGCATGAAGTATCAGAGATTCAAGGAATTAAAGTCCTAAATAATAATAGAGAAGTCCTTTACAACAAGGCACAGTATTTAATGTTGTAATGCTAGTGAAGCTGCCTCTACTCTGACTTTCCCAAGTGAACAGCAATGTACTTGCAAGAACTGTTAAGAGATTTGATTCATTAAACACTTTACCCAGGGCTCTAAATTCTTTATAAAGGAAAGATTATGGGTGACAGCAGAGAGTCCCCTTTCAGGAAGTTTCAAGATGATACAGTATTGGAAGTGATGGCTAACAGACCAGGTGGGCGTGCTGCCCCTCAGAGGGATGTGGACAGGCTGCAGAAACGGGCCAACACCAACCTTTGCAGTTCAGCAAAGGGAAATGCAAAGCCCTGCTGCTCAGGAGCACAGACTGGGAGCCAACAGGCAGAAAGGAAGCAGAAAAAGCAGAGAAAGGCCTGAGATTCATGGTGGACATCAAGCTGACCACAAGCCTCCAAACCACCTCTGCAGCAAACAAAGTCAACAGCATGTGGGCTGCAGTGGAAAAAACAACTTCCAGCAGGCCAAGGGAGGGGATCCTTCCCCTCTGCTTAGGGCTGGTGACACAAATCTGGAGTGCTAGGACAAGTGCTTCCCTCCCCAGTACAACAGAGATGTGGGCATACTGCCGAGAGTCCAGCAAAGGTCCACAAAGATAATTAAGGGACGGGAATATCTGGCATATAAGGAGAGTCTGAAGGAGCTGGGACTCTTCAGCCTGCAGAAGAAAAAGTTCAGAGAGGTCTTATCAATGTGCATAAATACCTGATGGAGGTGTAAAGAAGATGGAACCAGGCTCCTCTTGGTATCCAGCAACAGGACAAGAGTCAATGGGCACAAACTGAAATACAGGAAATTCCATTTAAACGTAAGAACAAACCCCACAACAAAACCACACTTTTTTTTCCTGAGTGGGGGTGAGGGGAGATGGGACACAAAACCACAGAACCCAGAAAACCACAGACTGCTCAGGAAAATAATGGGAATTTCCATCCTTGGGCATGCTCAAAACCCCACTGGACATGCCACTGAGCAGACTGTTTCAGCTGCCACCACGTCAGGTGGGGAATTGGACTAGACTATCCACACAGAGGTTCCTGCCAACCTGCAATTCTACAGTTACAAATCATACAAACTGACAGGAAGGCTTTAAAAGAGAGAGATACACAACATCATTCAAACTACTTGTCTGAAGCACATTTTTACTCCTCAGTATCCAAGACCCCAGTTTAGTGATGAAGACAAATTAAAAGTGGTTGTGACAACCTTGAGCAGAAAATCAGCAGAAGAGCTGGGATCAGTACCATAACACCTCCATTATGAATTTTAGTGTGTGGAGTACAGTACCAGTACTTGGGACATGCCAGCTCTCGTCCCAGTTCTCACAGACCTCATCTGTGATCTTGGAGGCACAAGAGGGGGAGAAAGCCAAAGTATTTCTGAATGTCTACTTGGCCCTCCTCCTATCAGTCAATCACCTCTTTAAAGGAAAGACAATTCAGGTAGTTAGAGAGCACATAGCATGAGAAGAATCCCTTCCAGTTGCTTCTGCAACTTCAGTTCCCACAAGATATGTTTCTCAGGAAGAAAAAAAAAAAAAAGGAAAAGAAGAGAGCTGTGTATGCAATCCTCATGGGGAACTCAGAGGTAAAAGGGGGCATTTAAAAACCCTTCTTCGCCCCTGGAGTCCCAGTGATGGGACAGAAGAACCCTCCTGAGCTTGAAATATGAATAGAAAGTGACCACCTAAGGGGAAATGGACAAGAAAAACAATACAGCATGGACTTCAGAGCGTCAGCTGCAATTGAGCAAGTTCTAGGGGCGCCCTTGCATAACATTTGAGGCTGACACCAAGCTGGGTTCAGTCAGACTTTAACGGTGATGCTCCACCGAAGTGCAGGAAAGAAGCTCTTCAGCTGGGAAGACCTTCTGCCAGACAAGGTTTGCAGAGCAACATTTTCTGAAGGGATTTCTTTTTCTTTCCTTACTGTTGAGATATTCTTTGATTTTCTTAAGTGTTGCCCACACAAACACCACATCTTCCCTCTTTCCTGAACAGAGAGCCAAAGCCAGAATAACATATGATCTCAATTACTTGGTGATAGTCAGGAATTTCAGGTACCTACTTTCCAACTACTGACTTCTAAAATGCATTTAATTCAATTTTGCCAGAAAGCAATATACTGACAAAAGTTGCAGGCACTTCACAGAAACATTCTTCCAAAAAAATAAAAATCAGTTATCTGAGCAAACAGAATTTCAATAAATTTGTGCTAGTATTTTGAAAGAATGTAAAGTTTTCAATTTAAAATACAAGGCGTTATATATTTTCCATTTATGAAAAGTAGAGTCTTCAGAACATCAGTGTTTCCCCTACAGAATGAGGGCCTTCTACATGCACTGCTCTAAATCACCAGCTAATTTCTGTTTCCAGATCTCTGGCATTTCACCAGCACTGCTGAGAATCTAAAGAACAGTTACTGGAAATGTTTTTGGTTAACCAACTTCTTGTTCACATATCTCAGCACACGTGCAAACTTTAAGGACTGCAATCCTGCAGTTTGATCTCTAGTACAAGACAGAGGTATCAAGTCTCAGTCTCCTTGACTTTTAAAGGACAGAAAGGTCATCTGTAATAGCTGAGGGGTACTTGGCCTTAATGCCAGCAAGCCACCCACTGAAAACAGTGGGAGTTTAGCCCAAATTAGGATTTCAGGATTTATCCCTGTAACACTTCCCACACAGTACTACCTGACAGCTTCTGAAAACTGGCAAAATGTGAGGGACACACCAACACCATCCCAGATGAGGTTTCCAAGGGTGTGTTTTGTAACAATTGAATTCAACCAACATCAGTCTGCATATGCACATA
Source organism: Phainopepla nitens (assembly GCA_013400175.1). Classification (NCBI taxonomy): domain Eukaryota; kingdom Metazoa; phylum Chordata; class Aves; order Passeriformes; family Bombycillidae; genus Phainopepla; species Phainopepla nitens. The sequence continues at coordinate 94,482 of VXBQ01012426.1, forward strand.
ATTCCACAACTCCAAGGGGGTTTGGCATGTTGATTTTAAAAGTACAATGGCTAAAAACACCTCTCTGATAGCTACTCAATGCCAAACAAACCACATTTTTAAAGGAGGAAAAAAAAAACAAAACACAAAAACAATTCAAACCACAGAGCAGTTGCATCCAGGATATCACTTAATCTGAGCAATAATATCCCCACTTTCAGATGCTTTTCTAGAACTTTTTTCCAGCACCCAAATCCCCATCTTTTCCCACCCAGTACCTTCAGAACTGCCCTAAAATAGCTACTGCCATCCCCAACACAACCTGGGACAAGGTGGATGGGTTTACAGCCAGGAGGCACCAAGGGCTGAGAGGCCAGTTTCTGCCCCCACAGTGCCTTTGAACCCAAATCTAATGGTACTGATGCTCAGGAAACCAGTTTACCACTGGCTGATGAACTTTACCATCCCTGTCCCACTCCTCACTAAGCAAATGTGGACCAGGTAAGTATGTGCCAGAGCTGGATGTTTCTCCTGAGGGAAACATATCTATGAGCCCTGTTCAACCCAATCTGGCCTTGATCCTGTGGGAAGCTGAGCAACAACAAACTCAGGTATTCTGGGGCCAAAGGCTTTGTACAGTATCACTGCTCTGAATGGGGGGCCTGGGTCCTGCCCAAACGGAAGCCCCTGGTTTTACAGACAACAGCATAGGGTCTGTAGCATCTAATTCTTAAAAAGATCCTTTATTTGGATCCCTGGAGGCAGCAGAGGTTTGCACAAGACAGGGCCAACACCTATGGTGCAAGTCAGGTCGTATCCTTGTAAATAGCCAATGCAGCAACTGGGATACAAGAGTTAAGAGGAGCAGCCTCTTTAGCCATCACAGCATCTCCCTGATAGCAACCAACAGAAAATAACCCAAACAAATGATAAAAAAAAAAAGTTTAAAAGACAGTCAAGGACAGTGGGGCTTTCAGAGACTGAAACATGACTCATTTTGAAGCAAGACCACAGCTAAGCACACATACTGCTGAAGAAACAAGACAGGTTCCTCTCTAAATCAGCAAATACTTAGCAAAGAACAGAAGACTTCCACAAGTTATTTGGTATGCTTGCATTTTTCCCTGAAAGTAGTCACTTTTAAGAGGATCCAAATGCAGAAGGAAAGAAGCCTGACTCAAAGCAAAAAAAAAAAAAAAACCAACCCCACAAACAAACAAAAAAAAACACCCCACCAAACCAAAGAAAAAAAAAAAAAAATCCCATAGTTGTCATGCTTATGACTTACATTCTCTAGACAGGAAATCTTTGGAGCAGCAAAAGCCTCTCTGCCCTTCATCTTACAAACCCTTGATATCACAATCACATTTTTAAAATATTGCCTTCTTGAATGATGCAGATTAAAAAGCGTAAGTAATTCTCCGACATACTACTGGAAAACCACACACCAGCACGAAACAGCATTTATCGCATGCGAGGCCATTAAACTATTACTTACAGTGCAATAAATTGTATCCACCTCTGTCACTGAGCACAAAACTGAGGAAATTCCTCGTCCCTGGCCCCTGGGGTTTGAGTGAGGGAAATTGAACTGCTCCTGCTTGGAGCAGGGTTTTGTCCTGCAGAAACACTGCAGTACCTCAGCTAACACAGCAATTGTCCTGTAACTATCATGCACACTTTATAGCCAGTGAAACAAAAGGGACCTCTCACTTCAAAAGTAGTTTTTAAGGCAGAAACAGAGGAAAGCTTTTCAAATGGTGACTGTGAAAGGACAAGGAGAGAAGATTTTCATGGGTCAGTAAAGCATGGTTGAAACAATTGTGGCAGGGGATGATCATGGGAGACCAGGGTTCGTTTGCCACACCAAAAGTGGGTTTATTTTCACAAAGTCAATGCACTTGTCAACCACTCAGACACAGCCTCAAACAAGAAGGCAGCCTGACAAGACAGAACAAGACACCCAGCTGGCTCCACAGTCTAGACAAAAACTTGCTTCTCCAAAGCTTTTATATTTTCCCTTCCTCTTCCAGAGTTAAATTTGGAATGGTATCAGTTCCTTTCCCAAATGGAAAGCCCTCTGAGAGCAAACCAGATTTTGAAGCTTTCTAGCAACTACACAGATCAGGCTGCCAGAGCTTGCTGCTTACGTGTCTGTGTTCAGGGCATCCACAGGGTAGTCTTGGGATCAGAGCAGAGCTACAGTTGGATGCTCTCCAGAGGTATTTTAGGAGAACAGAATCAAATTGCCACACAAATGTAATTGCCAAGTTTCCGTCTACTGTTACAGCAATCTGTTTGATACGTTTCATTTCAGAGGACAGAGTGGTAGAGTAATATATTGCTTTTATTAATATGTCCAAATTCCCTAACACAGCATTCATATCTTTGGTATGGTGCAGGATTCTTCTCAAGTTCTGCTTTCGATAACAGAAAGCATTACAAATTCTTCATGCCGCCTGGAAAAAATATTTGAATAGACTGAGTTGAGGGCAGTCATTGAGAAAGGTGTGAAGGAATATTCTTAAATTACCTATTTAAACTACCTATCAAAATCTACAAATCTGGAGCAGACAATTTTGGTCCTCTGCTTTCTCTTCAGAAGTCCATTCAGAAAGTCAACCTTCAAGACACCTGTTGAGCATCTGATCACTTCTTTACCTGGTGCTTTCCATTGCTGTGGCCCACACACAGCTAACTCATCTAGGAAAAAAAATTTTTTCCCTTGCCTTCTACTCCACAGAATTTTAAAGAGTTCAAATTCTGACTCCTTTTGAAAAGGCTGTCGAAGATCACCATGCTTCTATGCTCCCATCACCAACTCATTGTCCACCCAGTTCTTGCCCATTGCACTTCTCCATTTCTAAGTTACAGACATCTCACAGCATCCCAGAGAATACACTGAGATCATCTGAATGCATCAATATGCATTTGGATCATCTGTTAAACCCACAAGGCATCCACTGTCGGAAGAGCCATAGAGAGTGGACAGTCAGTGTATATTACTTCCTCTTCACCATTTCTTATTAAAAATATTTCAGTCCCAATTCCCACAGAACCAGAATATCACCTAAAGAGGACTGTCTGCTTTCAGAGCTACATGAGAATTCAGGTTTTCAAGCAAAGCTGAGCTATCAAATAAACCAAGTTGTTTATACATCTAATTTCCGTTATAGAGAAGAAGTACAATATTGTTTGTTAGACTCTGCACATGTGAACTGTTCTTCTTCAACACTTCAGAGCAAAGAAGTGAGTAAAGTCTTAATCTAGAAAGTGAGAAGAGATTACAGACCTCTAAAAAATTACAAAAGCCATGTCATTCTGTAACGCTGTTCACAAGAACTGAGCTCTACCTTCAGGAGTCTGTCATTTGGATTATTAATTTTTTAAACATGAAAGGGCTGTATTCCAACACTAACTTTCAAGCCTAAGAGCGTTTTGTTCTGAAGATGACTGACCACAGCAAAAAAATCAAGCTAAAGAGTGCAGGAAGTGGCTTCAGACCCTTTTAGCAGGTATATGACTTCAAGCACCAGTCTGACATTAGGTTGAACATGCAAAGGCACAGGAAGCACCAACTCTAAGCCAGAAATGGGTCAAGTTCCAGCTTACAGTCATACAAAGGCAACAAAAATCCAATTTCTCTCTCCAGCTCTCTGAAGTTCTCCCCTTTCTTGAATCCTTGGAGAGGGGTACGTTTCCTGCTCAATTCCACTTTACATGAGATTCCACGTAAATAGAAATTCCATCTTTCACATTACTTTTTGGCACAATCTTCACACGGGAAGACAGATTTTAAAGAGAGCTTGAGCTTGTAAAAACTGCACCTTCCTACTCCACAAGTTAGACAAAGTACTCCAAAAATCACACTCTGTGTAGTAATAACAAATTAAGGTTTTACCAGTTTCCTCAGAAATCTGCAGAGCCTATGAAAAATTATTTAAGTTTTCAAATCACAAACACCACTGGCCCCATCAGTCTCACGGACTCAAGAGGGGTTGTACAAGGAGTGGGTCACACTTCTGCAGGCAATCTCCAAGCCCTGAGCAAGAACAATGCTGGCCAGAGCTGTGACAATGCAAAAGTGACAGGCAGCACTTGAGCACAATCTGGTCAACAGCTACTGCTTACAGATCCCATGAGAGCTCCACTAGAGATATTACAGGAAATATTTTTGCAGAATCCACTCCCAGGCACAAAGGTGAAGAAAGAAACGGCTCAAAGCTCCCAAGCACTACTTTGTTTTCTCTTGTACTAATGAGAGAAACCCACAGCAGCACAGACTTCAGCATAAGCCGCTCATGAACACTGTGGTCTCTCAGTACCCAAATATTGTCTACAAGAAACATGGAGGGGAACTGTTTACAAGGGCATATAGTGATAAGACAAGAGGAAAAGGCTTCAAACTGACAGAAGGCAGGTTTAGATTTGATATTAGGAAGAAATTCTCTACTGTGAGAGTGGCTACGCACTGGCACAGGATGCCCAGAGAGGCAGTGGATGCCCCATCCCCAGGAGTGTTCAAGGCCATGTTGGATGGGACTTCGAACAATCTGGTCTAGTGAAGCGTTTCCCCAACCATGGCAGGGGGTTGGAATGAGATGGATGATTTTTGAGGTCCCTTCCCACCCAACTCCCACCTACCTATTCTATGATAGATACCCTGGCTCCAGGCAGCTTGACCTGGTTAAGCCATGACACCGCCCAAGCTCCAAATACACCTCCAGTGGCAGTGAAGTCTGAGCTACAAAGACAAGCACAAAGCCAGGTGACAAAGATTTCAATGCGATAACACAGTTTCAACAGACATGCAAGCCCAGCCCCAGCTTCCTCTAAAAAATGAAAGGCTTCAGTGAGGTAACTCAAGCAATTAAACCTACACAAAGCCTTGAGTCACTTGCTGGGTCAAGATCCAACTGATTCCAAGAATCTGCATGCAGGCTGCTTACCCAGAAATTAACCTACTGCCTCAGAAAGTGTCGCTTAATTTAGAAGAGTGATTGCTTACAGCACCTGCTGCTAGCCTCGCAGCCCCATACACCAGCTTCTCCAAAATAATGTTAAGTCTTCTAAAATTATTTACATAAGTAATTAAGGAAAGAACTAAAAAAACTGTGCTAAATGTAAAACATAACAATCAGCCGGGTTATCAGCAGCAATTGAAACTGTAATTTCCAAAGTAAATAGTGTGAGTTAAGGCAGTATGAGCTGAAGCTGCACAGCCAGTCCTTGCAGCAGATTCCCTTCTTCAGCTGGGAATAAACAGCAAACTCTGCACAGGAGGCACACACCAAACTGTCGTACATGACACACCACCTCAGAAGCAGCCACACACAGCATGAGAACCTTTGCAAAAGAGGTGTCCTGGCTTTAAAGCTACATCACCTGTAGGCTTTAAATCTAAAGCCAAACCCACAATAGCTTTGTCATGCAAGCAAAGAGCCTCTAGCAGTAGGACTGAGGAAAGCAGGCAATGGAGAGAGAAAAAAGAACAGAGGACCAAAGAGCAGCTTGATTCCCAAGCTTTAGCCCTTCTCTAGAAGCTTCTGTTTATATCTTCAGATTTAGACTCAAAATAAGCATCCAGGAATGCTGAGGGAGCTGGCAGATGCCATTATGAGGCCAGGCTCAGTAATTTTTGATCAATCATGGCAACTGGCAGAAAGGCCCATAGACTAGAAGAAAGCAAATATCCATCCAGAAGACCCAGGGAACCACAGGTGGGCCTACAGGAACCTTGTGAAGTTCAACGAGGAGAAACACAAAGTTCTGCACTCAGGGAGGAAAAACCACAGGCACCTATCTGTGCTGGGGGTCGCCCAGATGGAAAATACTCTGGCAGAACATGACCTGGAGGTCCTGGTGGTCACCAAGTTGCTCGTGGGCCAGCAGTGGGTCCTTGCAGCTGGTATCCTGGGCTGCATTAGGCCAAGTATTGCCTGCAGGTTTGAGGCAGATGATCCTTCCCCTCTCCTCAGCACTGGTGAAGGCACACCTGGAGTGCTGGGTCCAGTTCTGGGCTTTCCTGTATGAGCGGCACACAGACCAGAGAGAGTCCAGCAAAGGGCTGCAAAGATGCTGAGGGCAGCATCTCCTCAATGAAGAAAGGTTGACAGAGCTGGGAGTGTTCAACTGAGAGAAGAGCAGGCTCAGGGAGATCTCATCAATGCCTATAAACACCTGCAGGGAGCATGCAAAGCAGACAGAACCAGGCTCTTGTCAGTGATGCCCAGTGCCAGGACCAGAGGCCATGGCCACAAACTGAAACACAGAGGGCTCCTCCAAATATCAGGAAACACTTTTTCACTGTGAAGGTGACCAAGCACTGACACAGGCTGGCCAGAAAGATGATGGAATCTCCATCCCTGGAGATATTCAAATGCTGTCTGGGCACGGTCCTGGGTAACTGGCTGTGGGTGGCCTTGCTTGATTACAGCAGGTTGGACCAGATGACGTCTGGAGTCCCCTTCCCACTTCAGCCAGCCTGTGATGCTGTGAAGACATGCACCTAAAGGTGCAGAGGCATCAAGAAAAGCCTTTCCAAGAGGCAATGCAAATTTTTACCTCACTTTTAACTACTGAATGCATATTTTTATTCTGCTTGAAAAACAATGACATTTCAGTAATGGTAGCTGAGATGTTACCTGCTTCCTTCCAGGAGAAGGGGTTCAGAAGTAAAGATGTACCCTTTACCACACAGGTCTGTCTCAGAGAAAAGTCAGCCCACTCACTTATGCACACACAAATTGGAAGCAATTCACATTTGGGGGCTTATTTCTCTTCCTAATCAAGATAGAGGTTATTTGCAAAGATTCAGCTGGGATCTTAAAACCCACTTCATGCACTCAGAAGGACTTTTTCAGCAGCTTGAAAAGATCCAACACTCTATGATGTCTGCTTCCTCCCCTGACCCATATATATCAAACTCTAAAAGCCACAAGCGGCCTATACAGAAAAGTTTGCCTTTTAGGAGATGGAACAAAGAACATAACATTCCTGTCTGAGTGCAACAAAAACAGTTTGAACAAGATTTCAAAAGGTCGCAGTCATTACAGCCTCCCAGAACTAGAGGCACCCAGTTGCAATTCAAGCTACTCAGCTCATCTCTTTCAAGCCCAAGAGCTTGGCTAAGTTTGCAGGTCTTTTGGGGACACTAAGCAAAGTACTGGACAGCCTCAGCTCCAGACACCAGCTCTCTCAGAAGCCAAAGCAAGCAAAATAAAATTCAGAGTACTGAGGCTTAGGAGAGCTGTGTGGGCAAAATCTGACTTCACCCATTGCTTTGCAGCTGTGTAGCAGGCCCAGAAGGCATCACACTTCATATTATTCCCTAGGATGTTCTTATTTCCTCGCTTATGGCTTATGTACTGAGGCATCTTCTAATCAGTACAGCTTTCCAAAAGAACCCACTATCTGCTGTTTCACTGCACAATGAATTAATGAAGGTTTGATAGAAATAAATAGCCTGAAATTGTTTTGTAAGAGAAAATGTACAAGAGTATCTCCAGAAAAGGATGCAACTTCTCCTTCCCCCACACCCTTGGCCAGCTCTGCATATATAAGAGGGCTCATAAAATTTCAGGACTTTTTTCTAAATTTGAAGCACTCCACAGAAAACCATTCCTGCATAAAACACTACTCAGAGATAAAACGTTACTAAAGTGGGTGAAAGAACAACTTGTGCCGGGTAACACAGAATACCTGAAAGCACACAGTAGCTCCACTACCCTTCCATAAACTGAGGACATGGCTGAAGTGAGTTGAGAAAGGTCACACAGGTGTACAGCAGAGAAGAAACACATCTTCCAGGCTCCTGTCCTGTTCGGGTTCTGTACATGCAACCTTCCAATCCCCTGCTAATTTTGCAAGCGACTCCGCAGCAAGGCGTGGAGCAGGGATCTGCTGCTAGAACAGGCTGCCAGGCAGAAGCTGCTGGGGCTGGTACCACAATCAGAATGGAAACAGCTCAGAGAGCAGGAGGAACTGGCAGCACTCTGCCATCCTTATCCATCTTCTGTGCAACACTCCCAATCAGAGACATTGGCACTGCTCGCTCCCTTTTGCCTTTCCACCTGAATGAGCCTCACAAGATTTGTTCCTGGTTTAAACTACCAAGGGATTACAAGACTTTTCCCTACTCCCTGTAGGGCACAAGTTGCATAAAGCAGAGATTTGGATCACTGCTCCTGGCACAGATTATAGTGCTCTTGTTCCAACCACCTATGCCAGGAATGGAATTTTCATGTCACAGAATCACAGAGTCATTAAGGTTGGAAAAAACCTTTAAAATCATCAAGTTCAACTATCAACCCAGTGCCACCACCACATTCACCATTAAACCGTGTCCTCAAGTGCCATATTCACACATTTTCTGAACACTTCCAGGGATGGAGACTCCATCACTTCCTTAAGCAGTCTGTTCCAATGACTTACAACATTCTTGTGAAAAAAAAAATTCCTAATATCTAATCTAAACCTCCCCTGGCATATCTTGAGGCCATTTCCTCATGTTCTTTTAAGATGAAGGAAATGGTCAGGCCTCTTTCTCTGGGAAAACATTTCACCATCAGACACTTCTCTACAGCTTCTGCACTCTGAGGCGCTTAAAGCCATCAGCACATCCCCTCAGACTGACAAGACTGACACTGACCTCATGCCCCACTTCCCTCACCTCACACCAGGCTGAATCTGTTGACCTCCACTCAAAGCACATGCTCCAGCCTATGAACTCCTCCCAAAGCAAAGCACATCCAAGCTGCGACACAACCATCATATTCCTTTCTCTGTGAAGTGCAATCATTTATGTTGCTCTGCTGAACAGCTGAAGGACATCTATTCCCACAGGCTTATCTCTGCCCCACCTCCTTGCTCATCTGTTTCCTCCTTCCCCAGGAGATTGGTGGCAGGTGCCCACCCTGGGCTGCAAAGCCCCAGCATCACCAGTTAATTCCCATCAATATTAACTCCTAAACACTTTTCAGATCAATGGTATGAACTGCCACTTTAATGAAACATCAAGAGCTGAGCATCAACACCCTCCTTTGATTCATGTAAGATTAGAGATAAGAGAAGCCAAATTTCTAGACACTCTCTAGAGCCAACACTTGGGGCAGAAGCCAAAATAGAACAAAACCAACATTGTCCTCACGCAGTGGCATTATGCCAAATCTCTCTAGGCTTTTGGCATCAGGAAAAAAACATCAGCTATCACCAGATTCAGCAGGAATCAAGCTGAAGGTCTCAGCTGTGCAGTCTATCAGCAGTTCAGCTTCTTCACCCACACTGAGGTTCTGATAACAGGATAGTAAAACTATCTCCAATATGAGAGGCTTTCTGAAAGGGATGTGTGCTTCAGTCACCACAAACAAGCAGCAGGTGCTAACAACATGCCAGGTTTGACTCATAAACTTCATTTGCCTCTTTACAGAGTTTGTGGTTTGTTTTCCATACTTCTCTTTGTGCACAGTGAGAGAGATCCTCTTTTATTTGTATGCCCCGCTTCCAGTACAGTTCCAGCAACAGCTGAGTTTTAACACCTTTATCACTTCTTGCTTCTTAACAGGAAAACAAATAAACAAACGGCCATGCACACACCCTGGATTTTCCCTTCTTAATGGTACAGAAATATTTTACTAATCTGCTCCTTGTCCCTTTCAGGTTTTACAACTCAGAACAAATTTTAGCCAACAGCATTTGTTTGTGACTTCTAGCACCATTTGTTTTATTTCTCAAAGATTCAGAGATCCATCTTGATCCAATCCCATTAGTACTGCTATTAAATTAGCAACTCAGCTGGCTGGCGGGGTTCACGATTTGATCATACCAGGCACTCCTGTCCCAAGGAGATGGATAAACCAATACCCTGGCAACAGGTACAGTGGCATAAGTTGTCTGAGCCAGCAACAGGACAGGGCTGAAAGGCTGAAAGGGCTTGGAAAATCCTTCAAATCCCATTTGGCCACTCCCACTACAGGGACAACAACCTCAGGCACAGCTGCAACAGTCACCCCAGTATCTGCCCAGAACCACAAATTAGTGGCCCAAAATAAAGCTGTGAGGAGGCAGTGCCTCTGCATTCAATTCCTCTGGCTGTCAACCAGCTTGGAGCAAGTCTCACAGGTACAGAAAACCTAAGAGATTGGAATCAGGCCTCCCATCAGTGAGGCAACCAGATTTCACTGGCCTTTTCATCAATCCCTCAGGGCTGTTTTCACTCTCTCATGAGAATCTGGGATATAGTTATGTAAAACAGATTCCTCACCCTTAATTAAAATAAAGTTCACATGCACACCCTGCTGAAGGCAGCATTAAAAAGAATTACTTCTATGAGGAATAAGTCACTTATAATTAAAAAAAAAAAAAATCCCATTGTGCACACAAGGGAGTGTCAAACACTTGCCAGCCACCTGGATAATTGCTTCCTATGAAAAACTGCAGAGGAGAGCCCTGGGGAAAGGAAGAGTCATGCAGAGATTCTTGCAAAGGCAGGAGTCTTGCAAAGTGCAAGTGGGATTTGCGTAGCACAGCTGAGTGCCTGAAAGCCCATCACCAAATTCTGGCTGTTCTGAGGCTACAGCCATCAATTCTCCACTGCACTAGTATGATCTTCCACCTCTTTTAAAATCAAAGCACATCGTGTTAAATCAAAAGTTCCCTGGCTGTAAAAGCATGAGAGCTGATGGTTCATATTATCTTTACCTGCTGACTTTGTGATTTAAACCTGTGTTCCTTCCTTTCTTCCCATATGGAATAGTCTCAACTATTTTAGCTTCTTCTCGGAAGGTAGCCCATTTCTTTGCCTTTTCTGCAGTGCCACTGTGCTCTGCAAGAGATGTGGAGAGAAGAACTGCACATCACCCACAAGATACAGGTGCATTGAGCATTTATACCAAAGCCAAATGGTGTTGTTCTTCACTCTCCCAATGAAGACGGTGGCCTTTTTGGTTGCTGCTGCAGACATTTTCCTCTCCATCATAAGATGTGGAATTGTCTCAAATGTTTTACTTCCTATTATCCATGTCGCCTTCAAACCATAAAAAAGCCTTTCCTCCAAACTTACAGGAGCTTAAGGTGTTGACAGAAGTTTTCTGAAAATCCAAACATCTTACATCCGCTTTAACCCTTCCTTACTGACACCCCACAGAACTTCATGGGATTCGGCAGCAGGATTTTAATTTTCAGAAGTCACACCGACTTTCCCAACAGTTAACACTTCTTTACATATTCAGAGATCCTTTCCATTCGTAGTAGCATGACTCTTTGTTGTGTTGTTCCCAGGATCCCCTCTAGAGCCCTTTTTATAGTTGAGAATCACACTGGCAGCTCCCCAGTCCTCTGGCACAGCGGCTGTCTGTAGTGATAAATTATACAGCTTGGCCAGCAGTTCTGCAGTTTCACATTCAAGCTCCTCAGGACTCTTGAATGCCATCCAGCTCTGGTGACTTATTAACATTTCTCTATTTGGTCTATTTTTTCCTTTAGTAATTATCTCAAATTAGTTTATCGATCTATTGGCTACAAAAAGTGCACTTGACATGGGAACATCCCCAGTGCCTCCAGCAGTTAAGACTCAATATTCTCTGCTAATGCTTTATCATCTTCAAGTAGCTTTTTTACACCTCTGACATCAAGCACTCCCCAAGATACCCAAATCTTATTGGATTACATCCTCATATATATAATATTTATGTCCTAGTGGATATAATAAGTGATGTCCTAACATCTCAGGAGGGCAGTCCCAAAACAGACTGTTTTACCTCCTTGGTGTGTTCCTCCTACCAACCTGTGCCCTGGAGCAGCTGTCACCCTGCTTTTCCCTCCTGGTGAAAGTTTCAGATACCACAAGAGATCAGTGAAATTAAGCTGAATCACCATGGCAGTTAGCTGTAAGGCAGGGTGGAGATCCAAGCACCGACAATCCAAGTTTGGGACAGGAGCTGTCGAGGCCTAAAGCAGAGTTTCCTAAAGCTCCGCCTGTCTGGGAAGGCCAGCACAAATGGAAAGCAACTTTTGTGTGAGGTGACGACATTTATAGATGCCAATCAATCTGAGGTGCAAACAACTGCAGATTTTAGTGGTTTACCCTGACAGAAGTAAAGCAAGGTACCCTCTTTGCTGCCACACAAAGTGTTTCTGTTCCTCACCAGCATGTCTTTGTAACACTCATGAGGTTCTATGAAAATTCTCCTTGTGGATGAGGCTGTGTGTGAAGCTACCTGCCTGCACAAGCACTTGCAGAGTACAGACTCAGTTTCCTTCTTCCACACCCTCCATTCCTTGGCATTTGTACCCTTCAGAAGCCCATAGCAGTCCTGCCCTCCTACTCATTTTATAAAAACTACACAAGTATATAGCTTTTATCTTCCTCTTGCGTCAATCCCTCCAACCCCAAAGTCACTTCTGTTGCTTTCCTTCAACTTCCTTCTGTTTATCTACTAGAAAGTAACAAAGATCAAAGTTACCATTACATCACAATAAAAAAATCCCCCCACCCTTCACACTGATTAGCAACATCAGACCAAATTTTCAGAAAGATATTTAAGAGTTTTTTTAAAATACTTTACCAGCTTAGGTGCCAAATCCCAACAGTTTCCGAGGGAATCAAGCGCCCACGCGCTTTCTGGATTCCCACTAGATGCCTACCCACATCTTTTAGTACGTAACCACATGAAACACTACTTTTGTTCTCAAGGTTAGGCTCTCAAGTGCTGCTTAGACAGTCCCTGAATGTTCCCACTGAAACACACAGGCTACTGAGAGAGTTATGCCTCCTGGTTAGGGAGAGGAAAAAGAAAAAAAAGGAAAATAAAAAGAAGAGGGAAAAAAAAGATGAGAAAAAGGGAAAAAAAGAAAGAAAAAACCCTCCACAACTTCTGGTTTTTGTTCTTTCGTGCCAGACAGATCTTACCAAATACCTGCTGCACAGTTCCTGCCAGATGAAAGCTTTGTTTTCATCTTGGCTATGAATTCTAAGGCACAGATGTTACTTAAGTCTTTCTGTACATATTGCAGGGTATTCAGAGATAAAATGCTATATGCTATATCAGAAATGTGTTTTCCTACTCCTCCTGTGCCTGCTGCTTCTCTGCTTGCCCTTTACACCGATATGACAGAACTGAGCGTGTTATTTCTCCAGCACAGTTGTGTTTTATGCTCACTGTGAGCCTTTACTGGCAGTGTTTAGGTGGAAGGTGACAGCACCTCCATGAAAAAGCCATCAAACGTTTGTACAACTCCTACACTATAGCACTTTGGCTACGATGTGGAGAACTGCAAGGTAGAAGGGGAACAGCAGAACAGTAGGATTATTTACTTTTGTGAGACTGGCTGCAGCATTAGCAACTTAATTCTGTCTCAGAGTAAAAATACAGTTCCAGCTGAACACCAGAAGTTTGGGCCCAGCTTACAATCATTCTTTCAACTCTGAAAAACTTCTCAAGAAGACATATAATACACAACCCAAGACATTACCCAGAAAGGTGATGGGAAAATCCCAAAAGTGCTCTGCTACACTAACAAATGAACCCACAAGGCAAAGCACGGAAGTCCCTACAGCATGACAGGGGTTACAAGAATTATTCCTTCATGTGGAATCAAAGCAGGATTCAGAGCAACAGAACAATGCAATGGGGAGAAATACATGATTCAGTTGTGATTTTTTTGTCAGTCTCTCACAAAGACATTTTTTAAAGACAGAGAACCAGCAAAAGAAGGCTAAGAAACTTGGGGCTGTTCAGCCTGGAGAAGAGAAGGCTCCAAGGACACCTTAAAGCCCCTTTAAAGTACCTAAAGGGGGCTACAAGAAGGTTAGAGAAGGACTTTTGACAAGGGCAGGAAGCGACAGGGCAAGGAGGGAGGTGGTCTTAAGCTGAAGGATGTTAGGTGCAGGTTTGATATTAGGAAGAAATTCTTTACTATAAAAGTGGTAAGGTGCTGGCACAGGTTGCCCAGAGAAGCTGCGGATGCCCCATCCCTGGAAGTGTTCAAGACCAGGCTGGATGGGGTTTTGAGTAATTTGCTGTAGTAGAAGGTTCCCTGCCCATGGCAGCTGCGTTGAAACTAGATGACCTTTAAGGTCATTCCAACCCAAGCAATTCTGTGATTCTATGGAATCCATTCTGCACTAAGGACTTTCAGATCTGCAGCATCAGCAGGTCCCCATAGGAGCTGACTGGGCAGGTGCTAGAGGTTCAAAGAGCTTGGGGACAGAGGGATATAGGAACAAAATAAGCAAAATAAAAAGGTGTATACAGCAGGTACCACAAGGACAGAGTAAAAAGGCACTTACTTGAGCGTCAGTTCTGAGGAGCCACTAGATCTCACCGTATGTCTTCGAGACCTTAACTCCAGCTCTCAGACCTGCAGGCTGCTCCATGATCTTTAATACTACACCACAGCTACTCACACTGCTTTGCAAAGTTTACTGCCAGGTCAGCTCACAGCCAAGTGCTGAAAGGGAAAAGCACCCTTGCCTTTGGATGGCTGTGTGCCACGATGAGCTCAGCTGTGTCAAGCTTCATCATCCGATCTCAGCTCCTAAGAAACTCAAGTGAAGAGCACACTCCCAGCAGGTGGAGAGAGATCCCTCCTGTCCTTTCATCATGCACTCAGTCTCCAAGAAAAACCAAGCTCAGAATTATACTTTTAATGTTAATTTTGAGTTGACCACATCAAAAGGAAAACAGCTGCCAACAGCCACATCCTTGCTTTATAGTCTGGGGGAGGAGGGGAGTGCAAGCTGGTTTTAAGAAAAGAAGCAAAACACAAGCTTCTCATATGCTGGTCGAGAAGAATTTTAAGTCAACCACACTCTCCTCCAAATTTTGTAGTTAATTCACTGGGAATTTAGAGCCCTCACAAAGAGTTTTTAAGCTGAAACTAGCACAGGTTATGCTTTATAGAGAACTCCTTCCCTGCCTACCCCATTCATACTCCAGTGAAAAGAAAAACATTGCTCACAAGAGCCCCATCACAGAAGGGAGGCACATGAATTCATGAGAAAGGAGATTCAGAGCACAGAGATCAGGCATGCTCATCATCTTGGATTTCAGATGATTTACCTACAGCTACAGGAAGTGCAGATGGAACAGGATCTCAAGCCTTCAAAAACAAACACAGCTACACCACACACTGGATGAGATCACCTTGTTGAAGTCACTGTTCCTCGATACTAAGCCAAAATAACAGGGTGGGATTCAAAAAGTAACATTATCAGAAACACAAAGCATCCACTGTAATACTAAATTTAAAGCAGGTATGATGTAAAAAGCAGAAAGACACTTGCTGTTCAGGTGAGATTCTTTTCATCTTCATAAGCATTACGTCCTAATCTGCACATTTACACGTTTAATGCTGCCAAAAGTCATCAGGTGATTAAATGTTTTTGAAACAAACAAAAAAAGCCCACACAAACGCTGTTGGTGGCATTTGGACTAGGTCCCAGGATGAATAAGTATTGGATGAGAAGGCAGGAAGGGCTCCTGCAGGATGTACCTAGTGTTAGAAAGAATTGGCCCTTAAAAAAATACAAAGGTCACCTAGAATAATATTGATTATGTGAATTAAACAAAGAAAAAAAATGATCCTGATGATCATCGAATGAACTGCAGGAGATAAAGGAAATCAAGCTGAGAGCACTTCAACATTAGCATTTTTCTAAAGTAGAAAATAACTTTAAAAGAAGCCTTTGCCTGCAAGAAAAGACATTTTTGATTGGACAAAGTAAATGACAACTCTTACAATTTTTTACAGCTCATCTCTTCTGAATGTTTTTCTTTTGCAACTCAAGGACTTTTTCAGAGACACACAAAACAAATGAAAAGCTGGCATTCTGCAGTCTACAAGGTAGTGAGATTTCTGATCTGCCTTTGCAGCCTTCTCCTGCCCTGACACCCCCAAATCCCCTCTTCACCATGAGTAAATTGGAAACAAGCTTGGGAGGAGGGGACTGTTAATATGAGCTGGCAGGACACTGTTTCAGCAAGTACAGCTTTGATGTGAAAGCCAGAAGCCCTACTATGACAGTGCAGTGAGTCACTTGATGACAAGTCACTGAGGCATTTAGAGATGGATTTTGAATTCTAACAAGTGGCACTGTTTTGCCTCCTCTACCAGAAGGATGTGCCTTTATTGAACCTGGAATCCAAACACCGCCTGTGACCGTCTGCCTCCACTGAAAGGCAACCTACACAGAGGAAGACACTGTTGCATATTTTCTGTCTTGCAGGACAGCCCTGAAGGAATCTTGAGCTGTTTGCTTTCTCTTCTTGAATCAAGTCCTGCTTTTGTCATTCCCAGCCCTACCCTTACCTCCTCAGCCTTTCTAATGAAATTTACAGATTTAAATATTTCCAGATATCTCATCACCAAAACTACCTGCTTCATAGAGGAAGATAATGGGTGGCATCCCCTATCCAGTCTTCATTCTCCCCCCAAGCACTAAAGAAGATGCTTCTTACTGGGGTGGAGGACAAAATATTTTACCTCCCTGCTGCTCATCTGTGCTTGCCCAGTATCTTCAGGATCACAGAAGTATGAGGAATCTGTTTCTCATCAGTCTTAGGAGAGGCCAGGGAAAGCAAAGACAGGCAGGAGATCTACAAGGTTTCTGTAGAAAGGCAAAAGGAAAACCAACAAACTAACAAACAATGCTTTAAGAGATATGATCAAGGAATGGAAGCAGAGAAAAGAAACCAAACAGGAAGAATACAGAAGTTTGCTCCCCCATACACACTGCAAGTTAAGTTCAGTATTGTTGTCAGGGCTCCCAGAAATGGCAAGAGGCACAAGTCTGACACTGGAGGCTACAGTTCCAGATAAAATGTCAGTTTAATTTTATTCATACTCTTTAAAATCTGGTGTAGGAACATATGCAAAGAAATTAAAGTAGGCCTGGAAAAGTACTTCCAGTCTCACTTCTTCAGAGTCTTTTGGCAGTGGCCTGGTAGTGGATGAGGCTCCTGCTGACTGCTGTGAATATGGTACAGCCTTTTTACTCATTCTCTCTGCTACCAAGGGAGTCAAAATTGCACAGAAGAATTTACAGCACACACAAATGTAAGAGACTGCAATTTTTCCCAGACATCTTATTACCAAGACATACAGGCTGATGCAACAATAAGAAATTTGATGAGCCAGAAATTAAAATGCAGATTTTTATATTAGATCAAGATAACTGAGACAATACTTGTTGCTGCTTTTGCAGTTTCCTCTCCTTCCTTCCCTCACAACTTCTCTGGCTTTCTGTAAGGCTACTCAGTGAAGACTTCAGCGATTTTGGAGAATTAAGTTATAATGCTAGTAACTCACTTAAGAGGAAGTAGATACCACCACTTCCTCACCCAAAATTAGGAACTGGAAGCTCAAACCAAAGCCTCTGTGCGCTTAAATCTCTTTATTTAAGTCTTCAAGGCACATTTGGATCAAATTCTGTCATTTCTCTCTACCAACAGGAGTGGGAGAAGTCTCTTTTATATGACACATATTTTTGCATAGCTTTTACATCTCCAGAATCTTGGAGCTTAACAGAAAGCATCAAACACCTTAACACACACCCACAACTGCATACATTTTACCAAAGAACCTTACCAAAGACTTTGATTATCAGAAAGGGGATGGTTTTGACGAAGGACTACGTGGTATTATCACCATTTCATTTCTGGGTCTCTCCTTTGAGTTCAGCTCCCAAAGCTTTTTTGTTATCACCTGTGATCTGTTGTGATTATGAGACCAGGCAAGCAACACTGAAAATGAACACACATCTTATTCCAAAGTGGGACTGAAGATGAGTACAACAGCAGGGTAAAACAGGGATGGGAACTATAAGCTTGTGGTTAACATTTTATGGTTAAACAGGAAAATTAGCTCTTCTGGGCAATGTGGCAAAAAAAAATTCTACCAAACTTCTGTAGAAAAAAGAAATAGAAATGACCACATCCATGAGAAGTGCCATCCACCTAACAATCATTCCAGGATCTTAGTTTTATGTCTTTATGTTCCTCCAGCCTCTCTCTTGCACAGAAACTGAGTATTCCTAGAGCAATTTCTCATTTCAGCAAGAATTACCGTGAGTCAGGTGGCTCAAACCCTCTCAAGCAAAGCCTTTATTAATTATTTAAAAAAACCAACCAAACAAAAAACAACCCACAACAAACAAACAAACAACCCACAATACTTAGTAAAACATAGAAATTCACATTGGAAATCCAGTTCTAAGGCATTTAAGGTTCCATAAGGCAATTACATCTGTAGCTTGAAAAATTGCATTTGTGTACTATTGGAGGCCATACACGTATTTCTTAAGAATTGGGAAAAATTTTACTCTTTTCCCTTTTAGGAACAACATGCCCTTTCACATACTTGTTGCTTGAGTTCGTGAGCTTGAATCAAAGGGTTTCCCCTCTGTGTGCTGTGTTTTGAAACAGATTCATTTGATATGCTAAAATTGGCCAGTATGTGAACATCTGCCATTTAATTTTTGACCCTATCTAAAACATTAGCCCAATTATACACTAATTTAAACCACTCTGAATGAAAGAAACTTTTTAGTACTATGCCTACATGTTTCAGTCTATTAAAGACAGTGCCCTACCAAGAACATTTTACTAAATAAAACACTGACGAACTTGGGCTCTATTACAAGTTAACAAGTTAACCATTCTGTGGTTTGCAGAGGAAAATGACATTAACATTTGTCTTTTGTGAGGTATTCCTGAAAGGATAAGGACATAAATTGTTCTATTTCCAGAAGAACTGCAAAATGTAATGGGACTTTCATAATTGAGGGCCTTATTAATTTTAATGAGCTAATCAATATTGCATTTTGAATCCTGATGTGTCCATTTGCTGCCAATCCCTCTTTGTGCTATGGACTCCGTGGCCTTTGCAGCTGTTACCTGACAAATCTACCCTCTATTGTGAGGGGACAAGGGAGCTCAGGCTCAGGTGACCAGTTTAATGAGCAAGAAAAGCAGAGGATACCTTATGAGCCTGGCCTCTTCTTTTTCCTCCTCTACCTTGACACATGCTGGCATTAGAGAGCTCCTTAACAGCCTCAAACACTTCACACAGGTAAGCACAGAGCCTTGAGCTGAATCAATCTAACAGCTTCAGTAGTCTGCAGAGAATTGGGAAAGATGGGTTGGAATATCCCTCCCTTCTGCTGCTGAAGGAAATCAGTTTTTGCTTCACCCCAAACAAGTCTGAACTCTGGAAGCAGATGAATTCCACATTTAGCTGTGACTTCTAGCCTCTCAAAGCATGATTGAAATAAGACATTCTTGAAATACCTACAAAAGCAAATTGTAGAATCCTCCTGGCGTAAAGCTTTCAAGTTGAACTTGTTGGCAGACCTGAATAATGTTTACTTACAAATAGCTAGGGAAATTAAATACAAGTTTTACAAAAGGAATCACTTCTCTACTCTTTCCACAGAAGAGACTGGTTTAAGAGGCAAAGCTACTCTTATTTTCGGATTATCAGAGAACGTGCACTTGGGAATGTGTAGGTACAAATAATAATCTATCTTGTAATTTCTTTACACTAAATAAGTGACAAGGTATTTTACATTACACTATATGCAAAAGAGGGAAAAAAAAAAACCCATGTTGCAAGCCACCGGTTCAAATAAAAATATTTCTCACTCCGACTCTCAGTTCATGAATAGAGCATCAGCCCTGAGAAAGGGGCTTTGCCTTGTAAGGGAAGCATCATCTAAAATACTGGTGTGCCACTACAGTCATTAAGAAAGGTGATAGTTCAAATCCCTACTGAGGCTTAGAGAAAGTAACTCAAAAGCACTGCTGTGACCTTAGCAAGCCAGGCTGTCAAACTGTGTCCTAACCTCTTGTATTCGATTTTCCTTCTCTCTGCTGCCATCTGGAAAGTCCTCAAATGTCATCAGCAGTAAACCATGGACAGTCACTGTAACTACATGCAGCAAGCTCACAGGGGCAGGAAGCAAAGACTTAAGGTAAACTTGGAAGACGTCTACATTCCCAAAACACTCACAATTTGAATAGCCATTATTTTGCTCCCCTGTTTTCCTTTTAGATTACAGGTGGACACACTTTATGGAAAAAGAAGAAAAAAAAAAAGGCATGACAGAAGTCTTTATGTCCCACCTGCCTACAGCACATACTCCCCACTTGACATCCTCACAGTCCCACAGCTAAAGGCTCACTGAGATCAAGGAACTATTTGCAGCTAGATGTCGTATGCTTCAAGGCAGTCACAATATATTTCGTGCACTGTCTCTCCCAACACTATAGTTGGGATCACAAAGGGCTACTTCGGTAGAAATCATTTCTTTCCAGAAAGTACCTTTGGTTACTACTTCTGCAGTCTTATGATTTGGCCCGAGTTTCACAAATAGGACTTTTTTTCTACACCAGTCACCTTTTTCTCTTCCTTTCTCTAAACCTAGGGTGATACAAGGTTGCCTGATTCGGCACCACTTCTGACTTTCCACAGGAAGTAAGAAACAGAATGGCTCGAAGGCAGTTATACCAGCTTAAGAGTAAAACAAACTAGCTATATGGCAGGTCCAAAGAGTACAGATTGCAAGAAGGAAAGAAACTATGGGGAGGAAGTTATTGTTTAACCTGCATCTCAGACTACACACAAGAGATTGACAGTGTATGAGTGGAAGCCAGAACACTTGGATTGCCAGCCTGAAACGAGTGTATTACTACATAACCCAGAACTGAATACTTGGACTTTTTTTCCAAATTCCCCTGGAAATCGACTTCTCAGATTTTTTTTTTTTTTTGTTTCCTCTTCCCCCATCCCCACAAAAAAATGCTAAAATGAAGAGAAAAGGGTGAAAGCCACACTACAACAGTGTTTTTGTTGATGGATTAATTAGCAATGCTGCCAGCCTGCATCCCCAAAGTGAGAAGAGCAGGTAAAACTCCTCTCAGCTGCTCCAATATACAACACAACACACGGGAGACAGAGACCAGGGAGACTACAAGAGGAATCAGCATTTTTAGAGTGCAACTCTCTGACCTATTTTAAAAATACCTACAGGAGGGTGACACAAGGCACATCCTAAAAGGGTCTTTTTCTCTCTGCAGATCATACTGGGAGCCTGGGGCGACATGTTCAGCTCAGAGCAACCAGCTTTCATCAAATGGATCCCATGAAGGGCCCTGAAATTGTGACATGTACCCCAGCGTAACGTGCCAAAAAGAAGACAGACCATGGGACGACCCAAAGACATCCACAGCTTTGAGGATCTGCCTGAGGTGGGATGGGACAAAAGTCAGCTCCCCTTCCTGCACAAAGCCAGGAGCAGTCATCACCACTGGAGCACTGAGCGTTACCCCTCACAGCTACAACATCCACATCTGCACGTGCTGCGCACAGCTGCACCCAGGTGCAGGAATTTCAAACTCGAACTTCAGTTTGCATAAAAACCTGATTAGTACAAGCAGCATCAGGTACTTTTAACCTATTCATTCCCAAAGAGCAGCATGTGCCTTAATCTCAGATGGGAAGAATGATCACAGACTTCTGTACTACATCAGTGAGCACTGGCTGACAGACCCAGTTCTGCTGCCACCAAGGGGAAAGGAGCCAGCCATTCCCAGCTCTGGGAACAGGGGTGCAAAGCAGCTCCTCCCAGGTGAGAGCTGTGCAAGTGCATAAGAACACTGACATGCTGGACTATTTTCTCTATAAGAGCAAGCCCTCAGCATGAACATGCTGACATTGTCCCCAATTCCTATACAAGCCAAGACATCAGGCTGAGAAAATTAGTACAGCTCACGGCCAAGTACAGGAAAACACTCTTTGACACAATACAGTTCTGGCACGCCATATTTTTTTGCCTTTTCATTGAGGTAAAAAAGCCAACAGTAGGCATTCTTGTACCTGTCAGAGGGCTAATGGCTGACTATGCTTTTAAGAAATATGGCTGATTTTTAGTTGTCTGGTTTCAGTCTGTGTCTTGCACATCCTCAACAAGACTGGTCAGTTCCTTATAAAGTCTATTTGCTTCTGTTATCAGCTGTTGACATGATGAACTGTAAAACCAGAACACTTTGAGGGTGAAGCTCTGGATCATTTCTGTATTTTTCAACTGAGAAGTTTATTTCAGCTCTGGGTTGTTCTGTACGCTCTTAAGCATATAAGGAAATTGAACCATAGCAACAAGCTTTTGAAATTACAAAACTTCCCACACCAAGGAAGTGAGACAGGTGCACAAAATAGAAAAAGAAGGAAAGAAGTTATACTGCAGCTCATATTTATAAAAGACAAAACATTAGTCAGCAAACTGGTGAGATTCGTGCGCTGGAATTGAAACTGAGAGAAAAGGTCTCCCTTCAGAGACCTGGAAAAGGATAATAGAACAGTTTTTTGACCTCTCAAGCAAAGAGAGCTATCATCAGTTTTCAATCCAGTGCAAGCAAGGCAGTCAGAAACACAATAAACAAGCAACATATTTTCACTTGTGGCAGTTATATTGGACTTGTCACATATTTCTTCCAATATCCCCATGAGACACAGAAAAGCATAAACCAAAAGCCTCACTTTTCCCTATTCTTTTTTTTCTGAGTAACATCCAGAGCACATAGAATTCCTCAAAAAACAGTAAAAGCATTCTTGCTGTCATGCTACAAGGGCACTGTCCTCTTCAAGTTTATTTTTGACTTTCATTTCCAAATCAAAGAATGGTAGTTATATCAACCCATTTAAAGATGTGGGTCCTTCCCCACAGGACTCCAAACAGGCTAAAAAATCACCTGGTGATTTATGGTCCAGTCTTAGACTCCAGCTTTGCTATACAGCACAGCTGAGAACAAATTCTGTTCTGTGGCACAAGACAGGCAATCCAGAGTTAAACAGAATCAGTATTTAGACATATTCAAATTCCCACCATACCTTCTGTTCCCTGTGCAGAGATGAGCTTCACTTCTCTGACTTACCCACAAAAAAATGCACAGGGAAAAGCAATCTCCAAGCATCCAGTGGACACACACGCAAACTGTTCCACAAGGAGGAGTTTTTCCAGCCTTACCCTATAAAGCTGACAGCAAGATCAGCACACCCACGCTTAAGAGATACTGGAGCAGCAGACAGGAAGATGCTCCCTGCTTGGCCAGGTAATGTGCGCAGCAGCACCAGGAAGCTCCGGGTATGGAGAAGGGGGAGGTGATTCAGTGAAAGGCATCCGTGAGCCACCGGGCAAAGAGTACTTGCAAGAAAAGAAAACAAACATTCTTCCGTCTGTGCCCGACACAGCCATTTCTCCCAGCTACAGTACCTGCTTTCACTTTGAAAATTAAAGGCTTGGCTAACTGAGCAGCTTTTTCGGTTGTTCTTACATACACATCTCATACATAACTACCACATAAAGTATACGCCTTACAGCCAGTCCCAAGCAAGAGCCAGGTTTTGACACCTATTTATAAATCTTGCTCCTGAAGAAAAAACTCCTGGAGGCAATGTCGGAATAAGAATCAAGTAACGCTCAGCAGGAGAAGATGCACCGTGACACACATACGGATGGAGCCAGCTATTCCCAACCATCATGAATTTTAAACCCTCTGGATAACAAAAGCAGCAAGACCAGGGATTGCAGGCATGGAAGAGCTGCGGAATGGGGCATTTCCATGCACAGCGGAAGACAGAAGCGCTACTGCCTCTTAAGTCCCGTCCTGCTAGTGCTGCCTCCTCCTTCGAGCTCCCAGGTGCACTCAAGAGCACCCAGAGGTGCCACTCATCTCCGGTGTCCCTTTACTGCTACCCACTCTCCAGGCAGAAGCCCCTGCTTTGACAGAAGATGGATTAGAGACCACCTGACGTTCCCTCCAATCTGAATTACGCCACGGTCCCGAAGTTCAGCTTTGCTTTTAAGTACTTAACTAGCAAAAAGCCACGGTTTCGTACACACACGAGGGCGGAGGGGTTAAAAGACAAGCTCCCACCTCTCCATCCCTCCTTCACCAGCCACACAAAGCCGAGGCTTCATCACCCCATCGCCCAGCATGTGTCCAGCTCCTCAATTCTTTTGTGCTTGCCCAAAGCGCCCGCCCCTCCAGCCGAAGCCAGCACGGGGTGCTTGACAAAAACTGTGGCTTGAGCCCAGATTCCACCCCAACCTCTGCGCCGGGACCCCAAGCATGCGGCCCCGAAGGGTTCTCCGCTCGCAAAGCCCGGGGGCTGAGAACAA
>VXBQ01012426.1:129682-145745 GCA_013400175.1 Phainopepla nitens
GAGCAGAGGGGCAGAATCCCCTCTCTCGCCCTGGTGCCTGCACTGCTTTGTTTACAGCCCAGGACACGGCTGGGCTGTGATTGCACATTGCCGGGTCATGTCCAGCCTCTCATCCACTGGCACTCCCAAGTCTTTTTCTCGGGCTGCAATCAATCCATTCATTCTCTAGTCTGTATTGAACCAGGAGTTGCCCCAATTCACATTAAGCATCTTGCACTTGGCCTTTTTTGACCTCATGAAGCTCCCACAGACCCACTTCTCAAGCTTGTCCAGGTCCCTCTGGATGCCATCCCATCCTCCAGGCGCATCAGCTGCACCACACATCTTTGTGTCATTTGCAGACTTGCTGAGGGTGCACTCATCCCTCCAACAAAGTCAGCAGAAGGAAATGTGTGCCCTCATTTTGCCTGCTCCTCTCCAAAACCAAGTGTCTTAATTCAGATACATCTTTATCAACTATCTGCTAGTTTGGTTTTGTTATTAGGTAGAAACCTCAGCGCCTGTTCATTCTGACAGCTCTGAGGTGAAGCAGTACCCCACACAAGAGGGGCAGAACAAGCAGCCACATCTTAAACTGCCACAGCAATACCTACCAGAGTGTACCCAGCAGTGCCTGAAGTGAAAATGAAAGTAGAATTGTGAAAAAGCATGAATGTGCCCAAGGAAATAATCACAAGAAAAATTGCTATAAGAATTTTGTCACAGTGCAACAAACTATTTAGAAATTACTATGCCAAAAAGAAGGAGCATGAGGGTTAGAAGACACCCCAGGGAAAAGGGATATCTAGTCTTGGTCCAAGCTATCTTGATTACTTAACTGCAATGCTGTGGTTATTTATTTACTTGTTTCCTGATGAGACTGTGGGTGCTGTGATGTGTGTTCAGGTCAGTGCAGTTCCCTGTGAGGCAGGTGTGCCTGGGGCACAGCTTCCAGATCACAACCCTCAGTGGATGCAGACAAAGGAATGCCTACTCTGAGGATCATGGGTAGGATTAAGAGCGACACAGGAGCTGAACTGCTTGCCAAGAAAAATTCAGAAAGCAAAACTTTGCCAGCCAGAAATAAATCACTTGGGCTGGTGATTTTGAAGGACAACGCTTTCAAACCTATACACCTACATTCCAGTAGAATAATGCTTTAGAATTAATATTTTGATCATTAGATATTCCTGCCAGAGAACACCATGAGAATAAACAAATTCAGTAAGTTACATTTGCAGAAAGATCCTATCTGTGGGATGGTGCTTATATTTTCTTGCTAAAATGGATCAAAGAAGTTTCTCTCTAGGAGCTGCAGCATCTCCAGCTTCACTGAATGCCCTTGGGCAAGGCATAATGGTGTATCTGGAGTAATGGGGTACCAGGTATCACCAGGTATCTTCTGCTATTCTTCAGCCTGGAACTCCCCCAAGCACAGGGATGCTTTCTCCCATGCTTTCCTTTGGCAAGAAGAACTACATAAAATCCATAAGAACAGTGCTGCAGCCCTCAAAATAAAATTTAAGATAAGGATGGTGCCATCATGCTCAGCCACAAAGAAGCAATCGGTATGCTGGAAATGCTGCTTGTTTTATTAATCATCCTAATTTTTCATTGTGTTGTCTTTCTTCATGAACAGAAAAAGACAGGAAACAGCTATCTGCTCTTAGCCTGTGTATAATCTGCACAGTCACCCGGGATGCCACAATCTTTGGCTGATGCATTTCAGTTTTAAAAACTAAGCAAACAAAACATGCACCCAGCCTAGGCTGCACAGTCATTAAAATCCCATTAAATGCCCATACATGAGAATCATACCTGGACCATGTCTTATACAGACCAAGATCAAGGCCTCAATCTGATGTTTTTATCAGTACCCACAATGGCAAGGCCATGGCTTATAGGCACCACCATAACATTAATTATGAGTAATAATTTCCAGCCTAAATGATTTGGTAATAATTTGCCAAGCCTGAACTCACAGCTCCAGCATGACACACACACACATCCAAACCACCCACTGGTACTGCAAAAAGCAGGAGTTACTGTGCTTCTTTATTTATTTCCTGTGGGAGCAGCACATCCTATTGTAGAAATGGGGGAAAACCATCCAACATTGCAAATACATTACTCATCTCTTTGAAAAACAGGCACTGAAAATATACCCAGGAAAGCAACCTAACAAGCTGAATGGGCCAAATCCTCCTCTGCTCAGTACCCTTGATAATCATTTATGTTATGCCAGGGAGTAGGATAACAAGAGTTCATCACCTCTCTTTTGTTCTGCACCATGTACATGTTCTGTACATATACAAATTAAAGCTATCAACAAAATTATCTTGAGCTTATATGTTACTATAGTCAAACCACTAGTAAGTCCACTTAAGCTTTTGTTAGTCTAGGTGGGAATTGCATGCTGTTCCTTCCTACTACAGGAGCTAAATTTCCTTCAGCAGATGGCCCTCAGGCTTAACAAGTAAATGTAGAACTCAGAATTTGTGTTGAAACACAAAAAAATAAGTGAGCAGTTTGCTGTTATTAAAAAAATTCCAATCAGAGATTGCCAGTGCCTATATCTTTTCCTGGTTTTCTTTCCCAAACCCTGGAAGGTAATGTGATGACTGAGGAGATCACAAAAACAGCAGGTTACAAGGCTCACTTAGTAAGGGAAAACAAACTGAAAATAAACTGAAAGCAAGCAACCCAAATCCTCAAACCTCTATAGGAAGTTTTCTACTTCCAAATTGCTCCCCCTCTTCAACCTTCTACGAGTGTTTTGTTTTTGTTTTTTTTTAACAGCACAATTATTTGGAAGTATTCAGGGTGAGCAGAAATGCAGCTGAAATTATTACTTTGCATGGAGTGAGGAAGGAGGGATTTCCCTTTTAAGTACACTCTGCAAACTACATCCAAAACCATTTAATTAAGTCTAGGTCTACTTTATAAAATACTAGAAAAAAGATCTTTTGTAGGTTTACAGACAGTATACAGAGCAGAATTTTCACTTGCCCAGGAATTACCAGCAGACCACGTCAAGCACACCATCACAGACAATTTTGCACACCCAAATAAGCCAAAAAAACCCATGCACCCTACGCACATGCAGTGACAACAACCTGACAGCTGCTAGCTGTCAACCCAGAGAGTGCTTGGCAAAACCAGAGTGGACTTCACCCCTTTTGCTGTTTACCTGCATATTTTCCATGAGTCTTTCCTTCATGATCTGTTAGTTTAGCATAGACAATATGGCACAAAATAACCAGTTTAATGTGCTCACGGGATGCAATCACGCAAAATCCCAAATAAGTAGGGAACTTTGGCCTCACCTGTTTATGTCACCCTTCTTGCCCTAATCCTCACTTTTGCCTGTTCAGCTCAGTTTTCTTTGTGGCAACACACCAACTACTTCACTGAAGTCCCAAGAGATCCCATTTTCCTTGTCAAAAATCAGTTATTTCCCAAAATAAACATACTCTTGTTGTGACACTATCTATTTTGGTTAACTCCTTTTACTTCTTACCTGATCTCCATTTGTTTCTAAATTCTCTAGATTTGTTGTAAAGCCTCTGCTTCCATCAAGGCCAGATTAGTTCTCCTGAGAGGCTTATGGGCTAAGCTGCAGTTTGCTGGTTGCTCTGCAGGATGGCCAATGAAGAAATAGCACACTTGAGACCTCTGCTCCACAGAGATTTGGGTTTTCTTCAAAGTAATTTGCCTTTTTGCTTGCAATGCAATTCCAAAGAAAGCATTATATAGCAATGAAGTCATAATGTCAGAGTGTTATTTACACTTTGATTGCAAGGGAACTGTTTTGTTAGCTATGCCCACCAATTTTGTTAGCTGTGGTGTCACCTTCCGTGGCAGAGAGGGACGTCACTAGGAACATCTACACCGGCACTTCTCCCTCGTCTAAAAACCATCTCTTTTAAAGTGTGATCACTGGTACTTACTGCAGATCAAAAGGCGGCAGCTGATGAAACCAAAGTTTGTCTGAGCATGTGAGATGACTTTTCCTGTTATTCCAATTGGAATGGAAAGTTTTGATCCTGCAGTTCATCCATGTGCCTTCAATCTGAGCCAAATTCTCCTGTCAGTCACAAGTTTGCCCACACACATTAGACCAGAGTCCTTCCAGGTGTAAGGCTACAGACTTCTATGCAATCAAATCATGACATATTTAGATTACTGTTATCTATTTTTTCTTTTCACAAAATCTTTTTTCCAGGCTTCTAGGATGCTGCAGAAACCAAAGTGTATTACACAATCTCCCTGTATTAAACATACCAAATAAGTTTAAAGAAGAAGGGTGAAACACAGCTGCCAAAGAATGCACTGACTTCCAAGATCTGCACCAGGAGACCTGAAGAAAGCTGAAGCAGAACGATGGCTGGCATCCACAGGGACTGAGCTCCTCAGACAAGTTCCCTGACCTGAGAAAGCCCAATTCCCACAGCTCAGTCAGAGAGGCCTGCTGGATGAAGAACAAGATAGACAGACTGTCCCTGACCACCTGCCTGAGGCAAGGAGTGACACTCACTGAAGCATTTTCAGGGAAGACAATTCTACCTGGTTCACGTGTTACAAATCCAAGCAGCTCATCTAATACAGTAAGAAATGCAAGGAAGCCAGAAACTTTCACAGTCACTACTGCATGCCCAAGTGTCTTTGAGCTCTGTGGGAAGGAGAAGAAGAATGGATGTCTTCAAAACCACAAGCACTTACAACAAAACAAAATTACAATCTCTATTGTTTGTTAACAGCACTCAGCCTGCAACACCCAGCTGGGGAGCTCTGACATGCAGCAGCAAGGCTGAAGGATTTTAAAAGGTTTTACATTACAAACTATTACTAACAATCTTTATCAGCACAGAATTTAAAGTTCTAAGATGGTAACAAAGGACAGCAGAGATTGTGCAAAGAGAACATCTCCAGTTCAAAAAAAAGCTCACAGTCTAAGCAGACAAATCAGGGACTACACACTGCTGTTCGTGCTCCCAGCCAAAGCTCATACATCTCCGTTTTTCAAATGTAGCCCAAGACAGTAGTAACTGAAAAATCTGGGCTTCTGACAGCTATTCCGTGTTGAGACTGCAAAGCCTTAGAATCTTTGCCTAGGGCTTCCAGGCTCTACCTCTATACAAACAACATACAATGTTAATTAAACACACAAAAAGGAGGCTGAAAGAACACTAATGAAATTTGCAAATCTAAGCATTTGAAGGCTGCAAAATGCCAAAGTGAATGTCAGCTGCACCACCTTAATTATTGCCCTTTGCATATATTCCTTATGGTGGATCTTAATTACCTGAGTTGGTGCTGTTCTTCCACAGGTCCCAGCTTCCTCATTTGGTTCACAAAAAGAACACTCACTCAAGAGAAGATTAATGTCATTTGTCTTTATGCACCAAGTTTATGCAATCTGGGTCTTAAGTAAGCTGAGTCCCCTTTGGAAATACAGAGCTTACCACAATGAAGTTACAAAACCATAATTTAGATATCTCATAGATATGTCAGTAATCCACCTTTTAAAGCAACAGCAGCTCAATTCCTTTTTTTGCCCTAACTTCTTGCATGTTCCAAAGTCATATTCACTGTAAGCTGGCCAAACCTGGAGAGGGAAAATATTACTTTATTCTATAGTTTTCTATGATTTTCATCATGATAGAACCTCAGCATTTCTTTCTTATTTTTGTAATACCCTAGAAGATGGAGGAGTTAATCTCTCCAGTCCTATAGGGAACATCTCTTGCTCAGTCTCAGCTTCTCACTTCCCATACATCCTGTCATTTCTGTTTTGTTTGTCCAATATATTTGTCCCCCACACACATCAAACTGCTTAGGTAAATGTTTCTCTACTCCCCCACAGCCAATTCAACACCTTCATAAGGCCAGTCCTAGTTTCCTGTTTATGTCCCCTCTCTCCCATCATCTCATCCAGCCTCTGTCATTCTTCCACCCACTGTTTTATTTTACTGTTGAAGTTCAGCACAACTCCCCAGAACATGAGAAGTGAGATTCTTTTTTTAAAGGCTCCTGACTTGGCCAAATTTAGGTCAATTTTCACAGGCACATGAAACGCAGACCTGACAAATAGCCCATCCTCTTGCCAAACAAAAAAACCCAAAATCAAACAAAAAAACCAAAAACAAACAAAAAAAAGCACACCACAAAAGCATCTGGGCTTCTAAGATATTTTAACACTGAAAAACAACTTATTCTTCTCTTTTCATACTGGGAAACAACTAAACATCTCTGGCTGAAATGTCAGGGGGAGGTAGGGATGAGTCAGCCCAAAACAGACCCCTGGCTGAAAAGCATCAGAGTTAATGAAAACTAAATAGGTAGTCTCAAACAGAGGCCCCATTACAAGTCATTAAAGGAAATAAATTAATTTTTGCAAGTTATGCTTTTTTTGTAGTCTCCATATGAGCTGTGATTACCCTGGTAAGATATCAGTCACATTTCTGAAGAAATTTGCAAAGTTATGGTCTACTGACTATTAACATCAGTTCATTAGATTTATCTCAGATTGTAAACACTGAGGCAATTAGGTTTTAAGACATTCTTATGAAATACTTCACCCAATGGGATCCATACAGCTAATTATTATGTTTTGAGTATGTTTTAAGTATGTTTTAAATGCATTGCATCCTTTAGAGTACAAAAAGCTTTTTTTCTTTTTTTCTCCATACTCTCTTTTCATTGGAAGCAGTAGGATTCAATTTCCATGTAGTATTTCCAGGTCTAGTTCCCTGCTTCATTATAAGTCTGCGTCTTGAAATCTTAAGCATTTATTATCCTTGTTGTTATTGGTGGTTTACCAGTTTGAGATTATGGAATTGGTCTGGAGTGAGCACGTTTGCAAACACTGATGCAGAATCCTACATAACCAAGATTTCTTTTAAGCCTTAGCTCATTAAAAAAGGCTCAGGCTCTGTCTTTTAAAGGTATATTTACTTCTGAAAGTAAACATATGTTTTTCTAACTTTCCTGACGTTCAGTTTCAGTTTTGCTCTTCCATGCAAGTCAGTTTTCCCCTGTCTGATTTGGGTCCAGTTTCACTTTTCAGAGACTGGGCTGAAGATTCTGCTGAGAGCAGACTGGGAGAGACATTGCATCACTGAAATCCTCTGTTTGATCCTCAGCTTAATTAAAACCCCTCTTCCTGTTTATATTTATTGTTCATACAAACTGTGTAGGGTCAGTGGTGCTCTGGCAAAGCCTAATGAACCTTGAGGTAACTGGTAACTTGACTTTGGCTTTTCTTTAAGATTCCTTTCCAGGTTTTTTGGAGGCTGTTGTATTTTAGCAAGGAGAAGTAATATTGACAGTAAATGAGCCTGCACATTTTTCAGCTGTGATTCTCGGAACACAACTGATAACATGACTGGAAAGGAATCCTTGAATCATGAAGTTGTGTTCTCTGCTACTAGAATGGGACTCTGAAAGCTGAAAATAAATGTGTTTGGTTTCTGGCTTAGCAATGATTGCCAACTTCACGTTTCCCACATCTTTCCATTTGTTCTTGTTTCAACATTGGCTTTTTACATTGAACAGGTCATCTCTCTGTGGAGCTTTAGCTTCTTCCATGTATTCATGAAACAGCAATAAGACACAATTCAAGATTTCATTTGCCTTCATCTAGGCACATCTTACAGCTGGTCCACAGTACACTGGCAGCTGGCAACTGAATCCAGATGTTTCACCTCTATTCTTTCTGCAAATCCCCTCTTTTCTATCAGGTTTTTTTCCTTAGTCCCCAGTACATGACCAGACATGACTTTTATTACTCCAGTCCTCAAGGTTATGCAGGCTTCCTATATGATGTTCCAGTTCTTCTTTGTTTTGATCTTGTCTTCCAATTTTATGCCACTGCTAAATTTAATTAGCAAATTTTCTCTTGTCTGAAAATTAGTCCTGAAAATATTGTTAATTTATTGCTTTTACAGGTTTTTGTTTGTATTATATTGCTGTTCTCTTGACATGTCTATAAACACATTTGTCTTTATTAGATCTAAGTGGTTATCTAAGCAGTTAGCACGGTTGTTACTTTTTCTATAAACTTAAAAAGTGTCATTTTTCATGGTCCCCTAGGTGGACTGGGAAATTGTGATGGCACTTCAGTCTAATTCCTCAATAATATGGTAACTAAAATGAAACAAATTCATTTGTTAAGTTCAGAAATATTATCCTCTGAGAAGAAAGGCATCTGTTCATATTTCTCAGGACTATTTTTCCCAAAGAATTCTGAAAACTCATTTGAGTCACATACTGAATTGTTTTTTGCAATCCTGCGGGCTAGAAATCAAAGAAGGTGGGAGAAACTGGGTGTTTATAACAAAAGCTTCAGTTCTGGGAAACCAGTGGCATTACAGAAAATTAGCAGTTGTCCGTGGTTATGGACTGGCTGATTCTGACTCTAAACAAACTTTTTTTAAAAGTGACATGGAAGTTCAGGCTTGAGAGACTTCAGTGTGGCACCCTTCAACAGGTTAAAGCTCATAGAAAGGTAGAATAACCGAGAAGCGGCAGGCTTGACACAGTACTCATTTCTAAGATCTGGTGTCTCGGTGTTATCCTCCAAGTTACCTCTTACATCTGTCCTGAAGTATGATGTCTAACATCTTACTGAGGAAAAAGGGTCTCTTGATATTCAGTGCCCTCATCCCACCCTCATGAAAACTTTCAAAGTTGATCAGACTTTGAAAACTCCAGCAGAGAAAACTGCAGTTGATTCAGACTGGGCCCAGCATGTCCACAGCAAATAGCAAACCCAGAACACCCGAGCAGGAGCAGCTGAAAATAAAGAAAACCCAACAACATCATAGCCAGTCCCCTGAGCACAGACTGTGTGCTCTACACACAGGAACTCTGTTACGCTTTCAGGTGTCACAGGTCTTGGGTTTACCAATAACTTGAAGTGGGTGGAGGAAGTATTTGTCAAGGGTGCCGATACTTTGATTTTGTGATCAAGGTTAAAACCTGGGAGTCAAGAGGCTCCACATAATCCACAGCCTTCCTGTCATCTCAGACAAGGCATTTAACAATCTGATTTACTGCCCAGTAAAATGACCAATGTTTTACTGCATCTTGTAATAGTGAAACACACTTTTTAATGCTCATGTAATATTCCAATATTATTGTTATTTCTGATTAATTATATTACATGAGGGTTAGAGATCCCATCTGAGATGTGACTGCATGCCACTCAGCAATGATGATCCATACACCCAGGTGTTGACACTGACAGCTGACAAGTAGAAGGCTGCAGACAGGCTGAGCTGGATTCAAAACAAGCCCACAACACATGCTTATGCAATAAGGATTAGACTGCACCTCTCTTGACTAGCATGCATGCTTTGCTACCAGATTACCTCATCTCTCACAAATTAATTATGATTTCTTTATGGAAGGAATTAACCACTCAACGCTTCTTGTTACGCTGCAAAAAAATACATGGAGTGAAATATAAAATATAAGCAAACAAAATAATCCCCCATAGAAAAAAATACTGTATCTGCTTGAGTGAATTGAAAGAAACCCAGTTGTGTCAATAAAGCTTTAATCTCATTAAACTTTCAAAGCAATTACGTGAATGCAATGACAAACAGACATGAAATGTCTCCTAGTACTAGAAGCAACAACTTCGTTAACAAACTTCTGCCATGTTCACTTGAAATGATCCTCCTGTCTGACACTGAAGTTCTCCTTTGCTTCAGCCTCATGGCATCAGGAACAGCCAATGAACAAATGCACCTTATCAACAGGAATTCCAGCAAAGACAAGTTTAGAAAATGCTCTCTCTGAAGGAAACCACAACGGACATGGGCATGGTACAGTTCAAGGTGAAGGTGCAAACACAGAAACAGGCATAAATCAAAGTCATGCTCCTTTTCCACAGTTCCACAATATTTCCTTTGGCACCAGAGACAGACAACATCAAAGCCAACTAAAAGTTGTGATTGTTCCCTTTATATCTGGTTCTCCACTCACCTGTGGTCAAGCTTGCTGCTGCAGCTGTCTGATTCAAATCCTTCTAAGATGGGCTTCCTCCTTCTCTCAAAATCTTTCACCACCTGTTCATAAAGAAAAGCAGAGCTCCCTTTTGCTTTCTGAATTACTGCTGTTATACTTCCGAGCCTATAAGCAACACATGAGTCATTATCAGTAACAATTGAGAGAGGGAGAACAAAAAAACTCACTTCTTTCCCACAAAGAAGTTTCTGACACACTTGCTAACGTGCCTTTTTTGATAAATGCTTTCATACTTGTCAGGGAATGTGATGTCTGATTACTGGTTTAGGAGGACACTTGGCAGGTGTGCATCAACATCATACAGAGAGACGATTTAGACTTGAATACACAGTTTACCTACAATCAAACTCCAATCCAAGGTGCTTTGGTAATAAGTGCAAAAGGGAGCACTACTAGCAGAAGCCCTCCTGCTCACACAGTACAGTGAATGCCACTCACAACACAGATATGTGAAGGAGAAAGACAAAACTGAGTGTGAATCAGGTTGAAAAGTTTCCAAAGAGTGTAAAGACAATGTGCTAAAAAGACTGCTGGATTCCAAGTCTCTAACCCAGCCTTGGAAAACACAAAGACATACTAAATATATTGTAGTGCTACATGAGACAATGCAGTCCCTACAAACTGTATTTATACAAAAATATTTATTGGAGCTACTCTAAATCACAGTGGTAATTTATTTGTTGGGTTTGTTCCATGGTACTTCACAGAGAGAAAGCTAAATATTAGTGAGAACAAGCAGAATTCAGTAATGTATCTTTCTTTACCAGTTAGTAGAATATTGTGTTTTGCACTTACATGTTTCTTTTTCCTGGAAACAATCAGAGGTAAAAAGAAAAAGCAATAATAATTTTTGTTGATCTGTGGCACTGTGCATATTAAACAGGAGCAGAGATTTCAGTTCTTTTGGAGATTGTAGTCCTGAAAATACTTGAAAATTAGTTAGGGCCTTCTACTGGTTTTTCAGCATTTACAGTTCTTAGAATATGGTTCTATGTTACCTCATATAATCAAGTAAAGTATGTTCATAACCAACTTAAAAATTCTTTTGAGAGCTGGGTGTAGCAGATACATTGAGACAACAAGCACTCACTTCATGGACTCCCTGTTCAATACAGGACCATGTTTTAAGGCAAGCAGTTTGATTGTGGAACAAGCTTCAAAGAGATGGAAAGCAACACAATGGGAACAAAAGATGAAAGTGGACACTGTGCAATTTTTGTTAGCAAGTGTCACTTTACTATCATGAATGAGCTATGGCAGCTAACAGCAACACATAAGAAAGGCAAAGCTAAGGATTATTTTGCATTACATAATTCAGAAGAGGGTGGGAGGGGAAAACAAACAAAAAACATAAATGGCCTTGGAAAACAAGTGCCTCTAAAATATGTGAAGCTTCTTCTCTGCCTTTAGCTTTTTAAATTTTTATCCTTTTTGGTTAGAGTGGATTTAGTAGGCCCTTGCAAACCTCATAAAGTTCAATAAAGCCAAGTTCAAGGTCCTGCATATGAGTCAGGGCATTCCCAAGCAGTGATTTTATCTATATTAATTTGTATATGTCTTGTTACCTCAGAGACTATGAACGTCAGGTGGTTTAGAGATTTCCTTCGTCCATGACTCATCTCATAAAATTACATTGCTTGTTACACTTACAGGTAAAAAAAATCCTTCCCATCAAAGTCAACAGCATGATCAGAAAACAAAAATCAGTGGTCTAACTCAGTGCTAGAGGTGCAAGGTGGCCAGTCATGACTGAAGAGCAAATAAACCTTCTGGCCCTTTTGTCTGAGGCAGCAACCTTTGGAGGGAGAGAAGGGGAACAGATGCAAGCAACCTCCCTTCAGTTCCCGGTGCCTAAACCAAACAGAGTTTGCAAAAACAGACTTTCAGCCCAGTGGCCAGGCCTAGTCACTGTGATTACACTCACATTAGTAAATTAAACAAGTCTGAGACCAGTCTCTGCCCCTGAGGCCAGCTGGCACAGGGCATCCCATGTCCAGTCTATGAAAGCCTCAAAAAGTCCATGAAAGCATAGTCTGCCTATTTGTAACAGCAGGATGTATCCCCTAGCACACACCCTGGAATATTTTGGGATACTGCTCATTGGCCCAAGCTAAAACCATGTAAGGATTATGTGAATCAGCAGAAACAGCTGAGTTTGGTGCTCAGGAACGTCCCTGAGGCTGTTTAATTTGCTGGTATCGGCAGAGCTTTAGAGAGTCCGTACAATTTCCACACTTTGATCTGTGCCAATGCCCTCACCAAGTCCTCGTGGCAAGAGCCCTCATGGGCAGTGTCACTTCTTGCCCTGAAATCAAAGGCTCCCGGGTGTATTATCAAGAGCTCAGACTCCTGTGTAGTGAGCGATTCCCCCGCTGGTGTGAGCCCCGGCTCCTCCCTGCTGCCCATGCACCGGGATCTCTCCCAAACCTCCACAGCCACTTGCTAAGAAAAGCTGTGCTGAAGCTGTGTCTGAGCTTGCCAGGGCCTGCTCAACAAGGATTTTCTGTTTGGAGGCACTGTGACTACTTTTACTTTCTCTATTTCCAATGCGGCTTTAAATGTCAGTGGAAATGGATTAATTTTGGGGGAAACCAACTGAACTAAAACAGAGAAAACAGGGCACACAGATGCCCTGGTATATTGTTACCTGAACTACAGATTCAGCTCTTCTGCAATTATTCACTGACATTAATGTGGATGGATGCGTTCGCCAGCAATTTCCAGCAAGATAATGCCCAATTTCACCCCTGCAAAACCCATCCAAGAATTCTTGGCATGTTGATACCCTCTGAATGACTCAGCCTGCCATAGGAAAAGGAGGTAGATGTGGGAATTTTAGGAAGGAAAGGGGCTGAAACCATACACAGAACTGAGCATAGTTAACTGCATACAGAAGAAGCAGGAAATACAAGGGCTTGGACAAAGAAGGAAAGTAGGAATACAAACAAATAGGAAGGAAAATACAAAAACTGACTTGCGTGGAAGGGAATATGGGAGAAAAGGATGTGGAGGGACTCTGAAATGAGGAGAAAAGAAAATGGGACAAATCAGACAAAAGGGAAATTATATATGCCCTGGTATAGAGCAGGCACAAGCATGAGGGAATATTGTTCAAGGAGGAGAGAGCATACACAAGGACAACCTGGAATGAGACAGAGCCATGAATGCCACCAAGAAGAAACTGATGAGCCTAATTAATCCAGTATCAAAAAACTGTATGTTATAAAGTGAATGTTAAGAGACATTTCAGGCTTGAACACTCGTTTTTACAAATTACAAAATTAAGGGCTTGAACTTGTACATAGGAGATCTACTATTCTCACCTCCTTGTGGCAAAACACAAAATCAAACCCCTCTAGAAGCACACCAAAAGCAATTGTTTGGAAGGGCACTACCCTCTGGTGGTCAAAAAATGCAATTATATGTACAGCAGGAAGTAAAATATTCACAGCTGGTCGTACAGACAACTAAAAGATGCAGTCAATTCCAATCCACACTCCAGTAATCCACCTCGAGACCGTGCTGTTAAATCAAACATCTACCTTATTAGTCTGTTTTAAAACGACAAATTCATGACTGGTCATATGCACCAGTAACTGTCCAAGGCTCTGAAAGAGACTGAGGTTTTTTTTCTTCCATATTAAATGTACAGAACATCATTGCTGGGAAAAGCAGTTGTTTCAAGGCATGTTTTGAGACTTATGTAATGACTTAACACAGTCATGTCTCCTGCCTTGTCTCACTCAGGTTTTTTGACATCTAATCTTGTACAAACAGTAAAAGCCAAATATTAACTGCTCTGTCATTTTCTCCTTTTCTCTCTTTATATCATCACTGTTCAACTGCTGGTTTTCCCCTCTCCTGTTAAAAACAAATCTATTTCTCAAAGCCAAACGAACCCTCCAAATACTCCTTTATCCCCAGAATTCTTAAGCCCAGATGTCTCAATGGTCCTACATTTTTGGAAATGAGGAAGAGCTTGTCAAGTCACTCCCTTCTAGAAAAACAATTTTGTATGTTTCAACTTGGATCTTTATGGTAGGTTGACCTTCAACTAAAAGCTTGCTGTTGTTGAGTGAAAGTAATCTATCTGTGTATTGTGTCCTTGCGAGAAACACTCTGTGCAGACCTTGATCGGGCAAAAGTTATTCCTGCGAGGTCTGATAAGCTGTCATTGATGCCACCTTGTGGCAAAACTACTGGATGTTGGAATTCTGGAAAAACATTCAGCATTTGCCCCTCCTTGCAGGTGCACTGATCTGCAGCAAAGCAGTTACTGCTGCTTGCAGCGCTTCAGTTTTAGGCTTCATAAAGTCAGAATTCGGACACTCCTAAAAATACATCACCAATCAGTGACAGACAGGAGGAAAAGTAGGAAGAAGCACAACAAAACACATTTATTTTTGTTTTATTAAGGTGAAAACTAAATCAGCATGCCCAATGACACATGGCACAAGAATTCATGTGCTCAGAGCTTGGGCATTTTTTCTGTATTCCCACCAGAAAAACAGTCTGGCAAGAGGTACAACCCATTCCAAACACTGCAAAATAGCACTGCAGGGAGAGACTGAAGGAAAATTCAGCCCCAGCCTAACAGGACAGGAAGCATTTCCCAGTTACCTCATGCTGGGCTCACCCTTCTCAGTTACCAGGCCCAAATAATTATCCTAACGGAGCCTGTGCCTATTTTTCCAGGACAGTCCTGATGCCGTTTGGGCCCTGCTATGAATGCCAATGTTACCACATTCAGCAGAATGAGGCTGACACCTATTTTTAGCATTGCTTCCACTGGAGAAGCCTGAGAATCACCACCTGCTTCATCCGGGCTCTCTGTCAAACACCCTTCTCCCAGCAAGCGAGTGGGAGGAAGAGGCTGAA
Organism: Phainopepla nitens; assembly: GCA_013400175.1. Lineage (NCBI taxonomy): Eukaryota > Metazoa > Chordata > Aves > Passeriformes > Bombycillidae > Phainopepla > Phainopepla nitens. The sequence goes on from VXBQ01012426.1 coordinate 144,575, forward strand.
TCAACCTGCGCTCCTGCGTTTTGCACCACCAGGTTCCCAGCAACACAGGAAAGAAACCCCTCTCATTACAAAATGTGGTAAATGCAAAAATTTTCCTAAGAAAGCGTTCTCTAATGTTTGATCTTCGTACATTTCAAGCCTGATCAACAAGCAAGGAGGTTTTATCCATTAAACAGTGCAGCCAACAAGCTCTAAGTGATGTCCGGGTGTTAGGAACACAAATTAATTGTCAGTAGAATTGACTTGTAAAAGTTTAGAGGTCAACATATTTCCATGACCTCAGACCCAGGGGGAGCTTTGGGAGAAGGATGCACCGCTGATAGTGGGCACAACACAGAATTCACGGGCCACAAGGACGTTTGGCAGAACTCACAAGATAAGGAAGAAACTAATAAAGACAATTCAGCAACTGTGCTGAATCAGCTCCAACTGGGTAAAAGGTAATTCTGGCAGGGTGAGATCCCGACCACTGACCCACGCACCCCTGACCCAAGAAACCCACTGACTCAAAAATGATGAACACTGAGCATGCAGACTACTTAGCATGAGAAGTGAGGGAATCATTAACCAATAGAAGATAGAGTGCTAATTAATAAAAGAGCAGTGTAACTTGTAGTCGATGAACAAATCTTACGAGGAGTGGCTGAAGGCGCTGGAGGTGCTCAGTCTGGAGAAGAGGAGGCTCAGGGGGGACCGCATCTCTCTGCAGCTCCCTGGAAGAAGGCTGTAGCCAGGTGGGGGTCGGTCTCTTCTTCCAGGTAACAAGAGAGAGGATGAGAGGGTGTCGGCTTTAGCTGTGTCAAGGGAGGTTCAGGCGGGACATTAGGAAGAATTTCTTCATAGGAAGGGCAGATGTTGGAATGGGCTGCCCAGGGAGGTGGTGGAGTCGCCGTTCCTGGAGGTGTTTAAGGAAAGACTGGATATGGCACTCAGTGCCACGATCTATTGCCATGTTGGTGTTCGGTCACAGGCTGGACTTCATGTCATGTTAGAGGTCTTTTCTAACCTAATTGTTTCTGTGATTCTGCTTGTGCGTGCTACAATACATAAATAGTAAAAAAAGTTCTGATAGTTGGCGCGCTCCTTTTGCTGAACACCACCGAGCACGCAGGCTTGCGCAACTCTAAATAAATAACCAAAGCCTCTCTCTCTCTCCTCTCTCTCTCTCTCT
>VXBQ01012426.1:145793-159729 GCA_013400175.1 Phainopepla nitens
GGCTGGAGCCGCTCCCGCGGCCGCGGACACACCGCAGCGCCGATCCCGCCGGGGAAACCGGCTGCCCTCCCGCTCCCCCGCGGCCGGGAGCCGAGGCCCTCCCTCCCTTCCCCTCCCCTCCCTGTCCTCCGGCAGGCTGAGGGGACAGGGGAGCCCGGTCCGTCCCGCGGCGGAGGGGCTGAGGGGGCAGCAGAGCCCCCTTGCCCCTGCTCCCCTCCCCGTGCTTTTCCACCGCAGGGAGAGAGCGCCCCGTCCTAACCCGTGCCCTGGCAGGGAGCGGGATCCCTCTGCCCTCACCCCTGCCCTTTGCTCCGCCGAGCGGAGGGTGAGTCAGGCTCCTCGCAGGTGGGAGCAGAAGCTGGTTCCTACCTCCAGGGGAAGGCAGTTTCCCTCTCTCTCCCGCTTGCTTTCTCCCGCAGGCGGTGGGGCTGGACGTTCCGGGAGCCCTCGGGCCTGTGAAGCTCCGGGCATGGCTGTCGGTGGGCTCGGGAGCTCCCTGCTGCTGATGGCCGGCATCGTGCTGATCGTGGGGCTGTGCCGGAGGCTGGCCCGGCGCCGGCTGCACTCCCGCCCGCTCCTCTTCGCTTTCCTTGTGGAGATGTTCAGCACCTTCCAGATTTGCGCCTGCACGAACGAGCTCAGCCTGCTCGGCAGCGTGGAGCCGCAGCCGCACACCGCCCTCACCCTCACCTACGGCTTCACCGTCCTGCACGGCCTGACCCTCGCCGGCAGCATATGCAATCCCTGCGGGACCCTGCAGCCCATGTGGGGCGGCGAGACGTCGCTCAGGATGGGGGGACTCAAGATCGCCGCTCAGTTCGTGGCTGCAGTGCTCGCCAGAGTGGTCATGCACTTTATCTGGAGTCTGGGGATGGCAGAGCCACATCTTGGAGCACCCTCACAGGGCTGCAGCAGCCCCATACAGACTACAGAGATGCAGGCGTTCTGCATAGAACTGCTCTTTTCTGTCGTTTTCCAGCTGGCCGTCCTGCAATCCGAAAGTGTTAATCCCAAATACAGAGTCCATTTGATTGCTCTTCTCATCACCATGCTCGTGTATGCAGGTCAGTCTTTTTACTTTTTTTTCTTCTGTTCCTGCAATGAAGTTGTAATGGAAGGGGTTCTTACTGTTTTCTTAGAAGAATTAAGATGCAAAATGCTTTTTCTTTAATTACGCTTTCCTCGATGGTTTCTTTTTGTACCGTTCTACGTACGCAAAGTTCATTTGGCGTTTATATAAAGTTTGCATTCCAGGCAGGTATGGGGTTAAGAATGAAGTGAGTTCTGCAGTTAAAGTGATGTCAGGTCTGAAGTACATACGGTTAAGTGTTAAAATATCTCAGTGAAGGACTGTTTCATAATCCAACTATTTCTACAGCGTGAGAGATTTCATACTATGTGCTCTGATTGCTAAGTGACATTGGGAGAGCACCGCCGGCTGCATCGGGAGAAAGTACTGATTGGGCAACAGCAGGGCACAGACTGGTAATACGGGAGCTCTGCATTTAAATAATGTGTAATTCATATCAGTGCAGTTTATTTAACTCCTTCCTTAAATCAGAAGTGGGCATGGTTGTTTGTGGAATGCATACGGAGATAATACCTCATGAGACCAAATGCAAAAAAAAGGGAAAAAAAAAAATAGGTGCCTGTTTTATTAGAGCCTCCCTTGTCTGTAATGCCATGTGTGTCCCTATCCCTGCCTTTTGCTACCTGATTGTCACCTCGTGCTTCCCAGAGCTGGGACGCTGTCACCCGGGCATCCTCTCTGGACCAGTGGGAAGGGAGAGGTGAGGGAAGTCAGTCTGAACTTCTTTCTTCTGGTTGTTGTTGTTCCCTCTTGCCCCCACCAAAGTGACAAGAGTTGTTAGGTCACTTGAGGACTGCCCTGCAAAGCATCCTTCTTCTGCTGGCAGCGAGATTGTGTAGCTTGGAGAGGTGAAAGAGATAATTACAGAACTCTTGCTGTTGCTAATGCCCCCACCACAGAAAAAGTCATCTAGGTAATTACCAAATCCCTTTGAGAGAGGGAGATCACTTCTCTTACCTGCAAACATCTGGGATGTCACTGATGCCTTGTCCTAAAGGTTTAGCTGTATTAATGCTATTTAACATAATAGCATCTAGAAAAGTGTACTACATTTTCAGATGTAGTAATGTAAAAATCTTTACTCATTATCTTGAGCTGAAATTAGCTAATACCTAAAAGATAAAAGTCACCAGAGAATTTTGAGAATTAACTTAGCAATTTGAACTACATTCTAAAAGCAGAAGAGAGGTGTCAGTGCATTTGAGGACATTAAATGTATTTCTGAGTTGCTTGGTGGAAGTGTAGCCAAATATCCTCCTCCCTCTTCTACAAGCATAGAAATCTGCATTCCTGATTCCTAACATTCTTCTCCTGCTTAGCAAACAGTCATATAAAATAATACATGTCACACTTCCTTTTTTTTTTTTTTTAGCTGGGAGTAACCTACAAAGAGGTCACTCCCAGTGTCACTGGCCAGGTTCCTATTTTTTCCTAGCAGGAGAAGCTGTGTGCCACATGAAGGCTGAGCAGACCAAGTGCCCTGTGCCCTTGTGTGCCATAAACTTGGGCTTGCTGGGACTTAGGTGCAGTCCATCTGCATGTACTCCTGGAAAACCTCAGGCCTCTCCTGCACGGTGTGCACAACGCCCTGTGCCACCTATCTTTGCATCTCTGTTAAACTACAATCTACTTGTCTGCTATAAAACTGTTCAGGTGTTCAGATCCTGTCACAGCTGAGGCAGTAATGAGGAGCCTGCTGAGTGGCCACGGACCGCGCCTGCTGCACACATCCCGTGTGTATCCCGTGGATCTCATGGCACAGCCCCAGGCATGTCTGTCCCACCTCTGCTTCTCACACGCAGTAGGGAGAGTCACTGATAAATCAGCTGTCACAAACAGTGACCTCCAGCAGGGTGAGTTCTCATCTGCAGGCTGTGAAGACAGACGGATGCATAATTCAGCTGGGCTGGATCATTCTCAGGAAATCTTCTGCACCTCTCTGTTTACTGTTTATAGGTCTGCCATGCACCTTACTCCAATAAATAACATCAGGTTATGCAGTACCTTCAAAATTACATGCTGTCACTTTAGTTTTTCTTATACTTTTTCATATTTAAAAATATTTGGATTTTTTTTTTTACTTTTAGTCCTACACAAACCAAATTTTTATAGTAGTACTGTACTGTATACAAAAGCTCCAATACTGCTTCACTCCTTTTTCTACTGAATAAAGACAAAAAAAGAACATTATGTCTTTACATACTACCCTTAATAATGATTCATTAGCTGAGGATGCAGACCATATACAAGATGGTAAAGAATATTTTTGTATAATTCCTTTGGGAAAGTACTTATTTAGGGGTTGAAAAATACACCTTTTGAGAGCTTTTTAATTTACATCCAGCATTACAGTTAAGTCAGAATCATATGAAACTTACTAGATTTTTCTGAGCCTAACATATCAAGGTACAAATGACATACGCATTTTTAATTCTGAGTTTCTTCCTAATTTTGACCTTTAATAAAGGCAAAAAGGTAAAATTACTTTCTCATGCACTGTGTGGCATTGCTTCCCATTTTAAAGTTCTTATGCATATCCCATCAAAGAGATTACACTTCTTCTGTCATAAAATAATTTGTGTTTTCTGGTACACAGTCTGAGGTGTTAAATAAATAATTTTAATTAAGATTATAGTGATGCCCCTGGCCTATGGTTGATATTCCAGCAGTTATTAGTAATGAATATTGAAGAAATACAGCATGCTTAATGTTCATCAGCTGCATCCTGAGAGTGAAATTCTGCTTTCACTGGTATGTTTGTGGATATAAAAGCAGAAGCAGTGGAGACATAAATAGATTAAAGCAAAGTAAATTATTGTAGCTGGGCTTCCTGGCAACCGTGGACATTGCTAATATGTCAGAGTGCAGAAAAACAGAATGCACAGTAAATCTGACTTGTTCTTGAGAACAAGTGTAAAACCACAGTAAACTGAGCAGGCAGAGATTAACATTTTCCTGAACTGTCATAACAGTAAAAGAAATAATAAGGAGAATATAGAAAGAGAAATACAGAAGAAGAGAATGACAAAGACCTTACTAAAACTTTGGATAAATGATTGGATACAGTCGTAGCACCCGAGGATTACAGCAGCAGGGTATTTGTACAAAGGGTGGGTTCAAAGCTTATACAAGCTTATTTGGGGAGAAACCAAGAATAAGCTGTATATAGATGCAATTACAGAATACTTTATGGTAATAGGTTAATAGATAAAACAGGTATGGGGTGGTTAGTAGCTGACAGTAAAGGAATACAGGTAATTTAGCTATGAGTAATGCTTTTCCTGCAGAATTGCAATGAGAGGAACAACACATGTCAGAATTAAACACACTTAGCTCCAGGTTCATCTGCAGTGTAATTACAGTTTAGTCCCCAGTGTAATGTGTTTGGATCTTGTTATTTAGGAAATGTTTTGGCAACTTCATTTACATCTGAAAACAGAGGCAAGGAAAGATGCTTGGCTTCCTTCTACAAGACACTGGAGTGGCACTTGCTTTTATTTTCTTTGAACAACATAGAGAGTTTTCCCACAGTTCATACACCATGTGAAAATCTTAACATTCTGTACATTGATAAAATAATATTAGTACTCTTATAAGAAAAGTATAGAGGTCAGCTTAGCAACAACACTACTTGACAGTTTTTTCTTTTATCTTGCCTATGTGTTTCACGTGACACGAGGCTGTAATGTAATGGCTTATGTAATTTCTGTCTCCTCTAACACCATGATACGGAAATAGCTTCTAGCTTTATCAATAGAAACATTCAGCATTAGCCAGACCTATCTCTTTAAAGAATATTTGCTAGAAAGAGATAAAGGAAGTTATAGCTTACCCTTCACATCTTTTAAAGCCTTTGAGAAAACAGTTAAACTGCTTACTGTTCATCAGATGAGTAACTTCAGAAGAGTTTTACCTATTCCAATTGTTACTGTTATTTTATTGCAGGGTGTAGATTTCTTGTTGTATGGTGCCTTTGAATTTAAAGTAACTATTAAGAAAGATGGTTTGATTTCATGCTATTTACATCTTATTGCAGGTGGAAATCTCACAGGAGCACTATTTAATCCAGCACTGGCTTTTTCATTACATGCAGATTGTTTCTATGACAGATTTTTGAGCTACTCACTAGTGTATTGGATAGCACCATGCTTAGGTAAGTTCTTAATACTTTGTGTTTGAGAAAGTGTTAATTAGTTCATGGTTCATAAATCAAGAAATAGCATTCTTTATTTGAGAGTGCTTGATTTTTGTATTAAATAAATCCAGAAAATAGTAAATTATAAGCTATGTGTTGAAGTTATTCAGAATCGTGGTTTCATTTTGCAAATGCAGGCTGTGTATTTTAAACTCTTCTTAATGCTCTATGTCGAGTGCCTGCAGCACTGTTGAGGGAATTATGGAATTCTTTGGATTGGGGAGGACCTTTAAAGATCATGTGGTCCTTACCTGAAAGTAAATATCAGCCTGATTAACTTAAAAAAGAGAAACATACTGGTTACCACACAGTGTCTGTCTTGTTTTGTGACAGTTTGCAAAAACGTGGTGATGATAAACTTTAAAAAAAACCTACCCACAGGTATTGGGACAAGTGCCTTAAATACGCTTTCTCAATTACCACTTTTACGGTATCAAATCTTTTATCCCCATCGTGTCTAAACTTTGCAGTTCTCATTCTGTGTTTTACCCCTAGTCGCTGTTGGACACAGTCTGCTCTTAGTTTAAGAATAAGAAGTCTTAGCAACTAGGTTTTTTTCTAGCTTAAATTATGGTTTTAACTTGGAAGCTATTGAATTTGACTTCTAGCTGTGTGCAGATGAAAATGCTCCATGTGATACTTCATGCTGTTGCTTGTTTACAGTTGGTCCCTACAAATCTTGAGCTTTCTGCTGAGGGTATATAAAGAAGCAGTCTGCTAATCCCAAGTTCTTTCATGACTGTTAATCCTATTAGAAGGTACAACAGTGATGAAGGCACAACAGGATGTAAAATATACACAGGAAACACTGGAAAGGGCTCCTGCTATGACCAAAAACTTCCTTTTCTTGAGTTCACGTATGTGCGTGTTCTACTTGCCTTGACTCTCAGCCAGCCAAAAATGAAGATGGAAGTTTAAACCTAACTAAAATTCACTTTAATGTAATCTTGTTGCATTAGATCTCTAAACAGGATGACTGAACGATAGGGTAACTGAGTAATTAATGAAATGTCATGGGCAAAGCTGATCAGTATTGCTCAGGTCTTGACAGACCACACAATATTTCTCACAATTCACCTTTAGCTGTCATTAACTGATTTCAACCTCATAACCATTTAAAGATTTTCCAGGTTGTAAGTATGTGGGATTTAATCTTTTGGCAAGTGACTTAAAGAAACAGGAGGCATTCTGAAAACCCATGTTCTACTTACGTGCCAAGATGTGTCCTGCACAACAGCTTTGCAGAAAACCTCCAGGTGATTTTTGACGTAAGAAAATCAACAGTTTTTAGCTGAAATGGACCCATGACTTGAGGAACTTAGAATGTGATTAGGGAGCAGTGTTACATTTCTATGAAAATTCATAAACAGTGGTTTGTCATTAGTTAACACCTAATATATACATACAGAATACATAATGCTGTCTCTTGATTAATGAGGGAAAGGAACTCCTCCAGACTGAGCAGTTGTAAAGATGTGAATACTCAGGACACATCACTTCTTGCACAGTGTCACTGCTGTAGCCAGCATTTAGTGACAGATCTCAGGTCTGTGGATCACCTGAAGGACCGAATAATCTATTGGTGATAAAAATATCTCATTACAGAACAAGGATGTTTCATGGATACATTTAACAGACCTTATAAATCAAGAGTTCTAAACAAACATAGTATGGAGGAGACTGCTGTATTTGAAAGCTGAATTGATGAATACAGGAGGGCAGATCTACAAATCTTAACATGAAGTGAATTTTTTTTGACACTTTTTGAAAATAAGAAAATGACAGAATTTTTTCTTTCACAATTGACAAAATGATGAGGCATCTAGGAAAATGACCTGTTATGATGATAAATTTTTGTGGAAAGAATATCTAAGCAGAATCATGAAAGTAGATGATGAGGGAAGGGGTATTTTGAATTCAATTGTAAAAATTACTTTCAGAATCCACCCGCCAGCAAAAATGCTGTTTCAGACTTCCTAGAAACTGGCAGAGTCACAATGATTTGCTAATCTGATGTCTTACTTCTTCCAGCATCAGCCTCTTAGATGGTTACTTTCTTCTTACTTTGGGAAATTCTCTCAGAAGGGTTTTTTTGTGTTTTGCTGTAATAAGTACCTCACAGTAGAACCATGGACTAACATATCATGAAACTTAAAATTGCCAGTGCAAAGTGCAGTATATTCTCATTTATGGCTGTAGCAAAAATCCATGAGGGCAAAGATATGGAGAGTGTTTGGTATGTAACTGCATCCTGATCTGGCTGTCAGCACGTTGCAAACCATGTTCTTAGAAAGGACACTTGGAAGAAGAGGAATATTGATTATCACTTTCACAAGACAAGGATAAAATGGAAGTTTTCTTTTACGATAAACAAATCTACTGGTGGTTTATGGGCTTTCAGGAATTTAATCTGTAGTTAATTATTCATTTTTCAAAATGGCTTTAGCGATGCCTGGTGAAGGTGACTCTCCAGCAGCACTAAACTCTGGATTCCTGCACTAAACACAGATGCCAGCAGGTGTTTACAACTTAGCTCAGGCAGGCCTAAGTTCTGCACTGTGAACACAGACTCAGTAAGTACCAGTGGAACATAGATGGTTACTGTTTTACTGCCAAAGGAATTCATGTTAGTTGTCCAGGCATGATTGTACCATCAGTCATGACAGGACTGAGCTAATGCTGCTCTTTCAGTACCAGGGAGATGGCAGCTACGAATGGAAGAGTTGGTGACAAGGTAGTCATGAGGTCAATAAAATGAAATGTTCTTTCCTGGACAGGTGCCAGCTTAGCATATCACAGAATTGTATTGTAGAGTGAGGGACATGAAAGACCATCCAGTTCCAACCCCCTCTGCTAGGGGCAGGGACACCTTCCACTAGACCAAGATGCTCAAAGCCATCCAGCCTGGCCTTGCCTCCTGCTACGTTCCTAACACTAGAAAACCAGAATCAAGGCCCCCTCCTCTAGATCAGTTTTACCAGAAAGACTAATACTATTCCTTAGAAAATAAGTGTCATCACAGTCACTTAGCAATAGAGGCAAATGGAGGAGGTAAGCAGGGGAGAAGGCAACAGGTGAGACTTTGACCTTTGTGCTCAGAAGAAAAGCTGTTCTGAGGCTGCTGGCAAGTTCAGAACACTCAAGCAAAGAAACAAGAATTCCAAGTCCATGTGCAGTGAAGTGTTCACTGTCTCAAGGACTTGGAAGCAAAGGGGGCTTTCAACAAACAGCTGGAAAACAAACTACTCCTATTCCCAGACCCTGTCCTCATAGGGGATGTCCATGGACATCACCTGACAGAGCAAGAACTCTTATGCAATGAGTGGATGCAATCCATGAAGTTCCTAGAAACTGTCAGTAATTATGTTTAATTCAAATACTAAAGGGCCAGTGAGTGGTAATGCTGAACTTGACCTGCCTGCAGAGAAGAACGGGTCCTGAATGTGGCCACTTGGGTTGTAGTCCTCACAAGAGTTCAGGGTGCAGAGGAAGACTGGGAAGGTAAATAGCAGAGCTGTCCAGACTTTGGACTACAAAACAAAATTCTGCTGATTTAGGGAATTGCTAAGCCAGTAGTAATTCCCTTGGAAGCTGCTATAAATGGGAAAAAGGTGATTTTTTTAGAAAAAGTTCATGAGACCTCAGTAATAGATTTGGATGTGCAGAAGGAATATGTCACATAGTGTTAGACTGGGAATTTGGACAAAAACCTTTCCCTGCTGGCTACACAAAGAGCTTCCCTTCAACAAAGAAGAACATTGTAAGAAGTTGAAACTGGGAAAGGCTGCAGAGGAGCATAAGAACTTTGCACAGGCACTTGGAAACAAAGCCAGGAAGGTTAGAGCTCAACTGGAACTAAGAGCAGGGACATGCAGAGTTACAAATTTACTAATCACAAAAAAAGTTCAGAGAAAATGCAGGTCACTCGGTGAATGGGGGAGACAACCTAGTGAGGGATGGCACGGAAAACGCTGAGGTACCGCTCAGTCTTCCCAAGCAAAATTTGCTCCCAAACTTCTGTGTAAATCAGTAAGGTTATGGAAAGGAAGCAATAAATAGGGAAAAATAAATAGGAACAACATATGTGATTGTGAATCCATTGAATCCATAGGATTCACCTAGAAATGAAGATAGAGTTGGCCAGTGTTGGAATTGTCCTTCATTTATGAAAAGTTACAGCAGTTGGAGGAGATTCCTGCCAATGGGAAATGTGCTAATACTACACCTGCTTTTGAGGAGGAGAGAGAAGCCAGGGAACTATGGCCAAGCTAGCTGGTCCCACTTCAGTCAGTGGGGGAAGATGGTGGAGTATCTAGTCTTGGAATCCACTTCCAACCATGTAAACACACAAACAGTGAGGGTAATCCATGCTTGACCAGCTTGGTTGCCTTCTGTGATGAATGCATGTGGGAGTGAGGCCGGAGCAGGGATGTAGTATACCTTCACTTCAGTAAGGCTTTTGATACCACCTCCCACACTGCTCTTGGTTCAAAGTGAGGTCACACAAAAAGACTGTTAGATGGAATAAAGATTGGCTGAAACACTGAAACTGTCACAGTCAGTGGGTTGACACCTGGCTGGTGGCCAGTACCATGCAGAGTATGCTGGTGTCAGTACTGGGAGTTCATAGTCCCCAGTATGTTTAACAGGGACCTGAAGTTTGTTCACAACAGCCTGGTCTCTCTGCAAGACAAAGCACATGATTCAGCAGTTTGGGATCAGCACTTCTGCAGAGGTGGGCTGAGACCAACAACATGAGATTCAACAAGTGCTGGGTCCTACGCTTTGGCCACAACAACCCCATGCAGGGCTACTGGCTGGGGTCAGAGTGGTTGGAAAGTGGCGCAGCACAAAGGGATCTAGGGGCAGGTTGACAGCAGCTGAATGTGAGCCAGTGTGTGCCCAGATGGCTAAGAAGATCAATGGCACCTGGCCTGTATCAAAAATAGTGTGGCCACCAGGACCAGGGAAGTGACTGTCCCCCTGTGCTCAGCACTGGTGAGGCCACACCTTGAGTGCTCTGTCCTGTTGTGGGCCCCTCAGTTCAGGAAGGACATTGAGGGGCTGGAGCCTGTCCAGAGAAGGGCAACAGAGCTGGGGAAGGGTCTGGAGCACAAGTCCTGTGAGGAGTGGCTGAGGGAGCTGGGGTTGTTTAACCTGGAGAAAAGAAGCTCACTCTCCACAAATGCCTGAAAGGAGGCTGCAGCTGGGGTAGGGGAGGTGTCAGTCTCTTCCCTGAGGCAACTAGTGATGGGATGAGAAGACATAGGCATAAGCTGTGACAGGGGAGGTTTAGGCTGGACTTAGGAAGAATTTCTTCACTGAAAGCATGATTAGATATTGGAAAGAGCTGCCCAGGGAGGTGGTGGAGTCATTGTTCCTGGAGGTGTTTAAGCAAAGGCTGGATGTGGCACTCAGTGCCACGACCTATTGCTGTGGTGGTGTTTGATCACAGGTTGGACTCCATGGTCTCACAGGGCTATTCCAAATAAATTGGTTCTGTGATCACTGTCTCTTTCTACTCAGTGCCTGTGAGGTGACATCTGGAACATGGATGGTTTGGAGTCCCCCAGTTTAAGAGCAATGTGTCAAAAACCAGGATCCAGGCAGTGGAGGACCACAGAGACAATGAAGGGCCTAGAGTATCTGATCTAAGAGGGCTGAGGGAACCGGACTGCAAAAATGCAAAAATGAATGAAAGCGTGTTCTAAGCACAGTTAAGCATTATTTCAAGAGTAGCTACAAGGATAACAGAGATTAACCATTCTTTTTGGCAACAAGCAACAGCAAGGCCACAAATTGGGGCATGGGAAGTTCAGCTTAGACTCCAGGAAAACATTGAGGAGGGAGGGTGCAGCTACACTGAAATTAGTTTCCTGGAGAAATGCTACAGTCTCCAGCGTGGAAGTTTTTGGGACTCAGCTGAGGAAAGTCTCACTGACTCATCCAGCATGGGCAGAGTCCTGCACTAACTGGCAGACTGGACTAAACAGAATCCCTTTCTAAAAGCTTTTTTTGTGATCTAAGAAGTTTCATAAAAACAAGCTTATGTGTGGGCAACACCATCAAGCAAGAAGTCTTTGAAAGAATAAACTGTTGTGTTTTTTTTTTACTGTGGGAAATAAACTGTATCTGGAGGTCCTTTGGACTTAGTGATCCTTATGGGTCCCTTCCAACTTGAGATAGAAGTTTCTGCATGAGAATCATACACTACCTCTAACTACCATTTTTCAGCTTCAGAATAAACCCTAAATCAGAATGATCTTCAAAATAACACTCACTATCCTATACCCACTTGGCAGCAGCTAAAAATGATGTGGTTATCCAAACAGACACAGCTGACAAACTCAGGTGAGGGATGGAGGTTAAGCTGCTGGTTCAGTCATTTGTATATCCAGCTACAAAGAAAGGAGCCCTGATCAGAAACAGGAAGGTGCCTGTGTTGCATTCAGCCAGCCAAACTCTCTGCCTTTGTCTTGGCTTACACAGATCAAAGCTTTAACCATACTAAGGAAAACAGGACTGTTACCCCACAGGGAGCACTTGCACGCCCTGTTGAAGCTTCCTTTGCAACAAGAACTCTGCTGTATTGTGTTAGACACTCAAATACTTGAACATAATGTTTATTTTCCGTACCAGTACTGTGTCCTTCTCAAGCACATTTAAATAAAGCTCCTTTCTGTAACTTCTCATTTCAGGTACAATACTTGTGGCTTTTATATGGGACGAAATCTTTCCTTAGACATCTTGAGACATCAAATCCTGAAACTTGGGAGCACTACATTAAAAAATATTTTCAACATCTGCAGACATAAAGCTTTCAGAGAACTGTTGACAGACTTCTGTGCCATCTTTATGCTGTATTTTCAGATTTTATGTCTGAAATATTTGACTTACCACTTTGTATTCAAATAATTATTTTGTAAATGCGTATTGAGATTTTGGGAATACGTGCCACCATTTTCCTTTAAGCCATATGAATGTGAAGGACTGTTAAAACACAAACTTTGTCACTTTAGCCGTAAGTGCCATTTGCTGACCTTTATTAGCATGCAAAAACTAATTTTAGAGAAATACCCTGTCCTTTCAAGGTTTGATTTTATTGGATTTCTTCCCATTGAAGGCATCTCCTAAAAGGGAGCTGTTGATTTCTTATACTGATATCATCATATTCCTACCTGCCATATACCTACCTCTGAGAGAAAGAAAGGCTACACTAGTCCCTAGAAGAGTCTCCACAGCTCTGTTCTAGAGCCACCCCACACCAAAATTAAAAGTCTGTATACCAATGTTGTTTTAATAATACCTGAGTGCAGGTAAGTAACCCCTCACTTCCTTCCAGGAAGGCTCTGTCCCATTGGAGATTGCTGAATGTTTCCCTTGGTTGGAAAAAGCACTAATAAAATTCTGCAGACACACACATCAAATGGCATTTTAGGCAAAACTCTCTACTTTTTTATCAGCAATTACTGCTGCTTCTTCACATAAGCACAGTATATAGGGATGAATCATGCAGTACTCAATTTGTCCTTGATTTTATATAGCTCTTACAAGCCTCTTTTAAAAACAAATGAATCTGCAAAGCAAGAGAATAAATAACAGAGGTAAAAACTAAAGGAAAGCTACATGCACAAGCATGGCCTTTATAGCCTCAGCTGAGGCAAACACAACTGATGGGTACCACCCTCTGAAGCTGTTTCTAGCATGAGGTTTCTTCTTTCTGGCTGCAGCCTGATTTTTAAACATGCCAAAATGTATTTCTCAAATTTAAGAGTAAATTCAGTTTTTATGGTTACTTGGTTTAAAAGGGGAGATGGTTAATAAATTCTGCAAACATCTCAGTATCATGTCCCTCGCCTCATTATCCAAGTCACCTTACAAACCATATTTTAAGAGTAAGGGAATCAGCTGGGGGCTTTTTCACAGTAAACTGATGAAGTTTTTAACAGTTACTATTGTCAGCTATCTTTTTTGCAAGAGTTTGGGAAGTAAATATTTTCATGTCGTTTCTTCCTTATTGCAATAAAATCTTTTCTTGTTTGATTTTTCCAAGGAACCTATAGGATTATATTGCAAAAATTAAATCAACGGTATGGATGCACTTTACATACAAGAGTCCTATCCCTGATCCTGTATTCAGTTATTAATTAAAAAAAAAATAGCTTGCTAGTATGCTGAAGAGAACTAGAACTGCTGGGTCATCATTCAGGAGCTCTTTGACCGTAGTGTGAGTAGACCTACCAAAGGTAACTTGTCCTTGTTAAAACTCTCCATGGCAAGGACCACACACCAGCACACTGAGCCTGAAAAGATGTGATCCTCTGAAAAAATACATATTTTTATACCTTGTTCTTCTTCTAAAACAGATCCTGTTAGGGTTTCTACCTTTCCTTTCTTGCTTTACTGCTTTTTATCTCTTTTACCTCCTTTTAAAGTGATCCATACCTAGTAACTTTTTCACCTCACTTCGTACGGAAAGAAATCTTTCAAAATCTGCATGATTTGATGTTTCCTCTGAACCCATAGAGCCCAAAGGATAAAGGTCTCAAAAATAAACCTCAAAGAGCCTAAAAATAGACAACGAAAAGAGAAAACAGATACACAAACGTACAGGCAGCCAAGATTTGTTAGATTAGAGGCCCTACTTCCAT
>VXBQ01012426.1:159750-243206 GCA_013400175.1 Phainopepla nitens
GAGGCCCTACTTCCATATAATTTTTGATGGCCTGCAAAAGCAAAGTCCATAAAGTGAAGAGGTCAGATCAGATCTGACTTCTCCACGTCTGCTTTGTGTATTTTGGCACAACATATAGTTTAAAAGAAATTGGTACAAATCTGGGTGATTAACGAGTAGCTGCTGTATTTATAGGCACTAGAATATAATTTTTTTATCACTAGGAGTTAGAGAAGCTTAAACTGACTAAATTAATGGAGAAAAGAAAAGAGAAAAGAAGAGAGAAAAGAGAGAAAAGAGAGAAAAGAGAAAAGAGAAGAGAGAAAAGAGAAGAGAGAAGAGAGAAGAGAACAACAAAAGTAGCAAAAATAATGAAAAATACATTTAAGCTAGGAACTGAAGAATTTAACTGGTTTTGGTGGTGCAGGCAAAAAGGAGTATTTTACATTTGAAGTAATGAGTGCTTACTTACACACAGCCTAAATACAAAGTCACTGAAAATGTCATACCACTTGTCACACCACACAAGACACTTCTCAGTGCTACCTTCAGCGTTCATCCAGGTTTGTTTCCACCTCACCTCAAGTCTTGCTCCATGGATTTAACTGGAAGGATTACAAGATGTCTGCTCCTGGAGCTCCACATTAGTACAACACAAATTCTTCTGGATGTAGTGAGAGTGCCAAGAGGAACTGTGAACAGTCCAGCTGCCCTGCAGTTACCTTTGCCCATCTGCCAGGGTATGTAACAGGCTGCCATTTAATGTGGAAAACAACAGAAACACCACATTCCAACTCAGATTCACACACTCTGTCTGCTTCAACAGTGAATGGTGACTTAGAATTCAGTGAGCCTTTTGTCTCAATTGTGGTGCCAGTAAGAGTTTTACCTGTCCCAAAATCTCACCACGCCAAGATTCTCCAAACGCCAGTGCACAAATCAGCTCTGTATCCTCTTTTGTAACTCTGAATCCCTAACAAAAACATGCACATGCTCACATCAATAGTTTGTATGTGTACAAAGGGGCTGGTAAAGACATTCCTGTAGAATGTCTTGTTGCAGAACATGCTGAATACATCATTTATTCAGCTATCTCAATGGTTCACAGCACTGTTAAGACATCCCTAATTAGACTGGCATTCCTAATGAACATTCAACAAAGAGTGGTTATAATTATCATGTACCTTGGAACCAAATCACATCCTAACATGTCAGCAGAGTGTAGGGCCAGCAAACTGCTCATATACCAACAGAGCAATACCTCAACCCCCTCTCGCCTCCCCCTCAAAAAAAATCACAGGTCAACTTCAAAGCAAAAGAAAATGGAGGAAGTTTGGTCCAGACTTTCATTTCAATACTGGCAGAAGAGAGGAACAACCTGAATTTGTTGATGCTTCCGAATGCCAAAATAACCACCGCACAGAGAGACAAAACAGGAAAAGCTCCAGCAGGGGCAACATCTTAGCAATCTAAAGCTGTGTTCCCAAGTTTGGGATGTGTCTGACTAACTGTCACAGGCATACTCTGCAAATGCTCTGCGCCCTTTTATCCTCACATCCAGGTAAATGATGAAAATGGCTTTGGCTTCACTGAAGATTTGTTACAGAACAGAGTTCTGAAACTCAAGGGCTCAAGCTGCTTGCTGAAGTAAAGGAGGGAGAACTGCAACAGTGAGCTGGTTGTGAGATACAAAAATCTTAGTTTATTTAACAATGTTAACATTTAATACAAAGACACAAACCAGTTCTCTTTGTCCAGACCTTACAGACTTTATTCCATCTCCTCTACCACCCAAGCTCAGCTCTCAGAGAAATGAAAGGGATAGCACTGAAATGATAAAGCCAGTTACTTGAGGGGGTTTTAATTTAGCTTTTCTTTTAATCCTTGGCCAACCCTATTTCCTTTTAGTCGTAACATTTCTATTTCCATTTCTACTCCACAGAGTCAATGACAGGTAAAAAAATATGGAAAATTCTAGGACAATCTAAAATTCTGTTCTACTTACAGTTTTATTTCTGAAGTCCTAGAATTCCTACAAAGGCTTCTTTAAAAGGCCAGAGAGTTTAGTCAGAGAGCCTGTGGCTGCCCCATCCGTGGAAGTTTTCACAGCCAGGTTAGGATGGCGTCCTCAGCAACCTGATCTACTCAATGGCATCCATGCCTATGGCATGTGGGGTTGGAACCAGATGATCTTAAAGGTCTGTTCCAACCCACATAATTCTGTGATTTTATGAAATGACCCCTGATTAGCCCCATTCAAGTGTTAGCTGCGAGAGGTTTTACTGTTTTTGTTTATTTTGTTGGTTTTTTTAAATAACCCCATAGTGGTCACAAATGCCAAACCCTGTTTTAAACATCTCTACAAGCATTTATAGACCTAGATGTCTAAACTTAGGTCATTAAAAGGAAAGGTTAACTCCCGATAGTCACTGCAATGCCTTCGGTTTTACAGCTTATTCTGGAAGTGCCACAAGAGGAATCTGAAAGACACAAGACACCCAAGTTTACATAGTTGGCATTAAAATAAAAGGTTATTAAGCCTCACAAGTAGTAGCTGTCTGTTGGTTGCAGTCAGAGGACAGCACTTACTACAAGGCCATGAATTTTCAGAAGGGCTGAGCATCTTTGCCTTTGGCTGCAGCTCTAACTCAGGTCAGCTAAGGACAGCGTGTGCTCACAGCAGGCACCAGGGTGCCTGGCAGACCCTGCTGCACCCCCACACAGACACACCAATTGCTTCAGAACAATTGCTGCAGCCTCGTGATGCCACAGACAAAACACCACTTATTGCAGGAACGCTGGAAATGTCCTGCACCAACTGCCAGCACGTCTTCCAGGAGCTTCAGCAGGAGACTGTCACATCTCATCTGGGTGCCATACAACACGAGCATCACACAAGGGCATTGTTTGGGAGGCAGGGCAGCACACTGCTCCCGAAGGGATCACCAGCAAGATGTTCCTGTAGATCATTTTGCAGTTCAGGAGGTGAAAAGAGCCAAGCTGCGCCATGGAGTACCCTCAAGATCCCAGCATGCTCCCTCTCCACCCCTACATACAGAGTGTAGAGCCACTCTCTGAGCAGGGTGATTAGCACAGACCTCCAAGAGCTGTCCTTGTCACTTTCTACCTGCAGTTCCTTATTGCTGCCTTAGATCTTAGATTCCCAAACTTCCTTCAGTTACATCCACATGCTCAGGCTGGTGGTTACTCCAAAAAGGGCCATGCCAAACTGCTACCTGGAGTGATGTCACTGCAGCACCTGGCACTGCACGTGCAGGTCACTTGATCTGCTGTGACAGGGATCAGCCCCTCCGCTTGTGATCAGCACAAGCAGAAGCACAGGAGGAAATCCTCTCACAGCATTCATCTCCCACAGCCACATGCTGTACCATGGAAGGCAGAGTGATAATTTCACTAACCAACACTACTTCTTACTGGGTGTATTTTGTCCTTTTCTAGAAGAACAGTCTACAGCACTTCCACCAGCACTTTCAGGTTTCTTAGAAAACTGCTATCAGCTACTAAGTCTTCTTAATCTTTTAACCAGGATAATAGAAAAAGCAGTCAAATTTGTATTTTTTAACAGCATAATTTTTTTTTAATAAACCATTGATCAAAGTAATCTTGGAGATGGAGTCATCACGGCCTAAATTTCCATTCACATACTAAGAGGCACCTGATCTACAGCTAAAGGCTTTTCTCTGATTTTTAAGTGTGTCCTTTACCAAACTGGAGGATCATCAATGGCAGGACAACCAGTATCTAGATTTTTTTTTAAGAACTCCTCTCTGTTCTGCAAAGTCCTTCCCAGGGTAGAAATGCCACTACAGAAGTTTGAGCTCTTACACCAGACCATAAATACCAATTCAGGAGCAGTGGCAGGGCTGGAGGTCAGCAAGAGAACACAAGGCTACTCTGAGACTTTCGGAACTGCAGCAGCAAAGAAAAATAACCAACAGAGGACCAACACAGCTGTGCAGCATCCCTCCACAAGAGCCCTCCTCAGGGACTGCAGCCTCTTTCTATAATCCCTATCAACTATAATCCCTAATCAACTACTTTCCCACTTTTCTTTCAGTGTCACACTCCTTTCTGTGTCCCTTTCCTCATTCCTCCCCTGAGCTTTTGGCTGTCTGCTCCACAGCTGCTCTCTCTGGCATTTCAAGTGGGATAGCTGCACACTCACTTTAAGGTAAGAGCTGTCAGTCTCCCTTCTGAGATGGGCAGCAGAACTGGGAGAGCACAGCACCACTTGAGCAGCACGTACAGGCTGAGCACTAGCGAGCTCTGCTGAAGCAAGGGTGGCATCACAACCCCACTGTGCCTGTGCATCTCTGCTGACAGTCCTGGAAAAGCTGCTCCTCCTCTCCCTCCCAGCACCAGCAAGGAACCACTGGCACGTCTTGTAATGCTACTAAGAGGAGAAAAGCAAGCAGAAGTGATGGAAGACAAGGGATAACTCTGGCACAACCACCTGAGCAGGGAGTTGTCTCTAAGCTGTTCACTCCTGACAGCAGTTCCATCTGGACAGCTCAGTAACTTTACCAGGAGCTTCTCCTGCTCTGCTTATAATGAAGGAAGAACTGGAAGGCAGTGCTGTGAAGTGTCCTGCCCCCTTGAACAGCCTGGGAAATCCTACACACTAAAGGCAAAAGAGCAGACACTAAAGACAGTAACTTCCCAGGGATGCCTCCAGTGTTCATGTATCAGCATCTAAGAGCCTTTGAGATCAGACAATTCTTAAATCAACTAAAAGGCTGACCTGTCTCCCAGACAGGCACATCCATGCCTCTGCAGGGTAATGGTTTATGCCCATAGGAATTTTAGCACAGATCATTAAACATCTTTCTACACCTGTGATAACTACAGCTCCCTTTTCCTTCTATATCACCATCATCCTGATATCACGAGACACCTCCTGCAGGATCACATACATTACACAAATTACAGAGAGGGAAGGCTCTGTGGGACTGAAAAGCATTGATGTGAGAAGCCAGAAGAACTTACAGCAGCACCTGTCCTCCTCAGTGATCGACTTCAGCATCTTCAAACTGCCCGGCAACTACTGGTGCTATGTCCACCTCCATGCCATCTGAAAGAAACAGCCAGAAACTGCTCCGAAAACAGGCGGAGGAGGGATGACGTTTTCACGGCCAAGAGAGAGGATGCCCTCTGCTGACAAGAGGCGTCCAGGACAGAAAACCCCTCCACTGCACTTCGGAAAGCAGCCTAGGGAAACACTGATGAGCTCACAAGTTTCTGGGTTTGCTTCAGCTCTATCGGTCGGTCACCGCCTCCTACAACCTCATCTCACCTTGTCTTATTAAAAGACTTAAACACTGGATTTTAACTATTTCACGTTTTAAATAAAGTTTTGGTGTAACAAATGGCATGATTCCTTTGAACACCTTTATTCTGGCAGAAAGAGGCTGTATCCTGTTCTGAAACAAACTCTGAAAAGAAAGAATAATTGCCCTAGGCTACAATGTCAAGAAATAATGTAACTCTGATACCGAGCAGCCCTGGGGATGTTTTATAATTGCAGCAAACCAAGCAGCAATCCTGTAGCAAATAAGATTAGGAAAGTAAACCAAACTGATGAAGATGACTCTGAGACATGTGACATACTTGCTGCTCAATTTATATTCATTTCTGGAATTTTGGGATTCAGAAACCTGACTAAATTTTCCTGCTGAAACAAGAGCCTATCACCTCTGGTTGTCTTTACATAAATTAATTCAAAATTGCAGAACAAAGAGAACCTGAAAACAGCTGACAAAACAAATAGGATTAAAAATCTTTTTCTGTGGATGAGAACAAATTAGTTATTATTTTCTAGAAATCCACAACTGCTGCATCATTTTCCATCTTTCAAAAACATGAGAGTATATAAAAAGCACTGCAATTTATATATAAAAATGAAGCAATGCTACTAAACCACTTCCCTGTTCTATATATATATTGCTCGACTGAAAACAGCAGAGTCTGAGAAATCAGGTGTTTTTCCACCAACAAAAAAGAAATTTTACTCCTTAAATACACACTTGAACGATCAATAGAATTAAGAGACAGCATCCTTCAGAAAAATGGATCTTTTTTAATAAATCTGTTTCAGTGTGTTTGAATGATTCAGAATTCACCCTGAACTCTGTTGATAATTTAACTTATAATTTAGGATATCAGAAAAAAAAAAAAAACAAACCAGAATCAAAACCCAAATAAAAACTTCAACTCATTTAAAGTAGAAACTGCTTCCTAGCCCTGGTGTGGACTGGTAAGTTTGATTTTTTTAAAATCCTAAATCAACGTCACTTCACTACTACTACTTCCATGTTCCAGGAAATCATAACCAGGAAGAATCAAATGTTCTTAAAACTGAAGTGCTCACTCTTTAACAGAGCAGCCCTCAGTCCACAGCAGGCAATATGGTACCCATGGGCCCACGGGCATGTGGGTGATCCCTCACCTTCTGCAGTGAAGTGTCACCCACGGCATGGCACTTGCTCACTGCTGGTTTATGGATTAGCCAAGCTGGAGAAGCACCACTTTCACATCCCAGGACCACAGAATGGTTTGGGTGGGAAGGGACCTTGCAGCCATGGGCAGGGACATCTCCCACTAGAGCAGTTTGCTCAAAGCCCCATCCAGCCTGGTCTTCAACACTTCCAGGGATGGGGCATCCACAGCTTCTCTGGGCAAGTGGCTCACCACCCCCATGGTAAAAAATCTCTGGTTATCACGGGAGTCTCACCTCCTTTGGTTTGAAGCTATTACCCCTTGTCCTACAGCAAGTGGCATTACAAAAAAGTCTGTCCCCATCTTTAAGTACTGAAAGGCCCCAGTAGTGTCTCCCCAGAGGCTTCTCTTCTCCAGGCTGAACAACCCCAACCCTCTCAGCCTGTTTCCATAGCAGAGGTGCTCCAGACTCCTGATCATCTTCATGACCTCCTCTGGACTCACTCCAGTAGGTCCATATCCTATTATGCTGAGGACCCCAGAGCTGGATGCAGCACTGCAGGTGGGGTCTCAGCAGAGTGGAGCCGAGGGACAGATTCCCCTCCTTCACCCTGCTGGCCACACTGCTTTGTATACAGTCTAGGACATGACTGGTGTTCTGGGCTGCGAGTGCACATTGCCAGGTGATGTCCAACTTTTCACCCACCAGCACCCCAAGTCCCTTCTGGCAGAGCTGCTCTTAATCCCTTCATCTCTCAGTCTGTGTTGATACTGGGAGTTGCCCCAACCCAGGTGCAGCACCTTGCACTTGGCCTTGCTGAACCTCATGATGTTCCCATGGACCCCCTCCTCAGGTTTGTCCAGGACCCTCTGGATGGCATCTTATCCTTCAGGAGTGTCAACTGCACCCCTCAGCCTGGTGTTTGCAAACTTGCTGAGGGTGCACTCGATCCCACTGGCAGTGCCACTTATGAAGACGTATTCTTTAGTGAAACAAAAGCATGTCTTACCTTCAAACTCCCTTATGGAGTCCTCTGTTCTCACTCCAGCCATGTTGTACTGGGTGCTGACAGACTGGGCTAACATGCCTTCTAACCTCTCCAGCGTGGCCTGGCCCTCTGAAGTTAAATGTGACAATCCCTCTTCGTACGTGTAAAAGCTTGGGATGTCACCTTGTTCTAGCTCTGCAAAAACAAGTTTATGTTTATCAGACCAAAGTCTCATAGGAGCCAGAAACATGCAGAGGTGGAGGGACAGGGGAGCAGCTGGGCAAGTTATGCTCAGATGGACTGACTGAGATTAAAAAGCTGCTTACATCAGGTACAGAATACACACAGCAACGTGAACTGACCACACAGCAGCATGGGCACTGAACCTGGGCTAGCACAGCCACTGGGAACAGGAAAGGCTGCTGTTTGTGTCTGGGGGCTTTGGAGAGCCAGAACAATGCTTTTGCTGAACTCCTGTCATTTGTGACAGCTAAACTACATGCTTTGTGCAGATTTACGGAATTCTGTACTGTGCCTGTGGCAAAAGGGATGTTTAGGCAAAGTGAGCAATAAGCAATTATGACAGAACCAGGTGTGCAAGTGCTGGCAGGTATTTCAAAAGAAGCAACTGTTACCCACCGCGGGCCTCAACATCGTACTCGTCCCCTTCGTAATCGTTGTCCGAGTCCTCATCGTCCGGGTCGGGGTGCAGGGCCTGGCACTCGCACATGGCTGAGAACATGGCTTCCACTGCAGGAACACAAGTGAACACAAACCTCCACCAACACCCCAAAGCTGCAGGCAAGAAACCCCACTCCCAGTGACCACAGGGAGTCAGAATATTCCTTCAGCAGAACCACAGCTGAGTTCGTATTTGAAAACATCATCCAACAAGCAGAAGCCATGTAAGAAACAGATCAGGTTTCAGAGATCCAGCCTGGTGCTTTAGCCTCTTAACTGCACTTTTGCATTATTTCATTGATGATAAAGGTTTATCTCTGGACAGTTCTGTCTGTTGTTACCTACTGCAGGAATCCTTGCAGCATCTCATCCATCAGACTCCTAAAACTTGAATCCAACTGTAAGCTCCACACCAGACAGGATATGACAGCTTTCCAGTGGTAGTGTCAGGGCACCAGCATGTTTCTAATGAAACTGTCACTGACTCAAATATCACTGAATTTGCAATTAAAAAGACATTTCCCATACATATTCTCTGCAAATTTATGCAAGCGAGATTATCCACTTTGTGTATTTATACTCAACAGTTTCTATTTTAAAGCACTGGAATTCTCCTCGAGAAGCAGCTGCTCAAAAGAGTCCACTTTCAAGCCAGATAAAACAATTTGCTTTGTTCTTTCCAGCACTCGGGAATCAAGCCACTAGAGAAGGACACTGAAGGATCATGGTATTTCATCCCTACACCCAAGTGTCTTCCACATATAACCAGGACTTCAAAGCCAAACACAATTCCCATTCGCACTTACAGGCAGATTTGTCGCTAGGTACGAATCTGAATTCTGCGATCGGTTCAACTTCATCATCGCTCTCCTCCTCCTCCTCCCCTTCAGTCATGGGAGCCTCTTTTGTCTCCTCTTTAGGAAATGGAAAGATTTAGAAGAAGCATGTTTATTAAAAAAAAAAAAAAGTCACATTTGTTTATTCCTTCCCGAACACACACATAATCAAATTGGAAACAACTTAAGAGAGGCACAAAACCTCCACTCTGTTCTCCCAAAAAACCCTATGAGACTCCAAGACCCACATGGAGATATGAGGCCCTCTCATAGCACCTCAACAACACTTGCAACACATGTGAAAAATCCTCTGCTTATAACTTAAGGAGTAAAGATTTCTGTACTGGCCACACAATGTATTCAAGTAGTTCAGGAAAACTGCCCGATTCTTATTAAAAGCAACAGAGCTCAAAACCCCCCAATTCACAGTTGTTATCACTTTTTAAATCACATGGATTTGTTTATGGATCTTTAACATTATTGTCACAAAATCAACCAGGTTCCAGTGTGGCCCCTTGCAGGGGACTCTGACATGTGCAGAAGATCTCTGCTCCATTTCCAACATTCCTAGTCAGCCAGCAAGATGTCAGAAGCACAGAGTGCACCCAGAGCCAGCGACAACTGCGGTGCTTCCTGACTTCTGTACGCCATGTACGTGAATAAATAAGCATCACTGTGGTGTTTTACCTTCTGTGAATAAAAATCCCACAAAAATGGCTGCAGTTCCTCACTTAGGGGCTGGGGACACTGCACTGACCTCCTCAAAAGTGCACAGTTATTTTCTACAGGAGAAGAGGCTGTTCCAGTGAGAGTGGTTTTTATCACACACAAAACTGGCACCACCAAGAATACGAAGATGCCAAGAAGCTGCCAGCCAGCTGCCCCAAAAATGAAGTGTGCAAGGAAGCTACCCAGTTCTTTTCCAAGAGACACCCGCAGGCACAGCTTGTTACTGCTGAGTCCAGCTCTTTGTGTTCAATGCAGTCAACCTCTGAGTGCCTTTTTCTAAAAAAGGGGTGAGGACAAACACGCAGAGAGCACACGCAAAACTTTCAGAGGAAGAACACAATGTACCCTGCACAACTGAGAATGAAGACTCCTGAAGCCAGCTAAGTGGAAAGGTTTAACACTATTCAGCAGCTGAAATTGCAGGCCAGGGCTACACTTTGAAAAGTAAAACCTACCTGCTGTGGAAGATTTAGTGTAGGCAGAGTTAATATGCTAAAAAATATACCCCAAAAAAATACCCATAAAAATCAGTTGATTAAGGATTTCTAGATAAAGGCTTTCACAGGATATCCATATTTTCAAATACCATAATCAGAACGAATTAAAAGCTACAAACAGTATCTTTCTTCAGATGAGGCTCTTTTTAGTTCAAAATAACCACAGTTAAAGGAAAATGAGGAAGAACCAAGAGGTGTATGCAAATGTCCTCTTACTATTTGTAGTGAGAGATTGTCAGAGAACATTAGTTCCTTCTCTTACGTTACTAATGAAGAACACTAATAGCTTAAAAGCATCTCCATCTCCTCAGAGTCTTGCCATTGCTTTCTGGATACATTAAAAAAAAAAAAAAAAAAAAAAAAAAAACCAAATTTTAACCTTTAGCTGTGATGACCAGTAGGCATGAAGGGGAAAAGGAGACCTGCTCAAGACCTAACACTCATTTAATTTTCAATTGTGATGGCAGTTTTTGACACCCTTCAAATATTTATAGGTCTGCCAGAAGAAATATAATAATTATATATACATATATAAAAATACAATCTTCATACAAACAATGAAACAGAAAGCTTGCTTTCTCTAAATCCAAGCAAGAATGGTCAAAAAGATGGGTTTTGTGGGCCATCTACAAAGATTCATTAAAGCCTGGTAACGTGACCTACTGCCTTTTCTTGTTTGTGTTTAACCAAGCTGTGGGAGAAAATGAACGAAAAGTTCCCTGGCTGTGAAACAGCAGGAATTCATCAAGCCTGGAGAGGGCAGCAACATTAACATAAATTCAATACAGAAAAAAAACTTACTCAAGATGGAATCACAGGGAGACTGGCAGAGGAACTAAATTGTTTAAAACAGTGTAAGGGGGCAGAGGACTGATTCTCGGCAGCTTCAGTGCACACAGCCACAAGCTGGGAGCAGAACCGTAAAGAAGCGACTCTAAACAAATGCAGAGCCGTGCTTCTAAAACAACTATCCTTCAGGAAAATAAAAGAAGAAAATCCAAGCAATGACTTAAAATCAACATTCCCCCCATTCAGAGGAGGCCATCCTGTCACTCAGGAGCGCGTGGGAGCAGCCAGCAGCACTGCAGTACCTTCGAACTTGGCGTTCACCATGACGTACAAGTGCTCCCTGGGGTAGGCGCTCAGGTCCCTGGAGACGGCGTGTAAACTGATGGTGGGGTAATCCAAGGAGAAGCCAACTCCCGAGTTTTCCAGCCAAGACAGGCGACTAACAAGGAGGACAAAAAGCAGAGACAAGTTAGGAACTAAGAGAGGAACCCACAGTACCTGATTCCAGCCTGCAGAGAAGCAGGCCAACCCCAACAAGTGAGTAATTGTGGACAAGGCACTTAGCCCACTGCAGGCATATACTGGACCTGCCTAAGAGGACTTGGCAGCAGCATTAACTGATGGCTGAGGTAAAAGACACCTTTGCCTAAAGAGTGTGAAGCTCAGAACCCTAAACGCATCACAGCTTTATCACATTTGCACTAAATGCTGAATTTCCCTCCCTGCCTCTCCATTTTCTCCTCCCTGCAGATATCTATCATTCCAAAGACAACTACAGCGGTTCCAGAGTGTGACTTGTAACTCAAGCTATTAAATGTGGTTTTCCGAGACAAAGAGGACACTAAAAGCCAAGTCAGTGTCATAATTCCTAGAGGATTACAGATCTGATGTGGTATGGCCTGTGTGTAGAAAAACAGCCAGTTCTGTGATCAGTAGAGCCAGGTTATGGATATCCCTCCACTCACAACTTACGTGCTATAGCCTCTGCTTTCCCCACTTTCACTGTCATCCCTAACCACAGCAAGAGATAGCACAGCTTGTCACCACCAGGATGCTGCCTGCTTCACATCAGAACAATCAACATCTTTCTAGACACTGAGAAATCAAACTCAGACTAGATCTGGGTGCCTGTAATCAACGATGTCACGCAGTGAACAGAAATACTCAGGGTCACAAAAGCAAGACCTCCACCATGTGCAAAACTCAGCATTCACAAGCTTTTGTGGTGGGACAAAATCAATGGAAAGGTCACAGAAGACTCCTTGCCTTGGAACATCTATCTGGCTGAGAGCAAGAGCTACTGCAGTGGGAGCAAGGAATTTATTTCCTGGCCTCAACTGTCCAGTCCTCAATGTTTACAGCTGCTGGTGGAGAGTCAGTACATGGATCAAGAGCCACATTGTGCTCCTGGATGCCCCGTTCTCCCACGGCACTCCTGCAAACACTGGTGTTTTCTGTTCATCCCAACAAGTGACTCAGGCGAAAGCTCTGTGATGCACTTGAAACACGTGGAGAGGAAGCTGGCAGACCTGTAGGTGCCTCACACAAAAGTCTACTGAAAGCAACTTACAAGGAAACTCAACATTACACATCCTCAGAGCAGATATCCCATCACAGAAGTCCTGGTAGCTGTAACCTAACTAAATAAAACGGTGAACAAAATTCCAGGGAAATTCCTCTCCAACACACCAATAACAAGCTCAGGTGGGGCAAAAGCTCCTCTGACAATATTGGCCATTTCATAAAGGTTTCCTAGTCTGAGGTTTTTAAAAGAGAATTCACTCCTCGGTGCACACTTTAAATTATGTTTTTGTTCCAACAATGCTCTTCAGTTGCAGAACATATTATGAGTACTTTTCCATGGTTAAATAAAATTACATTGTTTTAATCATCAAGCTGTCTCCCTGAGCTATACAATGCAGGGAGAACTTAAAGGAGACCATAAAGAGCTCAGATAATATCTTCCAGAATAACCAGATTGATTTCTGCCTAGTAAGAACAGTCTCCACGTGATTAATGCAACATGAAAGACTTCACAGAACCAGAGTAGTTATTAACAGCAGAAACCAAACAGCCCTGTTTACTGCCCTGTCAAAAGGGAGAGCTGCCATGGTTTTAATTATAGCATGGTTTGGGCTGGAAAAGACCTGAAAGATCATCTAGTTCCATCCACTACCTTGGGCAGGGACACCTTCCGCTACACCAGGATGCCCAGAGCCCCATCCAACCTGGCCTTGAACACTTCCAGGGATGGGACATCCACTGCTTCTCTGAGAAGCCTGTGCCAGGGTCTCACCCTGATCACAGTAAAGAATTTTCTCCTAATAACCAATCTAACACTCTTTTTCAGTCCGAAGTCATTCCTCCTTGTCCTATCGCTACAGTTCCTGTCAAAGAGCCTCTCTCTGGCTTCCCTGCGTGCCCCTTCTGATACTGGGAGGTTGCCATGAGGTCTCCACACAACTTTCTCTTCTCCAGGCTGAACAACCCAAACCTTCCCCAGCCTGTCTTTGTAGCAGAGGTGCTCCAGTCCCCTTACCAACTTCGTGGTGTCTGCTGGACTTGCTCCAAGATTTCCAGGTCTTTCTTATGCTGGGGATTCCAGAGCTGGATACAGCGCTCCAGGTGGGAGTCTCACAAAAGCAGTGGGGCAGAATTTCCTCTCTTACCCAGAGCAGCTGGCCACGCTGCTTTTGCTGTCGCCCAGCATACAACTGGCTTTCTGGGCCGCAAGTGCACATTTCTCCACCACGCCGGGTTTTACCGAATGGTTTGGGTGGGAAGGAACATTACAGCTACCTCGTTCCAAGCCCCTGCCGTGGGCAAGGACACCTCCCACTAGACCATGCTGCCAGGAGCCCCAGCCAGCCCGGCCCTGAATGCCCCCGCCAGCCGGCTCCCTGCCCGTGCTGCTCCCTCTTGCCTGGTTTAAAACGAGCAGGAGCAGCGGGCCGCCCCGCAGAGCCTCACAGCCCCTGAGGGCTTCCCCCACGTCGCGGCCCCTTCCCCCGAGCCCGCCATCCCGGGCAGCCCCCGAGGGGTCCCGGCCCCGCGTGTCCCCCGCACCTCTCGGCGATGTAGAGGGTGCCGGTGCCCAGGCTGCGCCCCGCCAGCAGCGCCTCCGTGTCCGGCTGCTGGTGGCGGACGCCGTCGGCCGGCGGCGGGAAGCGCTTGAGGAAGCTCATGGCGCCACCGCCGCCTCCCTGCTCCACCATCGCGGCCGCCGGAAGCGGAACGCGCCGCTCTGTGATGCGATTCCGCCCCGGGACGCGATGTCACCGCCCCGGGACGCGATGTCACCGCCCCGGGGCGCGATGTCACCGCCCCGGGACGCGATGGCGTTCGGTCTGGGTGCCGCTAGTGCCGCCGGCGGGGTCCCAATTAAGTTGTCTTTGTGTGGAAAAGAGGAGCCAAGGAGAGCGCTGAGGTGATCGCTGAGGGCTGGAGCACCTCTGCTGTGAGCTGTTCTCCGAAGAGAAGGCTCCAGGGAGACTTACAGCCCCTTCCAGTACCTAAAAGGGGATACAAGAGAGTTGGAGAGGGACTTTGGACAAGGACATGAAGGGATAGGACAAGAATAAAAGGCTTCAAATTGACAGAGGGCGGAGTGAGATTAGATATTGGGAAGGAATTCTTCCCTGTGAGGGTGGTGAGGCACAGGTTGCCCAGAGAAGCTGAGGCTGCCCCATCCCTGGCGGTGTTCAAGGCCAGGCTGGATGTGGCTCTGAGCAAGCAGTCTAGTGCAAGGTGTCCCTGTCCATGGCAGGGGGTTTGGAACAAGGCGATTGGAACACGTCTTTAATGTCCTTTCCAACCCAAAACGTTCAGATTCCATGATTGACAGTACCAAGAGCAGTCACAGAACCATTGAATGTCCTGAATTGGAAGGGACCCACAATGATCATCGAGTCCATCTCCCAGCCTTGCACAGGACACCACAAGAATCACACCATGTGCTTAAGAGCATTGTCCAAATGCTTCATGATCTCTGCCATATTTATTCTAGCCTGTAAGTCTCGTTGGACAGGTGACAGAGGGAAAGACAAATACAGTGGCTTCTCAATTACCATTATTGGATGCTAGAAGGGGAATTTCTGGTGGGTCACCAGCACTCAGTGTCTCATAAATACACACAGAGAAGAAAAAGAAAATCACAAGTACCTGAATTACTTAAAGGGTATCCAGCTGATTTCCCCCAGCAGTGATGAAGTTGAGGTCAGGAGCCCAACACTACTGCAGTACCTGGTGAGCGGGGGGTGTCTCAGGACGGCACATTGCGGAGAGGGAAAGGCTGCCAACCCCTCAGGAGCAGTGCTTCTACCCCTGCATTTACACTATTCATCTTGCTACTGCCATGAGAAACAGGGATTGCTGATGCACCAGTGAAGTACATCTCCGTCAGGGTGTCGTGCTTCTGTTAACGCCATCAGTGAGACAGCATCACTGCAAACATCCCTTCTCCTTCAGTATTTGCTATGGCAAATACTCCTGCCATAGCAACATACCAAAAGCCCATGCAAGTTGTTAGCTTGTCATGGATGTTCACCTTCCCTTTCATCAGTTTAAATTTACTTTTTAAGAGTCATTTACCTACCTGTGTGCAAACGTAGGTTCTCAATAACATGAACCAATTATAAACAAGATTAGGTCTCCGTCTTTCCTTTCTCTGGACTTTCCTAGCTACAGTCTTGGATAGCAAAGAGCAGAACATGACATGGTTCTCTTAGTCTGAGCTATTGACAATGCTTTGGAAAGCTGCTCAACCATGCCTACCCATTTTGGATTTTAATTATGCAAATAATGCAAATAATTGTTACTCATACAAATAATCACCTAGACCGAAATGAAAGCAAATTCCACAATGAAGTGATATTTAAACACCGCTGGAATAGCTTGAAAAAAACTACAGAGGCAACAGGAGATAAGGAAAGGGGAATTTCTCAACCATCTTCAAGTTTGTCTTGGCCACACCAAGACAAGTGGTCAACTGGAAATAAAAATTTGCAGTTCATCCAAGAACACAGATCAGACTATGGCAGCTGGTGGGAATAGATCCAAATACATGGAAATACAGCTCATTACACTTAGTGGTTATAAAACAATGCTCCTCTCCATGTCCATCTCCTCTTACCTAATGTGGCTGTCGTATCAGCCACAGAGAGTTCTCACCACCTTTGAGGTCAACTCCAAATCACACAACAACTTTAGATTATTATAAAGTAAGGTTTCTGAGTGGTTGGGGTTGAATTACTGCTGGTTGAAGCCGCTGCAGTAGTTGTAGAGTAGTACAGAGTTCATTTCTCTTCCTGCATGCAAATGCGACTCGTCCTTCTGTGGCATACCACTCTTCCAAAAGAAAATGGGAAAAAGGATAGTTTAAGCCCAGGCAGGAAGTTGGTTTTGAGGATGAGGCGTTAAAGGAGGAGGAGAAATCCACATCTTCCTTATTTACACGATCCAGACACTTCACACCTGAGTACTGAGTGCTGCACCTAAGAGAAGCTTAGCGGGGGAAGGCAGACGTTTCCTCTAAGTTTAAATGGAACAGAACGGCATTACCTGAAAACTTTTCTTGATCTGTAAGAGCCTTAAGAAGTGAGTTAGGATCTAGCTCCACAGTGACATCTGACCACTGGATGTCCAACAGTGATTCAGTCAACCAGGGCCATGTTCAGAGGCAATGGAGAGGAGCAGGTACCTTCACACGGTTGTCACCTTTGCACAGAAGGCAGGAGTCACCATCCAGGGCAGCTTGCTTCTCTCCACAGCACTACCTGCCATAAGGTGGCCTGTTCAGACTTAGATACCCAGAATCTGTTAAAAATGGAAGCGTAAAGTTTTGGCAGTGGATTTGGAACAAGAAGATGGATTTCACAGCAATTTCTCATCACTACAGAAACATGCAGCAGCTTGACTGCAGCCACAGACACATTCAAAATAAAGACTGACAGGCTTCAGCAATCCACACAGAGAAGCCACTCTCATCTTCAATTTGTTTCTCCCTTTCTCCTGTTAAAGTCCAGAAATATCATCCAAATCCATTGCCACTGCCACGTGTCACAACATCTGCTTCTTCAGTGTGTCTCTGCAGACTTCCAATTTTTTCCCCGTTTTTTCCAGGTTTTACACATCTCAGCCTAAATAAATGAACCTGGCTCCTCTGTCAGGAGCACCACATGAACATCTCATGGCTGTCTGCTGGCACAGCCTTTCTGGGTACAGTGCTGGCTGCAGGCACACTGGTTTTTGTCAAGTGACTGCAACATCACTACGAGATGAGATATAAAAAGTACATAAAAGATGGAACACATGCAGAAAACCATAATGACTGCAAAACAAATCCATCAGGTCTTCCCCACCATCAGCCAAAGCTGCTCAAAGAAAGGAAGGTTCTGTCAGTTGAGCTGTCATAACAAAACCAACATAAACCAGGAGTTGCCCATTCCCATGGCAGGCAGTGGCATCATCACAGGCTGGAAATACACACAGCAGCCATAACTCAGTGCTTGTTCTAAAACTAAAAAAAGTATGTGCACATGTAACGCCCATTAAAAAGCACTTGTATCTGCAATACACACTATACTTTGTACATCAAGTTATTTCAATTTTTTTTATTATGACAATTTACATGTCATATTTATATGAAAGAAATGACAGTAGATATTATAACAAAACCATTATGAAAGAAAAGTTACACAATTAGGCCTACAAGCTATAAAATGGCTTCAGGCCCAGCTTATACACAAAGAGTTCTGACCAGACTGTAGTGAGAGACAACGCTGAACAATTCATTAACAAAAATATTGGCACCAGCCTTAACATTTTTTCTTACTTCATTTACAAGGAATACAGTATTTAAACAGTTGTGTACTGCAAATCTAAAAACATTAGCTGTTAATAAACTGCAGTTAACCCTTTGAGCACTATGCCACCATGATTTCCATTTAAAAAAGTTTTAACGCAGCATGTTTTACATGCACGCGATATTACCAGTGGGAGGGAAAAGACAGTGAAAGCACCACCCAATTTATGTGCAAGAAGAATAACACTTCCAGTTTTTTCAAGGTATCTCCCCCCCTTCCCACACACACAGTGTGTGTCCCCTGGGTCTTTTCCCTTTGATATTGTAGCAAGTCATGATCGAAGAGAGACTGAAAAAACCAAGGTTTGGGACTCAAAAAATGCAAGGATTAAACTCTAGATAAAGAACTCAGCTTGTGGAACTTTACCGTGTTAATTCTTCAGAGAAAGAAAACAAAGATGAGGCCAACTGTGGAGACTATTTTTAAGGAACTCAAGGTGTCTTTGCAAACATACAAACGGCACACGGGAGCAAGACAAAACTGTATTCATGTAAGCATATCTTAAATTTTAAGAGACCTATCTGGCAGATTTGATCCAGTTCTCAAAAGAATACTGGAGGGTAAGCATCCACGTGGGACACTGAGAATCCCCAATGTTTGTCCCATGGACAAGATCTGTGCCTGTGTGAGAACTGCCCTGCACCCAGGAATGGTGACATTATGTGTTTGGATCAGTCCCAGCCATGCCCTGGCTGCAGCAGGAGAGCTGTGAAACACGGGCAGGAATCAGCAACTGCATTGGCAACACAGCAGTTTAACACCAGCTAGGGGAGGAGCATCCTTTGAGAGAATATAGGATAGCAATACGGTACTGTACAAGATTTTAGAGTCCACATAACAAGCACAAAATGCAAAACTAAACAAGGCTTACAGCTTTATGATCTGACTTCCTTTTCTACCACTACCTTGAGTGGCAGATTAGTATCTATTAAGGACTTTTTATCTGTTCTAACTAACAAGCAGTGCACTGGTTACTAGGTCCATCACATGTTTTTGCAGAGGGACTTTATCCCTGTAGAACCACTGAAGTTCTGACAGACTGATCCAAGTTCAGTTGTGTGGGACACAGTAAGAGGAACAAACAAGAAAGCAAACTGTGTGGACTCTGACTGTCATACCTGGAGACAAACATAGTCATAATATTCTATGGACTGATCCTAATTTTTTCTACATCCACATTGCACTGATGGAGGAACATTTTTCATTTCCTCAAAGAAGGAGACATCAAGTACATTTTCCAGTTACTTTGAAAAGCAGGACGAGAAAAGGAGGGTATCAGGATGATTCTCCTAAATGGAGACCTTCCTTTGGAAATCCAGCCTTTAAAGAGCAAGCCCCAAGCAGTTTCTAGGCCTGTCCAAGACCTGTCTTGCAAATGGCATGAGTTTGCACACACGCTATTCCATTCCATTTCCCTCCATCCATTCCCCATCTCCCCGTTATTGGAACGAGCATCCAAGCAGCAGGAGCGAGTGACTCTGTCTGCACCTGGGGAACCAGTGAGACTGACTATACACAAAGTGCTGCAAAGTGCACAAAGTAAACCAGCCGAGCAAACGGAGCCGCGCCGTGCCTCGGCTCTCCTCAGCAACCTTTGGGGTTGTACAGAGCAGCAGCAGATCTGCTGGCAGGCACGTGTGCCCCTCTAACTGCAACGCTGTCCCCTGTCCTGCTCCTCAGCTCGGCTGTGGGGGGCCAGCATTTACAAGATGATAGTCAAAACCCCAAGCTGTAAGACTTGCTTTCAATTGCAGTTGAATCGGGAGGCTTTACACCACAGATTCAACTAGAAAAACTTACCTACTTTAGAGTGTTTTATTCTTTCCCCCAGAAGCTCTACTCAATCTTTTAGTTACATGTTATACTAAGCAATATACACCTTTTGCAATATACAGTGTAAGTCAAATTACTCTGAAGACTTGGGACAATCATTCCCACAATTTTGTTGTTTGGAACTACCTCAGTTAGTTACACCTAATCTAAAAGAAGAGCTTGGTAAGTGATGTGACTTTTTCGAAGTGACTAGTAATCCTCAATACCACAACTGCTGGATCTCCAGAAATTATTTCCAACTGATAAATATTTCTGAAGCCAGAGCTCTCCGTTAGGTCTCAGACTGGGTAAAGCATCAAAAATTAGTCATAGAATTTTTCTTATATCAGGATATACTAGGAAAAAAACCCAACCCAACCAAACAACAACAAAAAACTCCAAATGGATAATTTCTGCTGGGTTTTTTTACTTTCTGCCTTCCAACATTTTAAGTGAGATACAGTCCCTATGCTAACTGTTAGGGAAGGGGAGGCAGAGGAGACTACCAGCAAATGTGATCTTGATCCTGTAAATCCTTACTTCAGACAATATTCTAAATTCTTCGATGGAACTTTTAAATACTTAAGGACTTGAAAATTCTGCTGCCTTATTTCTAGAGATTCCCATACCATATTCAATGCAATTTTTCTCCAAACTTACTGTTTTGTTTGAAGATACTTGATCTCCTACATGTATTTATATATACTTAAAGATTTTATCTACCCACCAAATCAGAAGCATACATCAAATGCAAATACATATGTAGTGTTCACACTGCACATCAGAACCACATTACAAGTCTGTGAATAGTAGTCACTGCACATGTTTCAAACCAAATTTTCAAGGCTTATATAAAGCTTTTTTGAATTAGGTGATACAAATCTCTTTGTCAGACCAGTTCTGGGGGCAAGCATTACTGCCATGATTTATATAAATCACTGTGTACAAAGCAAATTTAAAAAAGCAGGTGCTGTAAAAATTCCTTGTTTACTTTTCATAAAAGAAGTTTGTAAAGTTTCATGATTTAAAATCATTATTTAAAGGTTTAGACTAGAGCTTCCTACTGAAGAAAACTGAAAACCATGCTATAAGCACCTGAAAACAGAGGTAAAAAAATGGAACCCCTGACAATGAAGGATTAAAATTATTAAACAGTTGCAGCATCTGGATACCAGTGTAGTTCAGATAGTATATATGAAGAGAAATCAGAACAAGTGTACCACTACCATACAATTTTTCTTTTGTGAAAATACATCTTTTGCCCCTTAAGCTTCTCAATGTAAGGTCTCTCACCAAGAGTTCAGACACAGCAATTAGAAAACAGAAGTGAACCAAAACCAAGTCCAACTAAGTCATTAGCTCCCATAATATGGAGAGTAACCGAGACACTTAATACAACAAAATCTTGAAGGTGACGCTTCAAAAATGAGCTTTTTAGAAAAAAAAGCATCTCGTGTTTCTCTTAAGTGCTGCTAGACTAGAACAATCTTTTCATTAGAAAAAATAATTGGGAAGATGCAGTCATTTTATAATGTAATTCAGCATGTACAAAAAAAAGTATCAAAGAGTTGATTGTTCAGCACTGACCTTGCTAACTCAGAGCTGTTAAATGTGATGTCATTTTCTACCTTATCTCAAGAATATGCTCAGGTTTATCAGACTCAACAACCAGAAGACAGCAACTGTGATGAAACCAACCCAGTTAATTCTATCCCCCTTCTGGTTAGATTAACACACCCCATTCATTACTGCAGAGTGGCCCTGCTTGTGTGCTTTTTGTCACTGAGTCACAGAAGCCCCACACAGGGAAGCAAACAGCCAGCATTTATCTTGGTGGCACAAAAAAATCTGCTCCTCCACTTGATTTATATGTTCTTCTTCCCAGCAGTGCTACTTAGACTACACATAGAAATCAGCTTTCCTCCCAATCAGTTATATACAGAAGAGCTTGCAGGTAAAAAAAGACAAAGCTTTTAGTGGCAATCTGTGTGGAATAAACAAGAGTTTGCTGAAGAAATGCTCTGCATGTTCAGCCAGTAGCTGCTTGTTCTCGTTAAAAACAACCCCTGGCCTGTTTCCTGTTTCCCATACGGTTTGAGCTTTAAGCCCAAAGCTACACCTCAAGATCAGTATTTCAAAGACAACTAACTTCTGGTCTCACACTGAGCACAGAAGGGCACAAGACTGTAAGGACACCAGGAAGACATTTTCACTCTGGGATCACATGTACGTACTGTAACAGCATGAACCCTGTGTGATAGCTGGCCTCTTGTCAGAAAATGTCATCTTCCCAAATAGGAGATGATACATTTTCCACCAAGCAGGAAACCTTAAAAATGACAAAATTACCGAGTTTTAAAATGATAATGCTTTCCAGAGCATTTTTTGCAGATTTTCCTTGCACACCATTCCCACTGATCTAAGGCAGAACTCTAGGTCCTGTGGGATGAAGCCATCTCAAGTACCAAGGGTAACTTCTTACAAGACAGAAAAGTTGCTTTTAAGAAGAGACCTATGGAAAGTACAATTTGGTAACAACTGGCCGTTTTTAAAACATGACACTTCTGATGCAAACTTCAGTGCTCTATTTTGCTTCCTGCTATTTCCTGCTTTTACATCACACTAACTCAGTACTCAATTTTTTTTCACGACTGGTATACCCAGAATTGTAACTCTTTCGTATTTTCTTACATACTCAAGCACCACCCCACTAAGTATTTAGCATTTGGAGTTGACTCTACAAGCAAGAATGTTTGATCAGATACTAAAAGGCTCAGTCAGGAAAATATGGCACTGCCAAAACAAATGAGGAACCATTGATTCCACAGAGTTGATGGATGTGAATCAGTTCGCACTGCAAGCATTAAAAATGCTCAGCAGCTACTATCATGGACAAGTCTTATATTCTTACTTGTTCTAACACACAAGTATATTAGAATTTAGAAGTACTACATTTATGCATCACCTAAGCAAAGAAAAGCACTAGAGTAGCTTAAAATGCTACATATGCTTTTAAGAACTCATTCTAAGCTTCTGTGGCTCTTCACTGCCCCATTTTAATCATTTAACTGTTAATTGCTAACATCAGTAAGGTAGGAAAACATTTAACCTTTGACAAAATTGAACTGTCACGTAGAGAGTGATTTCTCTTTGTTTTTAATCACAAGCTTGCTCAGCACAACAGATAATGAGTAAGTTCCATCTTTTTCCATCTTTCTGATCCTAGTTTTATAGCGTGATATCTGCACTGCTAGAAACAAGTGAGAGTCATGGAGTGGTTCTGACAGACCTTGGGGAGAAAGAGGTGGGGAAACAAAACCAAGATTTTAAAGGCCAGAAGGTAGGTAAATTTTGGATCTAGGTTTTCTAGAGAGGTATTTAGTAAAAGCCTAATGCTGGTTTTATTACAAGAAAACAGAAGTGCTTAATGACTGACTAGTAAATACAATATAATGGAAGGGAATCAGGTGGGGCAGGAAAGGAGAACTCACTCCTCAGTGGCAGCAGCAGTTCTGGCGCATCCATTGCCGGCAATGGACATAAACACCAGTCAAAAATCCAAATCTCGGAGCAAAAGGATTCACAGATGTGACCTTTTTGGATTTCAGTGTCTGGCAGATCTGTTTGAGCTGTCTGTGTCCTATAACATGCTCTTGATGTGCCCCAGATTGATTTGGTGGGGTTTTTATTCTTCCATTGTCTTTTTTTTTCCCCTTGAATAAAAGCACATATCATTTCATGCCTGCTCAAAAGCTGATGAGATGTCTTGGAGTCAAGCGTTTTCTCTCAGAAACTCTGCCTTCTTGAAATCAGTTGGTCACATGACAGTTATTAAAATGTATTTTAAGAAAATTCTAATGGCCAAAGGCCAACAACTACATTCAAAACCTGCTAATACATCCAGGCAGATAAGTAAAACCAAAACAAAAACACACACAAACCCCAAACAGGAAACCTCCAAAAGGAAAACTGTTCCATTTGTTTACTTCAATTTGAAGTAGATATTAAGGGCATGAATGGACCAGTCATGGTTTATTTGAAAATCCCTCCATCCTCTTATGCACTGTCATTCTGTGGTCAATGCTGTTTGCACAAGCACATTTTGTTCAGAATACTCCAAGTGGTGATGAAACTCACGTGGCCGGGCAGCGACCGCAGGGTTCTTTTGTCTGTAAAAGTTTGCAGTGCTTACAGACTAACTAGACATCAATACCTCCTCCCACTAGACACTGTGCATTGAAGGCCATCTGATGAACTGTGCATGAGATCACTTTAGAAATTCATGGCTAGAGTGTTTCGACTGTCAAAAACTTCATTACAGTACACTTCACTGTACAAACACTTTAAAGGATGTTTATTAGGAAAGTCTGCAAGTCATAATGAATAGCAGAGTTCTTGTTTATGGTACCTTCTTGGCCTCTAATAATTCTATTTGCCTCCAGTATTAAAATCAAACTGCTTCCATGAAGGTGATTACTAAAATGAGCTATGGTATGTTAACCTACAACTCACAAAATGCGACAGTACAGACATTAATTTTGCTTTCAACTGTCTGTTAAGTTGTAATCTAAGTTGTGAACATTTAAATATAATATATATCTCATATGAAAAAGCTAAAGCACAAGTGCTTCTGCACCACCCCCCTCCCGTCCCCCCACCCCTTGAGCCAAACCCACCCCTGTTCCGGTTTGGGCCCTGACTGATTTGGAATGCTTTCTTAGGCCACCCATTTCCACAAATTTGTATGCACTCAGGAAATATAAAGTCAAAAATATACAAATCTCTTGTTGTTATAAGGTTTTTGTGAGTGAAATTACCCAGGACCATGGACTTGGAAGGAGAAGGGGGGGGTAAGAGAGGGAATTTACAGCAATTCATCTTCAAAGTTCAAAACTGGTCACTTCACAGAAAGACTGCAGGACTGGTGAAATTCTTGCTTCTAGAAAGTGATACTGTAGTGGAGAATTTTCTAGGAAAAATAAAACAGCTTTTAATAACTGGCCCGCTGGTATGAGCTACCGTGGAATAAATTAGCACAAAAATGGAAGTCTTATAACTGTTCACTGTTACAGACGTAATCAACAAGGTCAGTCACTCTCAAAAGTTCATCTTCATCTTCCTCCGGCCCTACCGCTTCCTGCCCGCTCCCTGTCCCGTTGGGCGCCAGGCTGGCGCTGGCTGTGCTGTCCTTGGGGGCCTGGCTCTTCTCGCTTGGCTTGCCAATCAAGTTCTCAATGGTTTTCCCCGGGCTCTGTCCGTTGGTGGAAGGCAAGTCCACCAGGCTGTAGTCCAAAGGGCTCTCTACTTTCCCTACATTATCAAAGTCATCTTCGTCATCACTCTCTATCCGGTAGCAGTGCTTCTTGGGGTTCTCCTGGGGGGCTTGTGCTGCTGGCAGCTTATCTGCAGGAGCGCGGGTTTCTGCATCGTCGTTCGCGTTTTCGCACGCGTCTTCCTCGTCGGTCTCGATCCGATTCAGGCGTTTGCGGACGGGCTTCCCTTCCTCCTCCTCATCCTCTCCTTCTTCCTCGGAATAGTCCTCGGTACTCCGCCGACGTTTTCGAATCAATCGCTTTGACTCCTTGGTGGATTCGTCATCTTCAGAGTTCTTAGATGTGTAGCTCTCTGGAAGAAGCAGCAGACTTAGAGCCATTAGCAAATCTCAGTGCAACATTTATTTTTCATCTTTCACACTCATTAACAAGACAGCTCTCTGAGCCCACACATTTCTGTCTCCTCCTCCAGGTTCCCCAACCAAGCCAAAAGGCTTGCATTCTTTTGACTTTTTAAATAAACTTCTAATGTAGCAAGCTTCAACAATTTATGGGTATTCTGTTTCCAAGCTGAGGAGTACCAGAGTCTTTGGAAGTAGGTGCTCTTCCATAAAACTGGTAACTCCATGCTGGGAATGCACAGAAATGCACTCCTCATCTCACAGTATGCATTTTATTTGCGTCCTGATAGAAACTCAGAACCCAAATAACGGCTGCTCTATCATAAAATTCATGTATCTACACACACACACAAAGCTGTACTATACCTCTGCCACCCCCAAATTATAAACAACTTCTTCTAAAGTAAAGGAATGCTGCCTGTCACCTGAAGCTTGCTGCTCTTTAATGGGAGGCTTGGTGTTTTGGCATACTGGAATATTGCCTACACACTGACAGCCTTTACACTGATCTTTGATGGTTGTGGTGAGAAAAAATTGAAACCTAAAAATCAAATGGCAAACAATTTGTTGTCTCTTTGTGATTCCCATTGGAAACCATGGAAATTCTCATTTTGAAGGATATTATTTAATGTAGGTTCAAGTTGATAGAGATTGTCAGTGTTCCTCTATTTTTAAAGTAATTACAATTCCAGTGACACTGCTACATGTTTTATGATATACTGTGGGAACTGGGAGAGAGTGCTGGAAAGGTGCTAAATGGTGCTGATTTTAATACATGGAAAGCCAATACTAAAAATACCCAAGGAAATTGGATTTCATGAAGAAAAGATTAAGTCAATCAGGGAATGTTTAAAGCCATTAGTGCTGGCAAAAAAAGCCACCACAGAGCCTGAGAACAGGCTGTATGGAAGATCATGTTTTTGAGCTACTACATACTTGCAGCACATATTTTGTTTCCCTTCACCTAGAGGATATTCTACCACTCTGTAATCTCAGGACAGCCCTTCCAAAACTGAGGCACTCGGGCTGTCAAG
The DNA here is from genome assembly GCA_013400175.1 of Phainopepla nitens. NCBI lineage: Eukaryota > Metazoa > Chordata > Aves > Passeriformes > Bombycillidae > Phainopepla > Phainopepla nitens. Next base: position 186,090 of record VXBQ01012426.1, read on the forward strand.
GACAGCTCATTCTCTGAGGAAGCCTGGTGTCCATTGCAACCTGCACTGCTCAGCACCTGGAAAGCCAAACCTAAGGTCTGATAAGCCAGGGACCCACAATCCAAAACTGCCAAAGTCAGTGGCTGGTTTTGTAAAAGCCAATTAATTATAAAACACAAAACACACCAACCACTCATGGTATGCCTGACATTACTGAGAGAGGCTTCCTCTGCACTTGGCACAGCTCCTTAAACAGGAGATGGAATGAGTCTGAACCACCAGCACAAACACAGTCAGGGCACCAGAGGCAATGCCCTTCCGCTTACATAAGAGAATCTTTAGAGGCTCGTGGGATGCAGCTTTGTGACCTCCTAACAGAAAAGTGGTGAAACAGTTGCATTAGTGCCAGTTTTGGAATCCCAACGCTCTGTGTCAGGCACAGTACATTCAGACATGGAAGTCAGGATTAGGGGCAATGATAAATTTCAGAAGTTACTCAGTGCATCATAAAGTACCAGTGAGCTGTTTCAGAAAGAAGGAGTTTCTGAGAAACATCAAGGAACTCTAGAAAGACAGTTCTCTGAAAACTTGGAATTAGGTAACTTTCCCTTCATGCTGATGCTGACTTACACCTGCTCGTGGAAATGCTGGACTGTTTATTTTACCTTCACTATCTGAAGTGGAGAGCCTGCGTTTATGAACTCTTCTCAACTCCTTCCCATATCGGACACTTTTCTGTGAGCCATCACTTTCTGAATCTTCCTTATAATTAACTTGTCTCTTCTGATTCCGTCTTGATCTTCTCCTCCTAGTTTCCAGGTAATCATCATCACTGTAATCTGTGTAATCACCACTCTCTGTACGGAACAAAACAGTGATGTGCATTATTCCATCAAAGCAAAACTGCCTCACATAAAAAATTTAGGTAAGTTTCCTAATTCAGATAGTTTCCTTTTGGTGTTTTTGTTGCCTCATCTCTACTGGTGTCAAAGAATCTTTACAATTCTTGACAGTGGAAACAACCTTACTGAATTGGAGTTGATGGCACATGTGCCTCAGAAGTGTCTGTTCTGCTTTTAAAATTTAAATAAATTGTACTCTGCTAGGAGACTTTTAAGAACAGGTAGATGAAAAACGACTGACAAAATGAAACTCCAAGACCTGAGTTATATAAGTTAGAAACAAAAATCAGTTTCACTCAATTGTGGGTTTGCTTAAAACAGAAACCATACAGAAGAAACTTACCATCAATCACAGTTCTTCCTGCACCAGTCTAATGCAGCTAGTGTCTTCAAAAATTAAATTTATTTACATCAGTTGAAAATAGCCTCAAATCAACTTCAGCTGCTTTTCACTGAGCTATGCCAGAACAATTATCCCAAGATACATTTCTATAAAAGTCACACACTGTTCCTAAGTTAGTGATTGACATGAGTCACAGATCAAAGTGGCATCCTCTTTACTTCCTAAAATATTAGACAAAGAAACAGAGCAAGTCAGCAAGAACAATCAGCTTTGGAAAGAATGTCCGTCTCTAGAGACTGAAAGTGAAGCCTCTTGCAGGGCACCTGATTTCCTTAGCTCAAAACAGAATCCTGACGGACAACAATGAAGGTAAGAGAGAAACAAACACACAGTTAAGACTACACTTTTAGATATCTATGGAATGATATCGGAATCACTTGATTTTATCACAGGTGTGTGTCCACCAGGAAACAAAGAGTTGCTCTTGTGCAGTACAGAACAGATAAGCAAACTCTTTAGACTTTTGCCAGTATCTTCATTGATAAGAGCTTATGATCAGTGCAATGATGCATTGAGGACAGGGAGACAACAATCACTCTAATCACTTATATACTTGTCTTCATGGTCCATGCATGAACCTTCCTTTTGGAAATCAGTACTCCAAAGCAACTTACTCCAACATGTTCATCATCTATATTCTAGGTAGACAGATAAAACACTGGAAAGGTAACACACACTGCAGTAAGTTAACACTCCAGTATAGTTAGGACCTTAAATTCACAATAAGAGTGAGAAAAAATGAGTGCTCATGTATATGGCATTTTCTAGTCTGTGTCTCAAATGAAGCAGAAACAAGGAGGACAGCCTTCAGAGAAAGATGCTGATCATGAAAGGGTTTATGAAGTGCACAGGTACTATTCTCACACTTCAAACCATGCCAATAGAAAATGAAGTAGCTGAAGGACAAGTAGAATAAAGTGAATTATTAGGTTCTCCTGTGATGCAAGAGTCTTCAGTTACTAAAGATTTTAAGGATAATTTTAGGAGAGAGAGATTCCAAGTGTTATTCTTTGCTTTCAAGCCTCCCAGGAAACACAGAATGCCATAAAAGTGAAGTTTGCTTCCATAAAAGTGACGGAAAATGTTTCTTTCAGAATCTTTTTCATAGATGTGTTCAGAAGGTGGTCTACTAGCTATAAAGAAGCACACTTTTGTCTCCATCCTCTTTTCTATAATCATATGCCAAACAGGAGAGGTACAGAGGTCGCTGCAACTATCCACAATGGTGGCCTCTAGAATCATAGCACAAGCATTTATTTAAATACATAATTACCTAGAAATGCCAAGAACCTAGTGCTCAATATCAGTTCCTGGAAAATACTGCCAGCAGAGCAAGTAGCAAACTGCTTTACAGCAAAGATGACATCTGACTTGACCAAAGCAAGCAAACAAGTTAGTGTCAGTCATGACAGAAATTCAGACTGCCATTCTCTCTCTCTCCAGAACAGAGTATTTGAAATACCAAGACTGCTCACACTCACCAGACTCTCTGCTTGAATTGTCCTCAGACTCTTCATCTTCATCATCTTCAGAGTATTTTTTCTTGGCTGTTTTCCTTCGTAACCGCCTGCTTTGCCTCATGGGCCTGGAGAGGTGTCGCCTGGATATGCGGGCGCAGAACTCGGAGTCACTGTCCTCGTTTGATGGTGCGTCGTCTTCACTTTCATCCAGATTTTCCTCTGATATAACAAACTCATCCTGAGATCTGTTCAAAGGAAAACCCCAGACAACAGAGATACGTATCACAAATAAAGGACTGAATTAGTACTTGTCTTCTGCAAGCAAGTGGTAAGTATCATTTTACACAAAACAAAAAAAAGCACAAATCTTTTAATGAGGAGCTAAGACCCACGAGAGCAAGCTGCAGTCACTGACACGAGGTTTCAGCTGTGTACTTGGGATACAGCTCTACAGTGCAAGACTTTACACAGCAGACTGCAACAGCAGGTGGATATAAACACTGTCAAACCAACACTGCAGGTGGCATTAACATAGGACAGATCCTAGAGTGTTCATATGGTTCACTGCAGTGTACTGTCTGCATAGCAGAACTGTGGAGGGAAAAAAACACCAGCCATGTTCTAGCAGAGGTGACCTTTCCTTCACAAACCCAGCACTTCCCACACAATTTCTGAGAATTAGAATATCATGTCTTAACACAAAACTATGGCTCTAATGCAAAACATGCACCTCACAACCTTATAAATTTGTAACATTCCCATAATTTCAAGTAAGTCAAGGCTTTTTTAAAAACCATTGAGCACTGAAGTTATATAGTCACTTGCATTTGGTTGCCAGCCAAATCTAAATTCCAGTGTAAGATCCAGAAGGCCCAGAGCAGAGGATGGAGTTAAAAATGCATGAGCACACTTTAACAGATCAATGCACTATTAATTCTGTGACATTTCCACAAGCTACACTCATTGATTAGAAATTTCCAGCACATATAGCTCAATTATTCAGAGTGCCACTGAAATGTCCTCAGCATAGTCACAGGTGAAAAACTAAGCTCAAAATTTGCATTTATCTTGTATAGATTTTCCATACACTTAGTAAATTGACTCAATGTTTGCTGTAAAGCTTTAAATGTTGCTGGTAAAGAGCTTACAGCCTCATGCTTCCTTTATTATGTTGCTTCACTGAGGCATAATGTTAATTCAAAATTATCAACTTTTTTAACAGCAGTAATTGCCCAGACTGAATGATGAAAAATTCTGTGGAAAGTGAGTTTCAGTCAGCCAGAGCAATATTCATTTAGAGTTTAAATCTTCATGTGACAAGTATTTGTTTTCTACAGTATAACCCACTTCCTTGACTGTTTTCAAACTCTACCTCCTACAGCACAGCAATCAAGAACTGATTTCAGAATCTGCCTGTCAAGTTCTGGATGCTCTAAATAATGAAAGTTTTCCTCTTCCAATTTCCAAATGACAGTCAGGCCAAAAAAAAAAAAATCCCACAAAATAGATATTTTCAACTCTTATTTTTAAAAGGAAACAATCAGCCTCATTTTAGCTACATTTTTGCTACAGATTTCTGCTTGACAGTCACATCAGCTAGAGAAATGAGCCCACCTGGCTCCTTTACTAAGAGGAGCCTGTAGTGAGGCCTCATACATCACAGTAAGATTTCCAGAATGTGTTATGCTTAAAATACAGATTGGATGATATCAGTACATGAATCCAGAAGGCAGTTTTTCCAGTACAATGATGTTCCCCTAGGCCAGGAGGACTCCATGGTAGGGGGTTTGGCACTGGGTGATTGTTAAGGTCCCTTTCAAGCCAAACCATTCTATCATTCTTTGATTTTTACCGGTAGCGCGCAGTGCCATTACAGCACTGGGAACACGCTATTGATGATCATTTCAGGGGCACTGCAGAGTCACAGAAGCCTGTAGAGGTCAGTGACTCGTGGTGGAAGTTAAATTGCAGACCTACCCATCACTGATCTTGAATTCATCCTCACTCTCTTCTTCATCCATGTTACTGTCACTATCCAAGTCATTTAGTCGCCGTCGTTTCTTGCGTCGTGCTGCAGCAGCCCTTTGTGGTCGCTTGTTTTCCTTCCTTTCTTCCTCTAGGATTGTGGAAATGTCTTTTCCACGGTGACCTGTGATATTTGACATGTCTTTGCCTCTGCCAATGCCTGAATTCAGTGATGGAAAGGGGAAACAACAGCAAGTTTATTTTCTTGTTTAACTTTCTACAGATCTTTCTTACATGTGCCTAACTTCAGTTTATTTTCTGTCACGCAGAATATTTCTTGTCAAGCAAGGCTCTGTCCAGAGTCTTGCTCCTGACACACACAGCCCAGCTGCAGTCACTTGGAAATATTGAGGTCCATGCAGAAGGTCATGGTTAAGTGTCTGCATTCTGATGCTCAACCCCAACCCACATTATTACCATACCAATCCCTTTTGAGAGGGCAACTACCAGAAAATACACTTTTTTTTAAGGCTGGGAGATGAAGGGTTTGAGTTGTGGTTTGGCCGAGAAGTGGAGTTTTTGAAAAGGTGCTTTAGTGTTGAGTTACTGTAATGGACCTTGTGTTACACACCCACAGACACGTGATTTTCAGATTGTCTGCATACATCCATGAGCTTCTGAAACTGGTGAGTGTCTGGAGATGCCACAGGCCAAACAACTGAGGGACAATGTCTCATGGCTGTTTTCTTCAGGCAAGTTAAGATGATGTGGAAGCACAAATCCATCTCCATCCCTCAAACAGTGCTCAAGATCTCTGTTTCAGTCCTATGTTGCCTTAACAGGCAACAAAGAACAGAATTTCACTTTATTTGTGTTCAGCTGACAAGTGGTAATAGAGCTGGATGAATATTACAACAATTTGGTATACCCAGTCTTTCGGGAGTCCAACTGCAGACCAATTAGTGAGTCCTCTTTTTACAGGGGACAAATGTCAATAGCACTGCTGCCATTCCAATCTCAAATCCAAAACTTACTCATTACATGTATAAAAACCTGTATAGGCTGGATTTAACCATCAACTTTTACTAATTTTCTGATGTCTTTTGGCAGCATCGGATGGTCATTTCTACAGGAAATTATTTAGTTCACATCCAAAAATACAGCAGTAAAAAAATCCCTGGCAAACTACAGATTTTAAAGGGAGAGGATTATATTTGTTGCTTCTCATATCAAAATAAATTTGCTCTCCACCTTCTTATCACCATTGTAATGCAAAACAAATAACATCAGAAACATACCTCCTCCATCAGCCTCCTTGATATCATCTTCAATTGCCTCATCAATTGCCTCATCAAATTCATCAAACCTAAAAATAACAGCTTCCATTTACCACTTTGAAATGAACCTTAATTAAATCGTTACAAAAACATACCTCAAAATCTGAAGAAATTACACTGCAAAGACAGTGGGCTGGATACATAATTAACTAACTCAAATAATGGGCCAGAATTTTTAAAAATGGCTATTTTATTGTCAAAATTGTGTTTCTTCTATTTGCTTGCAGATTATTTACCATTGCCTGTTGTACTATTAAGTTACATGAACAGAAATCCCCTTCCATTTTACACAACAGGCCTCTGAATTTAACAATATATAATCTGAAAGTTCTTTAAAATGGTTTCAATAGCATTTTCACACATAGTATTAATCATTTTTCCACAACTTTGATTAGATGACATGAGCTCTACCAACCTTCAAAACAGCCTGAGAATCATCTATTAAACTCAGTGTAAAATTCTTTACGTATTTGTCCACATTTTCCTTCAGAACTGATATCACACAGCTCCTTTCTACTCTTAAAGCTCATGATACTTTATGGATCTGCAACACTCTAAGCTGAACAGATAAAATAAAACACAAAGGTCTTCATGAATCTACATAAGTAACTTGTAATGCAATGTTACATAACTGAATAGGACAAACAAAAGGAAAGTCTTTGAGTGTGCTTGTCCTGCAACAGCTTTTATAAAACTGCATAAATCTCTCATTTAAAGAGAACAGCAAACTGAAGAAAAAAGATCCAATCCTTGCAAAACAGATGACCTTTTGTTTTGACCAGTTTGTTTCTTCAATTATGAATTCAAATTCCATAAAAAGGATTTTTATCTGTTTGAAAAAATAGATGCCTTGAGCTCCAACATGCAGAAGTACAAATTTTATTAACTATATAGAAAAGATTTTTTATTTAGATGCAAATTTTTCTTCTCGGTTTTTAAAAAGGTAAATTTTTTTTGTATTTTTTTCAGATACAGACAACTAACAACTAGACAATACATTCATAAAAAATTCCACTTCTCAGTCATGAAAGAAAGATTAGAGTTATATTTACCTTGCTCCTCCATAGGAACCTCCAGCAGTACAAGAAAAAAACAAATCTAATACTTTACTCTGTATTCCAGTAGTAAGCATAAAACACTTTCTCCTTTAAAAACAAGGTGATGGACTTTTAATATATTTATATTCCTTAGGAACAACTGCATGCCACTCTCAAGGCAGCTTTACCCAGCAAGGAAATAACTCTGAAATTATTCCATCAGTAAGATTAGTTCCACATTACTCAAACACTGTTTTCCCTCCCCAGGGCTAAAAATAAAAAAAATCCCTCTTTAAAAAGTGAGATATCACTTAATGCTTTCGAGCCACTGCTAACAAATAACCTGAGCTGAACCACAAGCTGACAGCTGCTTGTCCATTAGGTGTAATGGAACATAATTTCTGCTGCTGCTGCTGCTTTATTCATGATGCAGGTTATTGCTAACTTGCTCATGAGAGGACTCAACAGATGGGTGATACAAAGGGATTACAAATCCTTTAGAGAACCAGGATGCTCCACAATACAGATCTGTTTCCTAGTGGAATAAGACTTTTAGCATTTATTTTCCCCTGCTGTCACAACTCTCAATTACACCAGTGGAACTTCACTGCAGACATATAAATCTGACACACAGATACATGTAATATTTTCACCAGCTCAAACTTATGTGTATGATGTAGTCTGTAAGGAAGATTATCACTCTTTATCAGAAGACTGATTTTTCTAAAACATTACATTCAATAATTACTGTCACTGCACAACATGGGTCCTGCTGAAGTCATGCCACACACACCCTACAGGCAAGGGGTTTTTTCTCCTGGTCAGATGCTGCCTGACCTGTCATTAACATAATAGCACATCTATGTAGTCTTGGCTGTAACATAACATTCCTTACAGAAATGCTTAATTTTCCAAAACAGCAATGGCATTTTCATTAGTGTGACTTCTGCTGTTCATTCAAAAAGTTACCAAAATCCAACAGCTAAGTAAAGTCAGACTGAGTGTTCTGACCAGGCTGGAAAACACAGTCTATACAAACACCATGCCTCTCCTCAGCAGCAAAACCAGGCCGACTATAAATTCAATGATGGCTATTTTTGGAAAGTGTGCTATTCTAGTACTGGAAGGTTATAATTTTTTATGATAAAGGTCTACATAGAGCAACTACTGGAAAGATAGAGGTTTTTTTTAACATTCCTAATGCATCTGGAACAAACCCCCGCAACCTCTCAGGCAACCACATTCTTTTCTAATCCCAAGGGCATTCTACTTGCCTGGTGGACAGAAGATGACACAGAGTGTCACAAAGCAGTTCATAAAAACACTTGGTAACAACAAAAGTTGTTACTAAGATCATGCTGAATTTTGAAAACCTTACTGACCTACTTTCAGAATGCAGAGTCTAAATATCTTGGCACTTTCATTAACTAATTTAATTTTTGTCACAATTTCTCTAAAGAATTACAGATTTCTCTAAAGAGTTGCATTTTTAGATGCACTAAATGTGATAATTACATAGTAAGTTTCATGCCCCTTTCACTTAAGGAAGATCTAAAGTGAGGAGGGGGAAGAGAGCAAGCAATTGAAGGCCTTTAGACACAAGTAGAAGTCTCCCTTGCAAGAGAAATGAGAGGTTTAATTCACCTGCTTTAACTCACTCCAGAAACTGCAGTAGTACCAAAATCTTCTCCAGTATTCCTGAACAAAATAGCATGTATGTTTTCATTTTTTAATGCACCACCCCTTCACTATACCACCTCATGGTCTCACAACCACAGAGTACAACCAGTATTCAGAGGAAGGAACAAAGACCCTTTAGTTGGGCTTCTCTGTTAAATATAAAAGTTTACATGAGAAGTGGTGGGGTGATTCAGAAAGGAAACAACAGTATGCTTGCTTTTGCTGTACAAGCTATTTCAACAAGCTGCTGACCTGTAGCTTATGCACTTTCGGGTTCTGGTAGATCTCCTTTCAAGTTTCGATTTGGGCTTTTTGGAATCTTTCTTCTTTTCTTCCTGACCTTCAGGTATTTCTGGCTCCTGTTCAGATAAGACAGAAGTGTCAAAAAGCTTTATCTCCTCCCTCCCTTCAAAATCATTATGACTGAACTCATAATACAGATTATTCATTCTGTCAAGAAACCGCATGTGCCCAACACAGCACATTTTAACTTGTAATATAGTGACCTATTACAGCAGTTCAGGTGAATTTGCACAGTTTGCCCTTACAGGCTACATAACTTTGCAAACACAGAGTTTAAGGGTTCATTGTGTTTATGCTGCAATGCTGAGATTGAGCCTTGGGTGATACTCCCAGGACTAGTAAATGTGGCAGCTGAACAAACTGTTGCCACCACCACTACATACTGATCACAGGGAAACCTTTACACAGTGCAGTTTCAATAGTTTCATGCAGGTTAGTTTTATTATATTGTTTGCAAGTTATTAATTTAAAAGCAAAATAATCTGCCCCCAAGTTGCATTTTTCAAATATTTGTCAGCCATAGAGTCTTTTGCAAGTTTGTAAAATCTGCTATCGTTTTGCTATTATTCAAAGACAGGGAGAAAAAGCTGGCCTTGTTACAGGCAGGCAGAGTGGAAAGTCTATGTTTAAAATAAATAAAAGTTTCATTTTAAACTGCAAAGAACAGACTATATAATTCCAGATGAAAGCATTTGGCTAAGACTTCAAGAGACTTGCTTTTAAGTGTATTTAAGTGAGAAGAGGCTGTTCTTCATGTGAATCAAAGCGTTTTTCCTCTTTTCTCAAGGGAAACCATACAAAAGCATCTGTTCATGAAAAACCAAAGGTTTACAGTTTTTAATCATGTGACCTTAACATCCAGTCATTGAAGGCAAATGCTGTGCTGTCTAGAGACACTACATACTCCCTCTGAATCATAAGCCAGAGACATTTGTTTCCATCAGCTCCAAAGGAAAGCCATGACAATTAGCTCAGACCTAGATAACTGCACAGCAAACACCAGAGCTAAATCACTGAATCTCATCTTTATAAACTACTGACTATTGAGCACTCAACTCAAAACCCAACTGTAATGGGCAGGGAGGTAGTCCTGCAACTCCTCACTGGGAGAGGACTCTGTGGCATCAGGTGGCTCTAATAAACAGCATGAAGCTCCCTTGGTTTCTCTGCTATATCCAGCCTAAAATGAAGGGTCTAGAATTATTTCTGATCTGCATATAGATTGATTTTTCTTTCCAAGAAGCTACTAGCACCTCTGACACAGCACTGAGAGCCTTCTTCCCTGAGAAGTTTGGAAAATAAAACAACAATACCACACAGCACACTAGCTTACCTGAGGTGGAATGATGTTCTCAATACTGATACCCACGTACACCAATCGCTCTTTTCTTGAGGAGAGAAAGAAAATAAAAATAAGCTTACAGAAAGTCTGCAGATAACTAAAATAATGCTGTAATTAGCACCATTTAAAGCTCTTACTAGATGACTAGGCAGAAACATCCCAAGAGGATGTTCCAAGTGAAAAGTTATTGAAGTTGAGATTACATGTTAATTCTCATGTGATTACATTTTCCTGCATGTATAATGTAAGAGATTTCCAAAGAGTTCTGACAATCAACAGTACTTGAAGACTGTGGGCAGGCACCACAGAAATTATTGAATCTGGGGTACAAAAAGCAAGTTAAAACCAACTGAGAAATATAAACACCATGATGAAGATTATGTTGCCAGATCTGTAACTACCACCAATCGTGAAGGCAATGAAAGATAAAACGGGAATGCAGAATCACACTGAACTGGAAAAAAAGTATGTCAAGATAGGATGCAATCCAAAATGAATAAATGCCAGATATTAGACCCAAGCAGGAAAAACCAACTCGGGAAACCCCAGGGGACAAACAGCTGCCTACACAGCAATTCTTTGCCAAAGAAGAACAGTCGGAGCAAAGATCAGCAGAGCCAAACTGCTGCACAAAGAACTATCATGACAGATGGATGTGCAAATAGGACAACAGCCACCAGGACACCTGAAGGACACCTGCCATGGCAGTCAGTCCTGTTCACACCTGGCTGGAAGACTTAGAGCCATCTGGGCACCACACATTCTCCAAGAAACATGTAATCCAGCTGAAGAGATCAGAGCTAGCCAGTGGGAGTTATTGGAGGGCAGCAGACATGCCCTGTAGAGAAGGGCTGAAAAAATAGGATGGATTGGTGTAGAGAACACCTGACCGAAAATGAGAGAGAGAGAAGTACTCAAATACAGGACAGACTCTTGTAAGGATAAGCAGCCTGTCCTCCTTGTCCACAGTGTGTTGTGTTACAGGATTAAATCCACAGAAGCAAAATTCAGTTTAGACTTAGCTTTCCTCAACACAGACATTCTGCATCATATGAATTGCCTTGGGGACAACTTTGGCTCCTGAAGGCCACAAGTCTTCTCTAAGTCCTGTTGTATCTGTCAGTCTCAACTAGAGATGGATTTCCTAACGCTTCACAAACGGCACTACACGCTGATCTTCATGGTGCTGAACTGAGCTTTCAAAAAAGCAGTCTCTGAGGAAGAATAGCCGGGTACTAATGCAGACTAGGGTGGGTAAGCGAACTCCATCACCACAGGTCCCTACTAGCCTTTTTCTAGGAAAACAAGAGGTAATTTAAAGAAATTAAAAGCACAATGAAAGTTGGTGGCATTTACTGGTGTCTGGAAGGACTCTGATTTTTGAACTGAAGTGTCTCGATCAACCAGAATAAGACTATTGACGTTACAGGGAGTGCTCATATGAACCTGTCACACTACACTTAAGTTGCAATAGGACACATCAAGCACCTAATTGCATAAATGCCTAAGATACATATTAATTTTAGATATGTTTACTTCACTGTGTTATGTTTTGCAAATAGAAGCATCTATGTGCAAAAATTTTGTTTCCAATAGTTTCATTAGGTTCTAAAGAATCTAAGTAAATTTTGGAAGTCTTCTGAGTAGCCTTCTGCACTTTCTAGCATAATATTCTTCAATAAAATGCACAAGCACAGTTCCTTAAGTAATATTTACAAAGAGTAAAAATGCATTTTAGGTTGTTTTACAGCTAAGAAGACCATAGACTTCAACAACTTGGTATCATTACACCTACAGAAATGAATGGCTGTCTATACAAGGAATTGGTTTTGTATCCTAATGTAAATATTCCTAAGTGACAGATGAAAAGAAATCCTCATCCAACTGGGCACCATCAGATTAGCTGGATGAGGAGGAAGCATGCTGTGCAAAATTACTATGTTCTTGAAAATTAATTAAAATAACATTTTAAGGCAAGGAATACAAATACTGAAACGAGAAAGGAACTCCAAGTGTATTTAGTATTCAGAAAGTGTCTTTGATGGTTTACTCAACTTCTGTTTCTTGTAATCCAAAACATCAAGAGACAGGAGATGAGAAAAATTCATCCAGTTTTAAACATGATAAGCAAGGTTTTCCAGTTCTGCTGTTCTTCTCTCTGGCTTGAGTATACACTGCTTAAGAAATCAGCAAATGGAACAAGATAATCCTGCTGAGGTCAAGGTCTTGAAATTAAATACAAAATTATATCGAATGAATTCCTTATTCCTTGTGTGCCAGACAGGAACTCAAGACTTTAGCCAAGAGTTTAAGCACTTGAACCAAGACATCTCCAAGGGCAGCAGCAGATAAGCTCTGTCTGGTTATAACGAATTCCTAGGCAAATTCAAGAAAACATTTTATGTCAATTACGCGGCTGCAAAAGCTGCTACAGGGAAGTCATGAAAGTGTGTATGAATGCAAGTACTCCACGTGGTTTGGCCTGGGAGGATTAGACAAGTAGTTCCTATAGGGATTCTTTCATCAGGAAGTCTCATGGATAATGAGACTAATATGGATTAAAAGGGAGATCCTGAAAGGCTTTTTAATGTCCACTCCCTCCAGCTGGTGGTAGGACATGATTATAGAAGTTAGTCTGTACATGGGAAACCTGAAATTCAGCCAGGTTATTGTGGCAGCACTTTGAATTCATGAGCAGAAAAAAGGGGAAATAAAAGGTATTATTTCATCCATGTATTTGTAAGTAAACGGGAAACCTGAAGGTTTCATTTAAAAAAATCAGTGACACAACAGTTTGGGGATGTGCAAGCACACAGATGAATCAGCTCAGTCAGATTCCTGAGAGCTTGAAAGGGCACAACAACATCACTGCTTCAAAAAGCATGATAGCAACACTGGTTCAAAGAACCTATTAGGCAGACAGATCCATCATGACAGAGCTGGATTTCTTCTCTTTGCCAAAAAGACAGACACCAACCACATATTGAGTTTTCAGAAACACTGCATTCAAGTATGTCTGTGCCCCCAGCAACTAACTTGCTTTAACTTATACACTGAGCTGTAATAACGACTGTAATTTCCTCTGGCAGTATGATTCTTCAGCCTTTTTACCTCATTATTTGCTACAATACAGCATTAAGCTGGAAGACTTCAATATTCAACTATTGCATAGTGAAGTCTCTCATACCTCAAGCTTATTTCTAAAGAAAAAAAAAAACACTGGAAACTAACTAACTAAAAAACTCAATTTTATGACATCCAATACAAAGCATTAGGTTCATTTGGTATGACGATCAAATTGCAAAATCTGTTTCAGACACTGCAAACTGCTATGATATCAACTGTATTCTCTCCTGTTGATCTCAGAAGACTGTGTTTTTATGCAACACTGGTGATTTCAAGAAAGCAAAACAGACTGGCAAACGCTTGCATTCCATGTAATGTTTGCCAGCAGAATATCCACCAAAGTAGGTCCAAAAGTACTGTTCACTAGTAATGAGCACTCCCACCATAAAGGAAAGCAGCAGAGTTCCTGTGTGTCCCATACTCCTGCACAGGTGCAGGCTGTGTACTTGCTGAGTTCACTCATAAAAATAGCTGATAGTTTCATTCCCACAGCGACAAATTCAGCAGAATTGGCAATGGATAATTTCACCACAGTATGATCTAGATACACTGTGAGCAGACGTAGTGACATCAGGAACAGTTGGTACTTGATCTGTCACTATCATTGTTGCTGTTGCAGCAGCAATAACAAACAGATCTGAAGAAAGCTGAAAGCAGACACAGATTGTGCTCCCATCTTCCCAGCACTGACTCACCACATCTCATGTAATATTACAGTCCCTGCCACAAATATAAGCTTGCACAATTACTTTCTTTAAAATGGTCTCACCTTCTGATGAAATTTGCCTTTTAAGATAAAATTCATGCAAAGTTTTGTTTAATAATGCATACAGATGTTATTAAATTCTGCAAAGTACTCAATATATGTCCTAAAAGGTATAAATTAGGCAGACTGTGTTTCATGTCCCTCATTTCCAGGTCTGAAAACTGCCAATAGAATGTTCCAACTATTAAGGCTGTTGTTCCTAAAGGCAGGAAATAGGTTTGCATTTAGCCTTTGGTAATAGCCTTTGGCAGGAGTGGACAGTTGGTCAGAGCAGTGATAATAATGCCAAGGTTGTGGGCTGAATCCCTGCACGGGCCATTCACTGAAGAGTTGAACTCGATGATCCTTGTGGGTCTGTTCCAACTCAGAATATTCTGTGATTCTGTGAAACCTCACTGACCCACTGCCCTACAGCAGTTGCTGCATAATCCCTTACATTAGGCAGAGTTTAACAGAATCCAAAGCAACAACTCTCAAATCCCACAATAATCTGGATGACTTTTGGAACAAAGCCAAGACTTAAAACTTGCTTACAGCAGAAACTCTACACATGACTGAGAGTCAGCTGAACCAGTGCTGTAAACCCTTCAACTATTGGTATAAAAGTCAAGCTTGTGTTCAGGCACTTTACCCAAATTTTAGTACATATGTATTTGCTCATCTTTTCCAGTTATTGTACTTTTCCTCCCTTCTTGCAAGCTGTCCCAGCACTGAGCCAGCAATAATCGGCAGGAAGTCAAAATTGGTCTTAGCAATTCCCAGTCTCATCACTGCTTTTTTCCCCAGTCCCCAGCTATTTTAATGTTTGCTCAATTATTACCACACCCTGCACAGCACTGCTGTGAGTGCATCCAAACAACAGTACCTGCGTTCTGCACGCTCCTTCTTTTTTAAGACAACATCCAGATCTTGTAGTTGTTCCTCTAATTTCTCACAGAGTAATTTCTAAAGGAAGGAAACACAGTATTAGTTTATTTCATAACCAGCTATTTTCACACTGAGCTAACATTCTGACTCTTCATTCATTTAGTCTGCATCTGGAATAAGCCTTGCTGCACTCATCAAGTCAAGGCTGGATGAGACTTTGAGCAACCTGGTCTAGTGGAAGGTGTCCCTGCCCATGGCAAAGGCGGGTTGGAACTAGACAAGTTCAGTGGACACTGCAGCAAAGAGCAGAGATACACTTTAGGATCATTTTCTTACCAAATACTCAAGAAGTTGTATGCCAAAATGACTTTTAATGGACAAATTGTGCCTTAGTCCATGTTAATGCCCTCATTATACTATTTCCAAGGATGCTCTTCAGCCTTTTCCACAACTGTCATTTTTCATACTGAAGAGTATTTTAACAGCAACAGAACAAGGATATGCTATAATTACAGGTGTAAAGAAAACATTCTTACATATTCAAAATCATCACTGCTTAAAAACACTCCTCAGAAGACAACTAAAAATCAACACCTGATGACAAAGAGAGTCTTCTCACATCATGCCCAGTGTCACTAGCTTACTATCAGGCAACAGCCCCTTTGGCACAGAATTTCTCTAAAACCAAGGAAAGGGGTTGGGATCAGGCAGATTGTTCTGAAAATGTGTACAAATGGCTTCCCATTAATTTAACAAGAGCAGCATCGCACACTTTCTGCATATCGTCCCAAGTACCAACCCTGCTTCCAGCCTTGGAATAAGGGTTCATACTTGTTTATTACTTGACTAGAACAATCCTGGCTTTCCCAGCAGAGACAAACTATACCCTGAGATTCATCAGTAACAGCAGCTTTCTCTAACTAGCTTCTGAGCAAATGTCTCTGAAGAAGGAATAGCACTTTAGAAACAGCTTCTTGCTCTGGCCAGTGATCCATCCCTTGTTGCCTACTGCTTCTGCCTCCTCGATGGTAACTTAAATGTTCCTTTTGGGAAAAATTAAAACACTGTATCTTTAATACTAAACTAGTCTTGTGATTTAATCAGAGATGAGAGATAATCAGTGTGACTGGAGATTCCTATCTAAAACTCAGCAACACACAGTCACTCATCACTAGCAGAACAAAGAGAAAACCACATCACCAACTCAGTTTTACTAATGGACGGGAGGGAAGATCAGCAGTCTTATCAATCCTCCCAGTCTATTTGTTAAAAGATAAAAAAGATTATAGAAAGGACTTGTTAAAGTCCCAGCCAATCTGCACAACCACAAGGAAAGCTGCAAAGAAGAGTGAAGTCACACAGGAACCGTACATGCTGGCAGGGCGGGCAGAACCACTCTCCATCAGGGATGATCATCAGCGGAGGGCGAAGGCAGGCTGTGTGGTAGCCACTGTCACAAGAGTCACACAACAAAATCTGTGCAAAAAAACATGCCATGAGTATCTTTTGGCATTCACATGTAACAAGCTCCAGAACTATCTCCCCAGCCAATGCAGAAGCCTTTGGACTATGCCAAAACAACAACAAAAAAAAGCCCTGTACTGCTTATCCTGTACCATATTTCCAGGGCCAAGGGTGGTTTTATGGAGAAATTTATCACAGTTTTCCATGCTAACACCAGATTTCCTCTTACTGTATCTTCTCAGTACTTAGCACTACTGGTCTGTCTATGTAGACCATGTGCCCTTACAGTAGAATCTGGTAATGCAGACCCTAGACTAAGTGGAAAACTACACCTGAACAAATCATGGTATTACCTGCATTCCCTGTCCTCTCTTATGCAGGAAACCTGACCTTTTTCCTCAGTCAGGATAATTTTATGACCTGGGCAGCAGGGACTAAGTCTTGTAGACTTGCAGGGCATCCACAACTAGGCAACTACTAAAAGTTCATATTTAGATGGGTAAAATTTGAGATATCCCTGCCCATAAAACTTGAGAACAAAGCTGGCATAAGCTGTGTGTGTATTGACCAAAATATTTATGTCTAATATCCTAAAGGTCAAACTTTTAGCTATGCCAGGATATCTGTCAAACACCTGAGAGTGGTCTTATTTTCTGGATTCATATCAGGACTGCACATGATGATTTCCCAGATAAACAGAGGAATTCATGATGGTATCTACCACAGATAAATGAGAACCACAAGAAACAGCAAAATCTTGTTGTGCTCTGTCTGGGATTTCACTGTACTCAGTCCTCAGGGTGAGATGCAGCTACATCCAATGAAGATGACTATGCTGCTATGTGGCTATATCACTGATGCCTTGGAAAGTAAGCATCACACTGCTAGGGCTCTTTTTAATGTTGCTTCCTCTGTATTCATTACAACTGTAGGCACAACCTCAAAGCCTCACCCAGACTGATTCTCAATGGGCTAAGTTATGTTACACCTTTTAAAAGATGCTATTTCTGTTTTGACAAACAGGAAAAGTAACTTAGTTCTCCCCTCATTAAAGGTAACTCATCTACTCCTGAGTTTACTTCTTCTAAAACCAAGAAGATGTTCTCTTACGTGTGGCCACCCTGAAGGATGATGTGCCTTCAGACACCATCAAAGCCAATCCACCAAATCTGACACAACAATCCACAGAAGCTTTCCCCAAAATCCTACCAGTTCAGGATGATTAGGAAGGCCACACTTCTTGCAGGGCTCATCGTCATCAGCAGGTGGAGCTTCTTCTTCCTCCTCTTCCTCCTCTTCTTCCTCCTCCTCAGAGTTTTTTTCACTCTCAGAGTCCTCAGTCTCTTCATTACTTGAGTATTTCCACCTGCCACGTGTCCGCGTACCCGTCCACCGAACTTTGCTTCTCTATGAGACACCATTTCAAAGAAAAAACACAAAGGAAGCCCACAGTTTCTTCCCAGATCTTAAAAAAATATTTGTCTCCAGAATGAAGTGATTCATTTCAGTCAAAACAGCTGCAGTAAATTTACAGTAGAGCATTTCAATTAACATACTGTTTTTCCAAGATCCTTAAAATGGAACCAGATAAAGGGGAAAAAAAATTGCATTTACGTGCAGAAAGAAGTTTTAAAATAAGACTTAAAAGTAGGAATACAAATTTTTCCACTCAGCCTCTTTTTTTGTATTTTGACAAGGCCAACGTTGTAGTGAACATGGTAAATTCCATACTTAAACTTTCTGACTTTTTCATGATAACTTGCTTCAACCCAAAAGAATCTTTTTTTCTCTGACCTGCCCTCCAAAGAGTTTATGCATTTTATTTTACTTTTATTTTAGAAAATGTGCTTGTTTCTGAAATAAGATCACTGCATCTTTTAAGTGTGTAACTTCTATCTAGTTCTTCTTACACATATACACTTTTTCATTATTTTTCTTGAGTGAAACATGACTCAGTTGGTGCCTCTTTCTTCCTGATGAAAGGGGCATCTACCACCTTTTATGATATATCATATTATGAATGAAAATTTTTGAATATAAATGCTACCATATTTTTAATGAAAAACAGATTTCAATTAAAATTCAGAAGACTATTCTGAGTAATTTAAACTACTTTGTGCAACTAAGATATTTTAGATTTAAAGCAACATGCCAAACAGAAAAAAACTCTCATTCCCATTGACTGACTTGTTTCTCACATCTGTCATTCTCTCACAACTTATTACACCCCCTCCACACAGACACTGAAAATGGAAAAATAATTTTTCCGTCTTTTTCAACTCAAAATATTTTTTGAATTTTGACTAAATGATTCAGAGACCTGAATAAGCTGAACGAACTAAAATGCACAAAATATTCTATTTCTCCTGCAAGATGGACTTGTAGTAAAGCAGCATTTGTCATATTGGTAGAATTTTGTTTCAGGTTCTTAACACCAGTTTCTACCTGTTTAGAGATTTTACTGTTCCCTAAGCTTAGCAGCAAAGGTACTTCAAATCCATGATAGTTAAGTTTAGGCTATGGATTTATCATATAGCATCACAATTTCAAATTGAGTTTTTATAAGACCCATCTTTAAAAAGAAAAGGAACTCCAAGATATAAAGTAAGCTATTAAAGATCCTGGTATTCTTCATCCTGTTTAAATGACAGAAGCTTAACAGCCCCAAACTTCTTCCTCTATCACAATTATTTTAATTGTTTATTATTATTTTAATCATTTTATTTTACTCTAGAAAAGTAAACATCTTTATAGGTCTCTTGATCTTTCACAAACAGAGATCAAGTTAAAAAAGTTAAAACACCTGTAGCAACAGTACTTCAAAGTTCTAATGATTTTTAGGACTTACAATCACTCCTACTTTCACATGTTTTCTTTTTTAATTAAAATCTTTAAATGAAAAATTGGTTTTTCATTTCTCCATACATGTGACAGAATTTTTCAGTACAGATGTTACCATTCACTGAAAGATCAAGTGTTTATTCATTTTATTAAGGTTATTAAACATAGCATTATGTGAAAGAAATTTGCTAAATGACTGAATGCTTTGGGAAAACTACAACAGTCAAAAATATGTTGCAGTGGAAAATTAATAGGATTTTACAAGTTGATATAAAAAAGTGCACTTAAAAATACAAACTCATTATTTCTCTTTTGTTTTGTGCTGCATATCCAGAGAAGACAGAAGATAAATTAATGAAGGGTTATTTATAAATACACAGTCTTTGAAGCACACCATACAAATACATGTTTAACTTGCTGTGATATATTTACCTCATGTAAAGATTAAAAACAATCTTTTAAAAGAATATTTTAAGGATTTATTCTGCATAAACAGAAATCAATATGAAAAAAACACCTGTAGCCACATTAAAATGTGTATCACATATTTGAGAAAAGCTAAATTATATCATGAATTCACCACAACAATACCTTTAGTTTCACTTAGAAGCAGAAGTCATAATATTTTTATTCTTCCCCATTTGTTGGTTCCTTTTTAGCTTATGATCATTCTGACCAACCAGACACCAAAAAATATCCATCTAGTAAACCCAGAGGGCTTACAAGTCTCTATACAGTCAGACAGACTCATATCTGATCATGCCATTTTTCAGAAGAATTCACTCAGGTTGACTTAGGTCTACTTAGGTTGGTTTAAATGACATAGTTTATAAACTGTCAAAGTTTGTAAAAAGTCAACAGACATTAGCACTCTCCTAGGGGGTGTTTTTAAATTGGTTGAGTCCACTAATTGGATTGCAAAGCTAGTTTCTTGAAAAAGCTGACTAAAGGAACATAATCCTCAGTATTCCTATGTAAGAGTGTATTCTCCTTATAGATAAGACTGGGGGTTTTCTTTACTCCCAAGTAATAAAACTATATTTACCTTGTTAACTTTAGAATTTGTCTCCTTCTCTTGTTTTTTTGCATCTTCTTTTCGTTCTGGTTTTTGTGCTGCTGCAGGTTTCTCCTCTTCCTCTTCAGGTCGTTTCTTCTCAGACTTCTGATCCCGAGTCTCCACAACTTTGGGAGTAGGCTTGGATATTCTTGGGGACCGCCTTAACGTGCGGCCAATGCTGACCTCTTCCGGCGGCGTTTCTGTCTTTCTCTTCCGACTAGAGATCCTGATTGTTAATTTAATTCCCTCTTTTTGTCTTTCAGAAGTTATTTCTTTATTCTCTGTTGCACAGGTTTCTTCTTCAGAAACTAGCTTATATTTAAATTTGCTCTTAGGTACTGGAGATTCCTTTTTACTTTCTGAGGAGTCCTCTAGATTAGATGTATGGGCATCATCTAATCTGTCTGTCTCTGTTTTGGCAGCTTCTGGCTCTTCCTCTTGTTTTTCAGGGCTGGGTTTTTCTTCTGTTTTGCTCTCCTCAGGTAGAGCCGTTTTACTATCGGAGCCCTCCTTTTCCAGAACAGGTTTCTCTACTGTAACAGGTGAAGCGGATGCAGGAGGTATCTCAGCAGCTTTTGCAGAGTCATTTTTCTCCTCAGGCTCATCTTTACTTTTCAAGGTCTCTTCATCAGCCAGTGCAAGCTTAGGCAGTTCTGCAGGAGCAGATGCATTTGGGGACATCTCTAGCTTCTCTGAACATTCTTTGGGTGGTGGCAGGCTGTCATTTTTGAGATCAGTGGCTTGTTTCTCTTCAGTTGTTTTGGCACAGTCTTCAGAGTTTGAAGGCTCTTCTGCTACCATCTCAGTAGCTGTGCTGTCAAGGGACTCTTTTTCCACAGGACTGGATTCCTCCTTTGAAGGCACTTTCTGATTAGCAACCTCAGAGACCACAGCCCCGATCTCTTTCAGCACAGTTACTGCATTTTTCTCAATCTCACATGTTTTTATAATTTTACTAACAGAATTTAGGGAGTCAGATACTTTTTCCCCGCTTTTCCCATTTTTCTCTTTTAATGAGGTGCTGTCCTCCACAGCACTAGCAGAGTGTTCAGACTTATTATTTTGTACGACGCTCGGGGTTATTTTTTCACAGCTAACCTCCCCATTTACTAGCACTTTCCCATCAAGACATAGAGCAGTAATGGTAGGGACTCTCTTAAAAGCTTCTTCTTCTGGTTTCCCTTCTTCCTTCAAGACATCCTTTGTTGGAGTAACACATTTACACAAGGGCCCTTTTACTGGACTGTCATAGTCATCTGTCAGTTTGATCTCTCGCTTTTTAAGTGGTATTTTTGCCTGTTGGTCATTCTTAAGTTTTTCACTTTCTTCCACAGACTTCTCCACAATTTCTTGTGGAGTTTTGACATTAACACAAAATTCTAACCTCTCTGGCTCATGAACTGCTATTTTGTCCACACAACTTTTTACTTCTTTTAGGTCTTTGGGTTCTGTTTTGTTTTCCTTCACCTCTACTTTAACAGGCTTGACATTTTCCTTAAAGGAGTCACTTTCTTCCTTGACAGTTTGCTTTTCTTCATTGTGTTCTAAAGGTTTCTCTAATTTCACTATTACTGGCAATTTTATAATTTCTTTTTCTTCCACTTTCTCAATTTTAAGCGCATTTTCATCTTCTTTGACCACAGGAGGAGGAAGGCTTTCTGATTCCACTGACTGTTCCTCTACCTCCTCTTTTTCTTCTTTGATTTTCAATTGATTTTCTGTTGACAGAGAAAAACAGCTATTAAACAACCAAGGGACCTACAGGATTACAAAGAACTTCATCAAAAGAGAGGCACATTTAAAAACCCAACAGCCCAAGTCTGGCACAAAGAACTCGTCTCTCACTGAATTAGTAGAAATCTGGCTTGTCTAACACTGTCATTAAATAAGTGGGCTGACAATTTTTATCTATAGAACCACTGTTCAGTCTAGTTTATATACCAAGATAAACCTATATTTCAGAAGCCTCTATAGCAGAACTCTAGGTTTATGCTTCTTTCAACACACATCTCAGTCCCTTCTTCAGTATTACCACAATACTTCCAGAGGATACATAAAACCTAGGCAGAGACATGAAATCTCATGCGAGTGTCTGGACTATTTCAGAAAACAGAACATGGTGTAAGATCCCATGGCCTTCTTCTAAGATTTCATAGAAAAGAAATTCCACAGAGAAATGAGTCTCCTGTTTGTACATGTTTTTATTTCAAGATATACTTAACTATTGTATTTCAACAGTTTAGGGAAGAGACATTCAGTGTTATAGCTTATGGCAAAATTCACCCAGGCTCTCCAAGCAACAGCTACATCTCCTACATGCAGACAATATTCTACACTCACTTCACCTGCTGTTTTTAAAACAAGCAATGAATAGTAGCATATCCCAGGAAACCTGCAGAGCTTAAAGAACCTGGTTATTCCACTTCACTAAATCAGTTTTAGATCATTAGGGCTTGAAGTACAGTTCCAGCAATTAGAATAAACCATACAGCTATTTTGTCACTGTGCACTTCAACTTGTTATTTATTTACTTTTACCACCTCTTGATACTTCAGGTTTTTGTATTTTACCAATTGTTTTGTGTCAGCCAGAAATAGAACTAATTAGAAAAAGCAAATACAATAGCACTGTATATACCAGAACAGCAGCTCCTGCCACCTGGAAGATGCTTTTGTAAGCGTGCTACAACTGCAAACAAAAAGATGATTTTTTTTTCCTTCTACCTCATCCCTGTCCAACTGAGCTAGTGTAGTTTTTTTGCATGACGAGAGCTTCCAAAAGTGGTTAAAAATATACAGGGGAAAGGACATGACAGCTAACAATTACATCAAAGAAATGAGGCATTTTATAAAAGAACAGTGAGGAGGAATTCACAGATCTCGTATTTTCAAATACAAGGCATGTATCCATTTACATCTCAGTATCAGTACAGTAAAGTTGCATCTCTAAGGCTCCAGAAGTGGTAAGGTGCTTTAGAGGTGCACATTTTGAAGGCTCAAGGCTGATTTTTCCCCCTTCATAGAAGTGATCCCCACTCAGAGCCCCTGTAAGTGTCTGCAAAGACATCTGTCTGTAACAGCGAGAATGAGGTATTTTCTCTGTATCCAAATTCTTCCACTTTCCCGTTATTTCTGTCTGTCTAAACTTTGTTCAGCCATTTCTTCCCATCACCTAGGGCCTTCTCCCAAACTTCATTAAGGATCACCAGAATCCCAAAACCTCTCCATACCAAAAATCAGCAGATGTTCTATAGTTTAACTCCCTGAACTGATCACAACACATTTCACATATACACAAAATGACTCCGTGAATGCACAAGCTCTCCTAATGCTACGGAATGAGTCAATCAGTCAGGACAGTAAACATGTAAACCCCAGGTTAGGTTACCATGTATTTACATGTACTAATTTAATGATACATGGAAAACAGCCAAAGCCAACAAGTATCAGGTCTCCCAGCATGCTTTCCCTAAACCTTACTAAGGTTTTCAGTGCAATCCCTGGACTACAAAGAGGAATTACTACAGTTTCTCAACTGAAAGCTTCTAAGGAGTGTTCTGTGAACACACTGACAGGACTCAGATCACTGCAAATGTAAATAATTTCATTATTCATTGCATACATGGGACATAGTACTGTAGGGGTGAAGCCAGGAAGATGCTCAGAGGGCTGGAGCACCTCTGCTATGGAGACAGGCTGAGACTGAGGCTGTTCAGTGTGGAGAAGGATCTGGAAAGACCTTATAGCATCTCCTAGTACTTAAAGGGGTCTTACAAGACTTTTGACAAGGGCATGGAGTGACAGAACAAGAGGGAAGGGCTTTAAACTAAGAGAAGGGAGATTTAGATTAGATATTAGAAAAAAATTCTTCAGCATGAGGGTGGTGAAGCAGAGATTGCCCAGTAAAGTTGTGGCTGCTCCATCCCTGGAAGTGTTCAAGATCAAGCCGGATGGGGCTCTGTGCAAACTGATCCAATAGAAAATGTCCCTGCTCATTGCAGGGAGGTTGGACTAGATGGCCTTTAAAGGTCCCTTCCAACCCAAACTATTCTATGATTCTGCAACTAGTGCCTAGAGGTGATCAGACCACTACACAGCCTAGTGCTACTACTGAGCCAGGTGAGTATGCCACAGGATTTGGGGAATTGTCTACAGTAGGGACATTTAAAATGTTTTCAAATGGCTGCTCCTGAATTCAACATAAAGCAAAATCATATCCGAAGAGGAGGTTTCAAACAGATGATTTAAGTTGGTTTGACTGAGATAAAAGCACAATCAGTACATGGAATTAATTCTGCAGTGTTGGTAACTATGCAGGTTGCGTTGGCACTCACATGCAGAGTTAGATACTGGAAATGCCTCAGACTGAAAGATATTTCTGCTAGGTTTTGCCACAAACCCAGCACTGCCATTTCTACAATCATCTCTTAGTACTTCCACAACAACTCCAATTTTACCTAAATGTTTATTTATTTCTTCTGTTCTACACTGCTTGTTGCAAAGAAGAAGAATAGAATAATTCCTTCTCTCTGATATTCAAAACCAAGACGAGCCTTGGATAATTCCACGCATCCAATTAACTTACACATATTTGCACAAACACCTAACACCACACTGGAATATTTAAATTTTGTTTCTGATTGTAAAAATATTTTCCTGTACTTTAACAAATGGTAAGACCAGGTAGTAAAACTGGGATAAAATTACTTAGGATAACAAGCTTCTAGTTTTTCATGACCTGAAAGAAGACCAGATTCTTAAAAAGTCAAATACTTCAGGCTGATTGATACTTAGCAAAACCATTGCAACAAACCAACAAGTCAGGCAAGTTACTAAATACGTGCAATGACATGATAATGAGGAAGGAAGAAGGTTCTTGGCTTTGATCTTGGAGATCTTTTCCAACCTAAATAATTCTTTGGTTTTAATAACAACCATATAGTGGAGGCAGATAAGGACAGCCTCACTTCTGCAGTGTTTTAGCATTTTAAATTGTTTTAACTTAAGCTCATGTCTTCTTGAAATATTGTGCCAACTACAAAACATTTGAGGAAATAACCTATATTTTTCTGATTCTAACTCAAAAGCAAGAATAAACACCACACCCAATACTGTCTTGATTCCAATCACGGCATTGCACAAGCAGTTATTTTTTCTTTTTCAAATTTTAATGTTGCTAAAACAGGAGTAGTTTGGCAGCAGTTCAATGCCCCACAAAAATACACAATCATGAGCATTTACAATATTATACAAAATGTACAGCAAAAATAAACACATTTTTACACAGCTCTCTTCCTATAAATAAATGTTTGAGATATAATGCAATATGTTAAATATTTACTGAAAAACCTCCAAATATATTCAGAATTTCAAAGTATCCAATAGTTACTTGATTTACTTTTTTTAAGTCCTAATCGAACACAGTAACTTTTTGTGAAGCTGAAAATTCTAACATTGCTACAGCAAAACACTTAAAGTTTGAGAAAAGAAGGCAGAAAACCTTGTGTAGCTGCTTCTTCACCCTTTTTGGTGTCTTCATCTTCTATGCTTGGACTTTCACGTGATGAATTCTCCTGCTGAGAATTGTTGTTTTTCAGCAGAGCAGGATCGATTTGTGCTTTCAAGAGCTCAAGGGTCTCGGCAAGCTCATTGCGGTTTCTAGGAGAGAAAAACACACTGTCTGATAAGCCACTTACTTACCCCAAAGGGATTCATAAAGAATAAACAAACATTAGCTGCTTAAAAGAATTACCTGAAAAGCTTATAGAGTTATACAGTGAAAACACAATCACAGTGAAATCCTTGTCCCACCAGTGGCTGCACCCTTGCAGTCAGAAACCTTTCAATTAACCCATACCAAAATAAAATTGTGCTTTTGGAGGGACCTTATCTACTTATCTATCTTAATTCCTGCTGGGTCTGCATCCAAGCTGCTATTATTATTCTGTTATTTATTATCCTCTCATTAACCACCACTGATTGTTCTTTGCTATTTCTTTTCTTCTCTCAGCAGAGAACAAGCTACAGCTCTCTGCTCATGCATCAAAGAAGCAACCATATCATTTCAGTGAAATTTGCAAAAACAAACAGCAAATTAATTTAGATACCTTCTGCAAGCTAAAAATGTTGGTGTACATCTGTATGAGTGTGAATCTCAGTGCACTGTAACTCCTTACTTAAACTGCCCATCCAACTATAAAAAAAAAACCCTTAATTTATACAGAATTTGAGCCATGATTGAACAGTCATTGCTTTCTTAATGGACTAGAATAATAAGGCTCTCACATCTGTTTTTCAAAGTCAATGTTCAGCAATTTGTTTTCCTGTTTTACAGAAAGAAAGGAAGCCTGCAACAATCCCAATATGTGGAGTCTCACGGGTTTTCAAACCATTTCAGATTTCTCAATACATTACTGTGGTTTCCTGCTGTAAGTGTGGAATGTTAGAACCTTCCTAGCAGAACCCTGGTAGTTTCTTCTTTTGGCAATGAATTTTGGAGTCTGTAATGCACAGAAGAGATGGATGATGCATGGATCAGCTCTTGATCTGTTTGTTTGGATACATTTACTTTATTCCCCCACAACAGCTGTCTACATGTAACTCGTAGTAATGCTGATCATTTTATGGCCCATAGATAGGAGTTTAAGTATTTCTGTATGACTCCCTCAGTTACTGAAGTCATGGCAGTGTAAATAACCTGCAGACAGGTTATTTACAATTTTGGGTTGGAAGGGACCCTCAAAGACCATCCAGTTCCAACTTCCCTGCCATGGGCAGGGACATCTACAAGACCAAGCTGCTCAAAGCCCTATCAAATCTGGCTTTGAACTCTTCCTGGAATGAGGCAGCTACAGCTTCTCTGAGCAACCTGTGCTGCTGCCTCACCATTCTCACAGAATTTCTCTGTCATATCAAATTGAAACCTGCCCTCTGCTAGTTTGAAGCCATTCTCCCTTGTCCTGTCACTACATGCCTCTGTAACAAATCCCTCTCCTCTTCTCCTGAGCCCCTTTAGGCCTTTTCTTGAAGCCCTAGAAAGGGCTCTGAGTTCTCCCTGGATCCTTTTCTTCTCCTGGCTGGACAATCCCAGGTCTCTCCATCTGTCTTCATAAGAGAGGTGCTTTAGCCCTCTAAATATCTCCTTGGCCTCCTCCAGATTCCTTCCAACAGGAGTAATTGCAATATAATTTCCCCAGGAACAAATCTGTCCACTTGTAGCTTTCTTAACAAAGCTGAACTTAGAGAAGCAAGAGTATTTTATTTTCTAAGGCATTTAGCTGGCCAGTAAGCAATATGGAGCCATCATACTCAAGACAGTCTTCTCTTGCTACCCTTTCTCAATATTCATTGTAGCTTGAACTAGCAGGAAACAAATTATGTGATGGCTGCTAATAACAAATCTGTGAGTTATTTCTGTACATGACTTTTCACTACAACACAGATGTCAATGCAGAAAATCCCTGTCATGAATCCTACTGTGTGAGAAATGAAAATTTATTGAAATACATTTCTGAGCCCGAGTCACAAATAGCTAAAATCCCCACAAAATAAAAAGGAGGAATACCTAACAATGCACTTCCATGTGGATCCATCCTGATCATCCTGTTCTTCTATGTACATCCTGACATTATGCTCTTGATCCAGCTGATACCAGTACATGAGGCCATCCTTGTCCCGACCAATGGGCTGCAGACGCATGGCATCAGCATCCTCCTCGTTAATGATATTCTTAAACTTCAGATTGTCATCAAACTGACATTCACAGAGATACTGGAAAAGTAGAAAGACTGGTAAGATATCAAAAATAAAAACAGAAAGAAGAAAATCAGCTCATTTAATTTCAGTGTGATTTGGAACTTGTTTTTAGGCCTGTCTCTGCTAGATCTGTGTGTCAGCTGTAGCTATCAGTTTTCTCCAGACCATGTTGTTTTAAAATGAGATAAAAGGGGTTGGTTGGTTTTGTTGTTTTTTTTTTTTTTTTTTTTTTTTTTTTAACCTGGCTAGCTTAGAATGGTTAGTCTTAATTTTTATTACATAATACAAATTATCTCACTCTACAATAGGACCCATAGATAACTTGGAACCAAATCTGACTATTTTGTCAAGGCCACAAAAGATGAAGTCCCATGTTGCCTTTGGAAATCAGCAAGGTAACAAACACATTTTAGAGTGTATTGCATAGGCAAAGAGCTTTTGACAAAGCAGTAAGCACGAGACTCTTTTCATACAAAGTGTGAAAAATATGCAAACAAAGTGCTACATGCAGTTTGAGTCCATCCCACTACAATGAATAATATTATGTCTGTTCCAAGATCAGCTCTGTATTTAATATATGCACTTATGGTTCAGTCAAGCTAAATTTGCAAGACCTTAAAGCGAGTGAGGAAGCAGTAATTTAGAACCTTAACTGATGAATGTGTACCTTCAGAATCCCCAGTTTGCATTCAACACTCATTTCTAGGTATCCTTTTTTTTCCATCTCCCAAGCCCAAGTGCTGTTGAATTCTTGACATATCTGTTACAAATGAAATAAGCAGATTTCTAAGGTTAGGAGAAAAAAAAAAAATCAACTTTAAACTTTCTTATTAGTAGCACCTTACTACAGTAATTATTTACACATGATCTCTTTGGGATTGCAGTCAGAAAGTTTTAGAGAAAAACAAGTAAAACTGAGGCATGTTAGCAAGCATTGTTGAATTTTCATGGAAGAGATCATCAAGGTCCTGATCACCATCACATTCTCTAAACTTCCTAAATTAGGTAGCATGACTCTGGAATGGGAAGGTAGTATTGTCTCTGCTGTGCACATATCTCACACTTTTCTATTTCTGTTTATTTAGAATATAAATTCTCTCAAGCAGACACAATTTCCTATTATATCTCCTTGCAGCATTTAGCAGACAAGTTGCCAGGGTCACCTGGGCCCCCCTAAGTAAATCCTTCAATTGTACTGCAGATAACAAATGCAACTGCTACTCATTCCACATTATGGAATTATTACTCTTTACAAAATATCTCAAGCTTCAAGCTGTTTGACAAATATTTTAAAGTACTGTAAGTATAGCCAATTTCAATTTATTTAAAGCAAATAAATTCAACCACACCAATATGGGGAAAAAAATCCTATCAAGAGAAAAAGCAGCAGCAGAGGAGAAATAGATTGAATCAGCATGAGCTGCAATGATAAATGTGAAGAAGAAATTCCCTCTCCTCCTAAACTACTCAGATGTGCTTAAGACAACTCTCATGAAGAGACAAGTTGCTCATCAATTGAGGACACACGGTGGGATCTCCAGTTAAGGAGGCTATTCCAGTGGAAATATCCATGAGGAGGCAAAAGTTCATCACAGCTACATCTCCAGTAGGAATTATTTTAAAGTGCCACTGTGGAATCACACTGTCAAATCTGTGCATGAGGTGCTGCTGCCCTTCAGTCTGCAAGGCTGAAAATAAAAACAGTGCAGTCTTCCAGACAACAAATTATTATTAAACATAAGACACAGTTAACAAGCTACTCAGAAACCTGCCAATCACATCTGAATTCAGCTTTCTCTGGAAACAGCAGCAAAATTAATCCTAAATTTCACCCACCAAAAGAACAGATAAACTGATTCATAATACAAAACTCCACCTGGGCTCCAACCAAGCAAAGGGGCTGCCACCCCTCCCCTGTCCCCACAGCCACACTACCAAGCCTCCACTACCCCAGCACTGATACCATTTCTCAGGTGGTACAAAGGTAAGCCTGCAGTTAGGTCAGCTCAGCCACACCATAAATCATATTTTGACTTTAAGCTGTGACCAACAGAGAACAGTGAAGAGCACTCTGGTCACAAAGGTTCCTGCTGAAGAGCAGTTTTTCCTGCTCTGAGGTTAAGGAGTATTACAGAGGGACTTCTCTGATGCCAAGCCAAAGCTCACATCATAAGACAATCGCTGCCCATTCACAAAATGAAGCTACTCCACTTTCTCCTTTTCAACCATGTAATATGAAGACCACTGGGAAACTGCATATCAAAACCCTTGCTCAGGGCATATGCCAGTTGCTGTTCATTACTCACTCATTAAGTATGAGAGCAATAATGAGAAGCTTCATGTGCTGCAAGTGTGTGACTATGGAAGCAAAAGCTTCGAGACATCAGAGCTGATGAAGCATCTGTTGAAACTGAAATGACTACATTTTGACAATTAAAAACCAGATAATTGTGCTTTCTCCTGACAAGTACTGTCACAATCCTGAACTACAGATCTCATTAATCCAGGCTCTGCTGAAATCTTAGTCTCTGCCTTCCCAGAGAGGATGCTTCTCACTGATCACAAAGCTGCTGCTTGCAGGAACTGCTGGCTTCTTCGCGCTGAGTGGTCAGCACCTTCCCACCCTGCAAGAAATGCTGAAACACTCTAAAATATTTCCAAAGCAGCTATGATGGAGTCCAACACACTATTACCATATTCCAAATGTTCACTTTAAACAAGGAAAACAGGAACATGAAAAAGGAGTCTCCGTGACAGAGGAATCTCCTTGGGTGGGACTACAGACACCTGAATTCTACAATCAGAAATGTGCTTCTTTGGGGTTGAAGGTTTCATATGGACCAGTGCAGAGAAATCCTCTCTGTATAAAAATATAAGTTATGTTTGACAACAGTTAAGTAAAACACTTTGTCAGGAGACAGTGCAATGTGACCTCACTACATGTTTCTCAAAATCAGCTAAGCTGGAAGCTTTCTCTTAGTTGTTGAAATGCTTAGGACCAGGCATTTCTTTACCTCAGCCATACATGACCACAAGACATTCCTTGTGCAGAGGAGGAAAGTCAGATTCAGAGACCTACAGCTATTTTCTTCCATAAAAGACTAGTGCACATGCTGGTGGATCCAATCTGCGTGGTTCACCACGAGAAGAGGGAAGGGAAAGAACTCTCAATTACCATGTTCATTTCTTATCCCAAAATATATCCATCTGTCAAAATATCAGCCACAGCTTAGAGACAATTTTTATGATACTCTCTATAAGCACAACAGTCAAGTGGAGCACATTTTATAGTTGGTATATAAACAAAGTATGATAATACACATACATAACTATTAAGAGCATGTAAGTCTGAAGGTCCTTCACTAAAGTTTCTGCCTAAATAAGAACGTCTAGAATATATTAAGCTCTGTTTCATCAAAGCAACACATCAGGAGTTTCTAACAAAGGAAAAACAGGTCAACTTTGCCTCTTAGAGTGTCATCAAAAATGTGGAACAATACTGCAGGCATCAAGGAAAAATGCTCACAGTGGTTCCACACCTTTTCAGTTTTTCCTGGTTTTCATGGCATTTCCCAATACTCTTCCTTGTTTTTCTAAATTAATCATACTCCTTTGAAATGGGGACAATATTAGCATACCTTTCTAATTAGTTATATTCAAATTCCTTTGTTCTTCATGGTTCCTTTGAACCACTGTCCAGAATAAGCTTCAAGTTAGCTCTGGAGACTGTTAAATGAAGTAGAATTTATTAACACTTGCTTGGTCTTAACAGGGGTGTGAGGGAAGGTTTCCTTACTGCTTCCCTGAAGAAGAACTTTCAAATTGCTTTGAAGAAGATTTTCCAAACTACTCTCTCAAACTTGTTTTATCACTCTGCTTTCTGCTTACCACACAACTGGTAAGTGTCTCCAGTGGGGTACATAAGTTCACAAGTCAGAGCTGAGTTTTCTCCAATGGTTTTTGGGTTTATAAAGGAATTTAACACAATTCAGTAACCACAGTACTTGATAATACACAAAGTACACACAAGTTACATAAAGTATTACATTAGTATTTTTAAAAATTATCATCAATGCTTTACAATTGGTTAACAGGTCAGAATTAACAAAGGCCCTTTAGCAGGTTATTCTTCAACACACTCCCAGCTCTAAAACCATCACCATCTTAAAGGGTACACAAACCTCAAGACAAATTCATACCTCTGCAGAGCTTATAGACAGCATTTAAGGGGCAGACCTGTAGCTGGATTTGCCAAGTGCCATTATTTGTACAGTTGCTACAGATATTAGCACAGATGCTTAGATATTTCTATGCAAGATGTGATCACGGCTGTACGGACAATAACAAGATTACAATTCTGTAGATTAAAAGACTCATGGAACATATCCAGAGGGGAAATAGTAACCTATTAATTTTGACTATCCACATATTTTCATTTTTTGAAGCAGAGTAAATTATTTAAACTGGAAACTATTTGTATGTAAAGTGTCAACAAAGACACAGCTGCAATTAAAATAATAAGACAGAATTATGTAAAACAATGGGATGCTCTTTTCTTACTGATGCATGATTACATTTTCATCTTAGTTGTGCCATTCTGAGCATGTAGATAAAAATTGCTGCAACAATTTCTTTTATTATTAACACATGCTACAAGACCTCTGTAGGGTTCCTGTATGAATAGTAGCCAAATCACAGTAATTAAATAATATTCTGACCAATGATATACAAATGAACTGCTACTGTATAACTCTCTGCTCAATTTAACCTATTTGCAGGCTACTACATCTTCTTTATTTAGGCTTTTAATACTCAAGAAAGTATTTTCCTGCCGATTATGAGAGTGGACACTCTTTCACATGCAGAAGATGGTGCCCATTTTCAGAGACTCTTTTTCCATAAGCCTAGGCAGACTGCAAGTTAAGCTGGGATCTGATGCACGTGTGTCAACACTGGCACAGCCCAAGTCTCCTGTAGCTCACACCAGGGCTTGTTCACACAACTGCTCATCACAACCACATTCCAGCATTGCAGGATAATACAACATTCATACTGTACCTTGATCAAGTATTTTTCCCATCTGTCTGCTGTGACAGACTTCCCAATCTTTCTCATCAGTTTCAAGTGAAGCTCCACCAATTCTTTTGGGACTGCAGTATTGAGAGAGAGAAAAAGAAAAATAATAAAAGAAGTCATTAAGTCTGGTGCAAATCATCTTCAATGCTAAACACTAATAACATTGAACCACTGTGACAAATTAAGACATTTTAATAAAACATAAACCTCAAGCCTGCTGAAGAGCCACCCCGCAACTGAGAGATGGAAAAAGGTAAATTTAATCACAAGTCTTTTTGTTTAGATTTATATTTATGATAATCATCACTCTTCAATTCAAGGATAAAGAAGTGACAAACCTGTGGAAATTCTGGCACTGTTAAAACCACAACTGTACAGGAACTACTCCAGTAAACACCTACAAAAATAATACTGCAAGCAGCACACCTGCAGCTCCCTCCAGAAACCCCAAAGCCATATTCTGCACCATGCCTGGAACAGCACTTGATCCAAACTATTTTTCACCAGGTGCATGGTATGAAAGAAATGTTCCTGAAACTCTGTCCTCAGAGATGTAGCTTTGCTACACACTTACTCTCTCTTGTACCGGAGAGAAGAGAGGTAATCAGAATACGGGGCTTGAGGAATGGTTGCCAGAAGTGCTGCGGAGCATAGCTGTACCAGTGCTGTCACAAAATCAAGGTTTTCCAACCAAAATTATCTATCTCTTAGTGTACACTCCTCAGAAACAACTTCAACAGCTTGTCTCAGTTCACATCTGTGATTTATAAATCAATCTGGCACCACCAAGTGGCAAATTTGCAGAACATTGATTTTATAAGATTATGAGTAGCATAACTTCTAAAAAATTTGTAATTGATAATTATTAACGCAATTCTTCATGCCCAGTGACATCAGCTTTCTCATCTGTAATTTGCTGGGAAAAACGTCAAAAATTAACTTTTCAAGTATTTTTATTTCTCTACTCTTTGCATACAGTTTCATGTTCTAAAAGCATTTTCAGTACGCCATGCACACACATGTTGAAAGCTTTAAACCCAGAAATTTTTATTCTCATAACTTATGATTATGATTTGTCTGCTGGTCCAGTAGCATTATTTGACACAGGATAATCAGCTGGGACAGCAAATGTGTTTGTACTAAACCAGATGTCACTGAGATGCTAGTTCTTCTAGTCAGTTATACATAACTTGTGTGAATATTTTCAATATCTAACTTGGATCCACCCAACATTCCTTGTCTTTCAGTCAAATGCCTCTATTTTCAGGTGAATATATTGAGTTGCTAAAAAATCAGTTCGATGAAAATGCTTGTTTTGTTTCAGAAATAAAGAAATTTCATACACAAACTCCTTCAAAAAATAAATATAAAAAGAACCAGCCTGGTACCCTCAAAGATCTCTCTTTTCTGTATAGATAATTCATAAGCAACAAGTCCTGACTTGCTCTCTTTCATTCCATTTGCATATAATATTTCCATTACATATTGAAGACACCTAGTACATCTCCTTGCTTTCACTGAAAACTCACGCTTTTCATGATTTTGAACTGACACCTGTTTTAAAAGGAACAAGATCAAAGGTCTTAACCCCAATAAGTGCCAAGCAGCTGGCACTAAAAAAATTAAGCAGAAAGCACTTTATACATATGAGCAATTCTATGTTAAGTCATGCAATTAAACCTCTCCTTGTGTTTGTGTGACATGGAAGCGAGCCAGAGCATTCAAAATCTTGCTGAACCAAAGCTTTTGCTCAGCATCCTTTTTTGTTTGTTTTTAATCAGACCTCTTTTTATGCGTCCTGATAGGAACCCTAGTTTAAAGAAGCACAGGTGATTTGTTTCAAATAATCAAGTTCCCAGTCACCACAAAAATCTCTGCTAGAGCTTTAGTGTTAGAAAAAATAGAGAACAAGAAAAATTGCAGTAATATGCACACCCTTGGGTCAGCACTTCCTGTGAGTTGTGTCAGTACCTACAGAAACCTCACTTTTCTCAGTCTCAGCATTTCAGCTCTTGCATTTCTAGGATCTTCATGATGTGTCAAAGTGATTACTTTTACAAACTTCACAAAACACTTCATATCCATTCTCTGTTTACTACCCTTTCAAGATGCTTTTCATGTATTACACAATATTAATGACTGGATTTCTAGGCTGGCTTTCTGCCTCTTCCCTTCACTGAGAGGAGCCCCACACTACCCTCCTGGTGTAATGAAGGGGACAGGAGGTCTGGAGAAGAAAACTCGTGTCTGGTTTGCTCTCCAGGGAGTGGGTGAAGTACAGCCTGACCAGCCACGTGTCCCAGCAATCACAAGAGCAGAAGCCTACAGGACTGAGAAACAAACTCTGTATTAAATTCCAAGTAACTGTAAATAATACAGGATGTACACCTGGACTTGTCCAAAAATACCAGCTAAGGGAGATGGCCTAGGAAGGCTAAAGAGTGGTGGCAAATCTCTCCCAGAGCACTTGGTTGGCAGGGAGTAAAATTGCACTAGTAGACACAACTAACACTTCAGTCCTCTCAGAAATGCATTGAACCTGCATAGCTATAAATTAAATAACTTTTGTTCAGAGAGAATTCCTGACAAGAGTTCACTGAATTGAGACTTCAGTAAGGATCCTTTTTACAACACTGTTTTATTCCACACGTAAGAGAAAGAACATAACACCAAAGAGAATAAACATAACAATTATTTTGGGTTCTGTTGCTGGCTAGTTTCAGCAAATAACAATACATTACTATCTCCTTTGCAAAATTTCATCTCCATCCATGTGGGACCTACATCACTCATTTCAGGAACTCGTATAAGAATGTTCTGCATTTGTAAAAATTTCACATAAGGGAAGGAACAATACACAGCATCCTTCTTGTATAATTGCCATTGTGTGTGAGGTTCTGGTCAAACACCATGATGGAACATATTAAAAAAACCCTAAATCTGAATTATATTCTCCAACTTTTTTGAAACTTTGATCTCTCTGGAAATACAGGAATTCTCTAAAACCTTCTCAGAATATGCTTAAGCAGTGGAGAAAACACCAGGACTGTGCACAGGGCTAACAGCATTTGTACAGCACTTTTGTAAAAGAAGGACTATTTCAAAGAATTGGCTGTAATTAAAGCATGGTGCATTCTGCTAAATATTCAAAAATACACACTTTTCATAGGAAGAAGTCATTAGCCAGGAAGAATGAGTCACTATATACAATTATAAGGCTTCTGGTGGAGTTCAGCCCATTTGTTAAGCCCTACACTTCCCTGGAGGGCAGGCTGTCATCTGGGCCTCACGCAGTATCCTTTGAACACTACTCTGGCTACTGCAGCATCTCAGGGAGCATCCTATACATCAGTAACATGTCTAATAAATTTGGGAACATCAGAATAATTGAAATGGAAGAGAAAACACACAAACATGTGAAAACCTCTTCATCTGGCTAGAAAAGCTGTAACTTTCAAACCCCTACACAACCACAGATAAAAGACAACTTTTCATGTAACCGTAACACCATTTCATCCCTATTTATTTTCCCTGCTAAAATGAAAAGGTCTATAACTCACCTAAAAAAAAAACTGAAACAGCAGATGAAAACAGAAAACATGACAAAGTCCTGAGTCCAGAGGGAGGATAGGGACACTTTTATTTTGCAAATGATGACAAACAAAAAAACCCTTGGTATTAGAGGAGATCTGGAGTGCTGGACACAGAGAGGAGGATCAGAACCATGATGTACACAGAGCACCTGGTACTGACATGGATTGCAAAGCCTGTGTCTACTGTCCTCCTCTGGGCACCCAGGAAGAGAACAATGAACTCATAGTGCTGGGGGGACCTGGGGTGGAGGGAACAGAAAAATGAAACTCTGGGATGCAGAGGCCACTGGCAGTTTTCATGCTTCACGAACACGAACAGGTCTTCCCAGTTACACTAGTAAACCATCTTCCATGCTAACTTGTTTTGGCAAGTGGAGGAAATAAAATGACTCATAAGACATACATGGCAAATATTTCCATTAACCCTGTGCTCTTTTTCATCCTTCTGCCTTCACCAAAATTACCTCTGCATGCTATGAGGGCACTGTGGAATAGCACCACACTGAGCAAGAGGACAGCTGAGACTGAGGAGCTCATTAAGGACCTGCCACCTCCCCCTCTTTCTGCTAGGGGAAGGGAGCTCGCAGCAACCTGCACACAGCTGAGGTGGATTGCTTACTGGCACCCTGCATGGAGTTTAACGGCAAAGAGGAGAGTTTCCACCCTCTTCAAGTCACTCTGCTGTGAGTGCTGGAGGGAGCCATCCTGGAGGCACAGGCAAAAGCAAGAGCATCTCCTCAGACAGCAGCAAAGAGTCAGTGTGTGGCCACCGTGGAACAGGCTGCACAGAGAAGCAGGGGATGCCCCACCCCTGCAAGAGTTCAAGGCCGGGCTGGATGGGGCTTGGAGGAGTGTGGTCTTGTGAAAGGTGTCCTGGCCCACAGCAGGGTGGTTGAAATGATTTTTAGGGTCCCTTCCAACCCAAACCATTCTATGATAATCTACCACTTAGCCCATCACACAAACCATGCAGTTAATTCCCTTTACAGATAGGTCCTTAGGCATAAATTTGCTTAAAACCAGTCAGCTGCAATCTGACTAATCAGTCCCTTATGAAAGACACACGAGTCCCCAGCAGACATGTGACCACATGTCCAACATCCTTAATATTCCCCTTCATTTCTGTGTGAAGTCTGAAAACCCATGAGCAGTCTGAGGCAGCAAACATCTTGTCTTCTAGATTAGTTCCAACCAAAGAGGAATCCCTCATCTGTTTCATTAAACAATTAACAAACACTGAGTAAAACAAAGGGAACAGTATCTCCCCTTTGGCATCGGCACTGGTTTATGATAACATAAATATTCTTCTTGAAGAGCTATCTAACTTGTTTCTTATCTCAACTCAGTATAAGGAAAATGAGAGATCTTTTTAGTTATTCATAGAAGTTTATAGATCACAGAGAAAAATGGCAGCCTTGGTATGAACTTGGCATGATAAATGGAAAGACAGAACTCCCTAGTTTGAAATCAGGCAAGAAATTTCCCCTGCTAAAAAACTGTGGCAATAAGGAGCCCCATTTTCACACAGCAAGCTTGGCATAAAAATAATACATAGGAATCATGTGACCTCAGGAGAAAAAGAACAGTTGCTCCTGTTTTAAAGGACAATCTAAATATCTCATTTTATGAGTCTGAGTATTATCCTACCAAACTGTGTGCCTACAAAAAAAAAAAAAACCCACCACAGAAAAGGGGAAAAAATGAAACTGCTCTGCTTCCTGAGTGAATGAAAAGAGCAATTAAACATGCTGTAATTAAACCACAGATCAAAACAGAAAGAACAAGTCACCAAGTAGCAGTGTTATATCCTGTTCCTAGAAAGATTGTTGGCAGGCATTACAAACAAACAAACCACACTCACATTTAAATGACATTGTTATCCTAGGAAAGCACTTCGAAATCTGGATGCTCACCAGCTAGATTGTTTTCACACAAATACCCGAGTATATTTATCTCTCTTATCTGTACAAAGACGTATTAGAAGACTCTCCTCTTACCTGGACTATTCAGAGCACGGGTCACTCTAACATTAGCCAGCAAAGGTAACATTTTTAACCTGCTGGTGAACCCCCTCCTACACATTCCCAAGCAAGGAACCCAGCACAGCACCTCTTCCACTGCCGCTTGCAAATGAATCGTGACCAACACGGAAAGTGCTTTGAACTGGGACCAAAATGCCTTTTCTACCCTAGTTCTTTTAGTAAGGTGCATCACCAGCACAACAGACTTTGCTAGCAGAGTTGCATCCTGACCTCATTGCGTCAGTCCAACCCAGCACCGCCAAGTCCCAGCAGTAAGCCATGTCCCCAAGTGCCACATCTACACGTTTTTTAACTACATCCATGAATGGTGACTTCACTTCCTGGGCAGCCTGTTCCAGTGCTTGACAACCCTTCCCAGGAAGGAATTTTCCTAGCATCCAAACTAAACCTCCTCAGCACAACTTGAGGCCATTTATTTTTGCCCTACTGTTTGTTACTTGGGAGAAGAGACCAAACTCCACCTGGCTACCACCTCCTTTCAGGTGGTTGTAGAATGGTAAGGTATTCCAAGCCTCTTTTTCTCCAGAATAAAAAATTCCAGTTCCCTGAGCTGCTCCTCACCAGACTTGTGCTCCAGACCCTTCACCAGCTCTGCTGCCCTTCTCTGGACACACTCCAGCACCTCCATGTCTTTTTTTGTCCTGAGGGGCCCAGAACTGAACACAGGATCCAAGGTATGGCCTCATCAGTGCCCAGTACAGGGGAACAGGCACTGCCTGGGTCCCAGTGCACTGGCTTTCTTGGCCACCTGGGCACACAGCTGGCTCATGTTCAGTGGCTGTCAACCAACACCCCCAGGTCCTTNATTTTTGCCCTACTGTTTGTTACTTGGGAGAAGAGACCAAACTCCACCTGGCTACCACCTCCTTTCAGGTGGTTGTAGAATGGTAAGGTATTCCAAGCCTCTTTTTCTCCAGAATAAAAAATTCCAGTTCCCTGAGCTGCTCCTCACCAGACTTGTGCTCCAGACCCTTCACCAGCTCTGCTGCCCTTCTCTGGACACACTCCAGCACCTCCATGTCTTTTTTTGTCCTGAGGGGCCCAGAACTGAACACAGGATCCAAGGTATGGCCTCATCAGTGCCCAGTACAGGGGAACAGGCACTGCCTGGGTCCCAGTGCACTGGCTTTCTTGGCCACCTGGGCACACAGCTGGCTCATGTTCAGTGGCTGTCAACCAACACCCCCAGGTCCTTTCCCAAGAAGCAGATTCCCAAAGACTCTTTCCTAAACCCACAGCACCACCTTGAGCACCCTTTCCTGCCGTATCTTTTAGTCTATAACCCTCCCTTGTCTACAGTTCAATCTGATTATGCTTTGCTTTCTAACGCTCACACTACCATCAGACACCTTCTCACTGTCTATGAAAGTGAGATTAAAACACATCACTTTCACTGTCATCGGTGTAACTCTAGAAGGTGGAATTAAAGGCCATAGCAAAGTAAACAAAATCACTGGAGAGTGGAGAGCTGCTCTTCAGCAGCCCTTTAGCAGACAGAAGATGGCTTAATCTTTCACAAGCCCTCTATTTCATTCTCTGGCTATTAAGTGCCTAGGAATGCTGGAGACTTTTAAAGCTAATATATTGTAAGGAACAGCAGAAAGGTTAACAAAAGCAGCACTGATGACAGAATAAAGAATAAAATTTAGCAAGAAAAGCACATTGTACTGTGCAATGAAAAAGAACAGGAGATTGAAATAAAAAAAGAAAATTACATTGAAAACAATGCAGGAAAAAATAGCACAGAATCTATTTTAGAAACTGGAAATAGTCCAGGAAAGACAGCAAATGAAAGCCCAGTTTACTGACTCAAAAAATGTATTGAATGAAAAATGGGCTCCAGTCCACAAACTTAGGACATGTGAACATCAAGTAAGACAAATTAAGCTGTGGCAGCAATATGCAAACAAGCAGATTGCCCTTAAAAACAGGTACTGAAAACATTTGAGATTGTCACTGATTGCCACTGTTGGCAGTTAACTCGTGCAGTGACAACACTGTACATTTCTACTGTCTAAAACCAAGTGCACTTGACTTGCTCATCCTTCATCTGGGCATATGCAAACCCTGACTGAAACTGCTGGGACCACATCCCATGAAACAAAGACATGGCAGCACAGGTATCTTTCATTCTAGCTGGTAGAAACAGGAAACTAAAATTACTCCAGGAATCTCTTGCTTGCTGATGCATCTCAGTCTCCAATACAACCAAGACTTTTAGACCATGAACAGAAAATCCTCCTCATTTCCTTCCTTAGTCCTGGACTGTGCAATTACAATTTTCAAATAAAGCGTAGGTATGACAACAGTGAAAAGTAATTGTAAAGATTACACTTCAGTAGTGGACTTTGGTGTGCTTCACAGCTCCTCACTGCAAGTATGCATCTCCATGGCTTCTGGGTACACTAGGTTAAGTTCACTTCAGAGAAATATCAGAAGTTTGGGGTTTTTCCCCACTGGAAGAAGCAGGGAGAGATGAGCTGCAGCAGGTGGCATCAACATGCCAGCTCAGGCACTGGGAGCCAGCCTTGGAGCATGTTGCAGAATACCCTTGCCCGTTCTGCTTGTGCCAGGCCCAAAGGTGTCCTACAGAAAGCACAAATGGAGTTAAGAGCCATACCAAAGAGAACAAGCAGGTTGATCAGAGGGGTTGATCCAACTCTGCCAGAAGAAATGCTAAAGAGGCACATATTTGGAAGCGCAACCCCTCTCTGGAAACATCGGTAGCAAAAGGAAGATTTACAGCCAGATGTCAGTCTGGACTGAGGCACTTGCTGGTCACTACAGTCGTGGAGGGTCACACTTGCAGAAAGGATGTAAGCAAAAGAAATTGAGATGGCAAGGTTCATTGTTTGAACCATTTGATCTAACACTAAGAAGTGGCACAGCAACTAAAGTGGTAAAATTTAATTCAGAGTCTTTGTTCATTCTCAGATCAAAATTACAACTCCCTCTCTTAGGAGGGTGGCCCAGACAGCAGGCAAGCAACTAGGAAAGAAATGCAAAATTCAAAAGACCAAAGAAAGAAAAGGAAGTATGAGTCGAATTCCTGTGAAAAAGAGCCTGAGTTTTCATTGCTACACCAAACTCCTGGATTTTTTAGACATTTTGCAATTAAAAAATAGGAAAAGGCAGCAATAGGATTCACCTAAGCAAATGTAGATATTGACACCTGAGCTAATTCCACATAATCCATTTACAACCCACAGAGAGAAACACACTTTCAGGAAGAGTCAGCCCATCCTGAAGTAAAACATCTGAGCTCTGTTAAATACACTCTTCAGAGATTAATTCTGTTATAGAGTGTCTGGCAACTTTTTCCAGTGAAAACCACCTCTTTCAGTGGGAGAAGGTCTTAAAGATAGAGGAGTATTATCAGTTACTGGAGGTGGGTACATCTCGTTCTTAAACCCTTCCCTAAGCTCTTACACTCCCCATTAAACAGATAATAATTACCACTGCAGATCTGACTTTAGCTCCTACACTTCCAGCAGACAAAATCCAATCTCTAAGCATGGCAGCATTTAACTTCAGATGAAAGCTTATATCCTGCTATGTTAAACTAAAGCATCCTCAGTGCAGTGAAATAAGTGAAGTGCTTAGGACACATGAGCATAGAGTTGTATACATGAGTAGTTAAGAAGCTGTCAGCTTTATTTAGCTTTTTTCATATAATGAACATAACAAGCCACTTTTAACACTTTCTGTTAGAGGATAAGTTGAATGAAAGTCCTTTTCCACTCCATTATAAGAAAAGAAGTACATGTATTTTAATCCCTTACTTTGTTTTGTTACTAGAAACATCCCTCTGGTGTCAATTTTGCCACATTTCTCAGGTACTGTCCAAGTGTGAATATTAAGTGCATTAACAGAGGGACGACGTCGATTATACCACAAAATCACTTTCTCCCACAACTCTCACTTGAATAAAAAGGCAACATTAAAAAACTCAGATTGAATAAAAACCACTTTTCTAAAGCAAGTTTCATTACCAAGGTTTTATTCCCCAATCTTCTCTTCAGATGGAAAAACCCAACCAAACAACAAAAAATCCCCAAGCCCCACAACAAATAATCCCAAATATTTATTCTCTTCAATGAATCACGTGAGATCTACTACAAAGACATTTCTGTCCTTTTTCAGATTTAATTTTAAAAATAGTACATTTTTTCTCTAGTCACTGGTGATCCAACCTGTATTTCAAATAAAACTCATTTATACTCAGGGATTCACCATTTTATCTTTCATTTACCAACAATTTTACTGAACCATAGCAATAGGTAAATATTTCTTTGCAGTTTCTCAGTAGCTGTCAAATATTGCAGACACTTTTGTTCTGAAAAGCTAGTACTGCAAACCATAATCTTTTTCATAATATCTTTTTATTTACTGGCCCCTAAAGAAGTACAAGAATAAAACTTGTACAAAGTTCAAAGACACACACTTTATGCTTTTCAAAACATCTGGCAGCGACGAACTGGTGCAGAAACATTTGAGTACTACTCAATAAGCATTTGATATTTGACAGGCAGCAGCATTATGTGAGAATGAGGGTTTTTTAAGGATCAGGATAAGAAAACTTTGAAGGTGAAGCTAACGCAAGTCATTCTGCAATGCAGAACACGCTTCCTTGTCAGCTGGCAATAAGTAACTGTGTGCTTGTTCTACTCTAAGGTAATATCAGTTCATTAATCTATCAGCAGTGCAAGTGAAATTTTAAAATAGTTTATAAAAATATCAGACATCCAGAATGAGACGCATCATATCTCAGAGACTCGGGCAAAACAATCACAACAGAGCAACATTTCTTGCAGCTGACAAAGATTTCTGTGAAAGGCTGATTGAAAGTCATTCTACAGATGAATTCATGATGCCAAACAAAGAATTCTACACCTTTAACCCAATTAGCCTAGAATTTGAGGGTTCTTTTATATAATTTCAGAGCTAGGAGCAACTTTTTGTTCATTATGTCTTAAGAAACACAGGAAGCGTGTGATAACACAAATTTAAGAAGTAGAATTGTCCAAGACAGTTCCCTGACAAAGTGCTAGTAGTACATAAAAACACAGTGTGGTTTTTCACCAACTTCCATAAGTCTAAAATG
Organism: Phainopepla nitens; assembly: GCA_013400175.1. NCBI lineage: Eukaryota > Metazoa > Chordata > Aves > Passeriformes > Bombycillidae > Phainopepla > Phainopepla nitens. The sequence goes on from VXBQ01012426.1 coordinate 230,188, forward strand.
AAGACTGCTTTAGACTTAAAGCAAACCACTTATGTTCTCTTGAGAGCTGGTAACCGAATCATGCACGAAGTGAAGATTCACACAAGTTTCATTCCTTGAAACGCCCAACTCTTAGGTATGAAGTTCTTTGAGCAAACTCATGTTTTGACCTGTCAACACTATTAAAATATCTACCCCCCTTAACATAATTCTTTTAATTGCAAGAAACGGTTGTGACTGTGGGGCTGTTGCAGCTTCCCGGGGGAGCAAATTCTGTTACCTTCAGGGTCAACATTATCTCCTGCCTGTCCAGGGCAGCCTCAAAGCCTCAGACCCCTCTGCCAGACCGGCAACACTGCTGCCTCTTCTGTTGCCTCTCAGTAACTCGGGCTCAGCCGCTGTCAGCCACCTCTTACACAACTTTTAATCTGAGCTAGAAAGTAAGACAAGGGTAACAGCCTGAAGGGACACTGAATTTGTAGCTACCATTTCCATAATGCCTCCCATCACTCAGTTCTCATGTCTGAGAATACAAACCTTCCAACCTACACAACCACAGGCAGATGCTATCAGGATCTGGGAAGAACCTGGCGGCTCAGGCTGCGGACAGATGGGAAGTGCCACAAAGTAACCCAAACACACAACAGTATCTGAACACATAAAAATCCTGCCATCAAATCCCTCCCTTCCATATAAGACAAAGCAGACAGAAAGGAAGGTGAACACCTCTCAGCAGCAGAAACAGCTGAGAGAGCACAGCACTCAGAAAAGAAAGCAACGAGCCATGATGCATATCACTCCATGTGACAGTGACCACCAGCTGCTGCTTCAGAACGTGCCTAAAGAAAAACCACAGCACATGTAACAAAATTACCTGCCCCTAGGTTAGCATTAAATCACTTTTTCATAGAGCCTGGCTTAACATAAAAGCAAGGAACTTCATGTTCTTAGTTTTATTTTAAAATATTTTCACTACAACTCAACTTTCCTCAGTTTCTAAATATTTTTGGGCTCTGGCCTCAATATAATTTGCAGCAATCAGCTGCAATTACAGAACATGTGAAAGGCATCTAAATCTCAACTACTTTTGAGTTTCATCCAATGCACCATTTTTCTGCCTTTATAATATAAAAGGAATGCAAAACTCCAGGAGCCTTGCTTTGAATGCTTTTAAAAATGTCCTCTGAAGTCCACAGTGTAAGCTGTCATGCAGTCCCTCCCTCCTCTACATCCCGCGCTATCTTTCAATAGCCCATGCTATTAAAAAAAAAAAAATTAAAGAAATTAGGAGTTCTACTTTATTTATACTACAGTGACCAATAAAAAATACTCTATTTTTCTACCCAACTTCCTGTTATTTAATCAGTTTAAGGTTCCTGATGGTGCTTTCCCCCTGAACTGACGGCCACTCTGGACGCTGACTCACGTGCAGTGGTTGACTTGGCTTGGGTGATGCAGCCTCTCATGTTCTGCCAGCCTTCTGCCAGCCAGGGCTGTCAGGGCTGGGCAGAAAGCAAGGGCCCTCCTCAGCAAGTCCTAACTTAAAATCAACAGCAAGAACACAGACCACCGGTAGCACCAGTTTGCATTAACGTGCTGGGCTGTAGACTGCAAAGGCTAAAAACATTCTCCATGCCTCACCTGATTCCTCCTGCCACAAAGAATAACGTCAAAAGAAAGGGCTGGGCGTGAGAGTTACTATCTGGGTCATGGCATGTAAGGTTGCTCTGGAACGCCAAGTCAACCACCTTAAAAAGAGTGCATCTATATGTAAGCATATGTCCAACATGAGCCACCTATCTTTGCTTCAGAAGAACTAGCCGTGCTTTCAAAAGAACACAGCAGAATATTTCTCTCTGGAGAATAACTACTACAACTATTAGAACTATGAAATTACAATTTCATAAAGTTTATCAAAACTAAACGTAAAAGCTCCTTGCTTTTGATTTCCTAAATCTTTGCTGAAGTGGTTAAAACATGCTAGTCACTCTTTTTTTCCACTTCTTTACTCAAATACACACCTGTATTTTTTTTTTACCAGCTGTACTTCTAAACTTTTTCAGAAAGCCAAGATAATAGATAATCCAGGCAACTCAGCGTGCTTCCGCATTATTAACTGTGTTCCACATCATTTCCTAATACGTCAGTTTTACCATATTTCATCATTACTGCCAGAAAGGCAATAGAATCAAGATATCACAAATTAGCCTAATCGTGACACCTTATGCAAAGAGGTTATTTAAGTTCTCAGTAACATACTTACTGTAATCATTGCATTGTGGCTGATGATTTTAGCCACCCATGTCTCCTAGATTTTTCTTCTTTTTACATAAAACACTTTTCTGTCCACATGTTCTGCGAATTCCCCTTGGACTTTTTAGCTTCCTTCTTTTTACTGCTAGCTATGAATACTATGAATGCTCTCCTCCTGAACTTCAGCAGAGTTAGATTTCCACCTTTGAAACAATGTCTACTCCCCATACAAACCGACCCTTAGGCCTTAGGCTTATCCTCACCACCCTACTCCCATCTGTCCAACCTGCATTCAGAGACATCTACTAGCTTCATGAACATGCTCCATCATCTAGGACAGAGTGCTTTTATTCCTTGACTTATGACTACTCCTTCTGGTCTCCCTTTATTAAGGTTAGGTCTTCAATTTTTCTTACCTGCTGCTAAACTCTCTTAACCTTCAAACATAGTGCTAACGTGTTATTTAGGAGCTCAGCTAAAGCTGTCTGCTACAGATTTTGTCTAAGCTGAAGTACACATTTCAAGGGATAATTTTGCCACTTAATGGAAATGTCTTTTGCAAAGCAGGGCATGCACATAGCCACTTTATGCCAGCTTAAACTGGTTCCCTCTCAACTACCACCTCTAGGCCATACTGGGAGAGGGGTTAAGTGTTCTTTTGCTGCTGTTGCACCTCACCCCACAGCTCTCCACCTTGGATGCTTTATTGCAATATATTGTTGATAACTACAAGAACACCACACTGCAGGCTCTGGGATCAAACTAAAATTTCCACACTTTAATCATTCACTAATTAATACAGCTTTTGTGAACCATCACAGTTCGTTCTCAGGAGGAAACCTTTATATTCCTGGTAGTCATTAATAGTAAAAGGCAATAAATGTGCCCTGGCACTGGTGCTTCTAGATAGCTGTAGATGAGTTGGAAAATACCCAGGGCAGTACCAGAGGGACACTGAGCAGAGTAGGAAATAAAGTGTTTACTTACACACAAACCTAAACAATCAGCTTTATTCAGCATACTACTGGTTCAGGACAACTATCAGGATAGAGAAATGGTATAGCTCTAGACAACCAAAAAAAAAGAGACAGAGCTTCATGGTGATAAGCACCATTTTCCTGGAAAAGAGGATTTTCAAGATTCAGGTAGGTAAGGTACAATTTGTTTGCTACCCATTCTTCAAATATCAACCAAGCCTGTGAGTTCAAGGGTATAAGCAGCATTTTTCTCCAAAGCACTAAAAGACCTAAATGATCATAATAGAAGGAAACCGAATACTAAAGCAGAGCTGCTGAAACACAGGAATCTTAAAAAATAGGCCTCTTCTCACTTAGGGAAATTGTCTTCCCCAGACCAGTAGACATCAACATGGTCAGAATTATTTACAGTAGTTCTGAGAAATTCTCAGCTACTTGAGCTTTAAGAGCTTCATTTAGCTCTAGGGGAATAGACGAGAGACTGACAAATGCTAGAGGCTATTAAAAAATAGCTGTTAATGCTAAAATGTTTGTCGAGCTTTATAGATGAATTGAAGCAAAGGAAAGTTCATTGATTTGGAGAAAAAATGGAAGAGCAGAAAGGGTAATGAAATAGGGTGGAAAGATGAGCTTAGTGTTATGCACAGCCACAGACCTTGCTATTCCACAGCTGGAACACTATGCTCTTACTGCAAGGCTGGAGGAAACAAAGAAATATCCACACCTTTTACATGTTCTATTATTTCTCAACGGTTTAAACATTTTTCTGAACTCAAGAAACATCAACAGTCAACCATCCAACACTGCTGAACTGCTCTGCTCCACCACCAGAGCTCAAGCAGGGAGCAATGAAGGCCTGCAGCACACTGGGAGGGTGCTCCACAGCACTGCAGCCCCCACAGGCAGCCCGGCAGCTCCCCCACCATGGGCCGGGTGATCCCTGCAGCGCACGCTGCATTCCCAGTGCACACGGCCTGCACCGGGACATACTCCTGGAATGCAGCTTCAGCTCTCTCACCAGCCATACACTTGCTTTTCCTCCCAGAGGGGCACAACAGACATTGTCCTGGGAGGACACCAGGGGACACTTGTCCCAGCTGTGGCAGATAACATGAAGTCCTGAATACCTCCATCAACTCCCAGCTGTCGTGAACGTGGAGGAACACAGCTGTACCAAGAAGCATCATATGGCCCAGAGAGAGACCTTGATATTAAAATGGGCACTTCCAAAGAACTGCAAGACAACTGGCTTTGAGGCAGCAGTGAGCACACAGCCACAGCACTCTCCATCAAGTTATCTATTCATCACCTTCCCCTTCTCGACAGTTCGGTAGCTCCTGTCCTCTGCCTCACCCCACACAAAGGAGTTCTTTCTGTCATTGTGATCAGGAGTAGTCAGCACAGATTCATTAAATCATGCTTGACCAACCCAATTGGCTTCTACAATGAAACAACTACCTGGATGGATGGGAGAGCAGTGGATATTGTGAACCTTGGCTTTAGCAAGGATTTTGGCGTTGTCTCTCACAACATTCTCAGAGACAAACTCACAAAGTGTGGACTGGATGAGCAGACAGCGAGGTGGAACAGCAGATGCCAAAGGGTCATAAGCAGCAGCACAGGGTCTAGTTGGAGGCCTCGCAGTCACTAGCAGTGTCCCCCAAGGTTCTCTACTGAGCCCAGTATTGTATAACTTATCCATCAATGACTGGGATGAATGCCTCTGCAGCAAGTTCGCTGGTGACACAAAGCTGGGAGGAGTGGCCAACACCCCAGAGGGCAGTGCAGCCCTTCAGAAGGGCCTTGACAGGTTGGACAGACAGGCAGACAGGAACCTTCTTANGACAGTGGAGGAATTAAGGGACCGAAGCATCTCCCTTAGAAGGAAAGGCTGAGGCCTCAAAAAGAGAGGACTGAGAGGGGATCTCATCCATTCATGTATCTAAAGGAAGGATGCCAAGAAGATGGATCCAATTCTCCTCAGTGGTGCCAAGCACTAGGACACATGGCAATGGGCAGAAATGGATGCACAGGAAGTTCCATCTGATTATGAGAAAGAACTTCTTTACTGTATGGATGACCACACACCAGAACAACCTGCCCAGAGAGCCTGTGGAGTCTCCTGCTGGAGATATTCAGGAACTGTCTGGATGCAATCCTGTGCAATGTACTCTAGGATGACCCTGACTGAGCACAGAAGTTGGACCAGATGACCCACTGTATTCCCTTCCAATCTGATCTGTTCTGTGATTCTGCAATCTAAATGTCAGCTTTGGGGTGAGCTCAGAAGTGTATGCACCAAGCAGTGGGCACTAATAATTGTACACGTCCATCAGCTAACTGTTCTTACACTAGACAATACAGCTTGCAGTAATCCCAAACAAGAGAAAAGCTCATGCTAAGTGCTGAAAACTCAGGAAGACCCCGAGCTGCAAAGATGGGTGCAAGGAGAATATTCTGAGAAACTCTTAGAGCTTCTGCAGACCTCTGAAGTCAGCCAAGGCAAAGGGCTGATGGATTGCTGGATAAATCATAACTTCCACCTTACATGTGACAATGGGGTCACACACAACTCACTTCGATGTTTATAAAGTTCTTTGATAAAAACGTACCACAGCACTGCCATGGAGCTTCTTTAACTGAACCATCTCACACCAACCACAAGAATTCCCACCTATGTTCCTGGTTCTCATACACTTGTCCTGAAATAAGCCTTAAGACTCTGACTTGGAAGTAATATCAGAAGCTCTTCCTTCAGTCCTGTACCATCCAAACTGTGTTGGAATTCAATAAGGCCACCTACTGAAAGCACACCACTCTTCCCTGATGGAGACACATGCTCCATCTGCATCATCCCTAGGAAGGCTGAGCTTTGTGAGGGGGCCTCAGATGCTCTGTAGCTCATCTGTGCCTGGAGAGCAGTGTCCCAAGTTCCTTTTTTTCCATTCCATATGGCATTCTGCCATCTCTTTCTGATGGGCAGTGTTACTGGAAAGAGACTGAAATGCTTCTCTCACCAGAAGTACAGTGTTTTCCTGGCTTCTATGCTGGATCATGAGCTGTGGAGTCTACCTAAAACTGCATTAACAGCTCAAATATGAAAGCACACTGGGATGAGCTGACATGCCAGCTCTACACACAGAAAGGTGTGCAGTGTCCCCATGGAAAAACTAACAACATAGGAATAGTTATGAAATAATTATTTCCAAGGTAAGCTTCACTTCTTAAATGAATAACTGAAAAGCACGTGTAGATGTGTAAAATAAATCTACACTGACTGAAGTGTAGGCCAGATGAGTTTATTCTGCATTAGAGACTTATTCGCCATGAAGTTGGTGCAAGAATCATCTCCTGCTACTTACTTTCTCCAGATTTAACCCTGTTATGCTGTTTGAGGATATCAGCTCCAAGCCACTGGAGTCTCCCTTCAACAAATGATTTAATGTGGTGTCTAGAATCATGAGTGAAGAGCCTCCATCTTAGTAAAAAATGACACAAGCACAGAAGAAATACACTAAGTTCTAAAGCCCACTAGCTACGCTTTTATTCTCCAGTAGTTCGTTGCTGAGTTAAAAATGCAGCATTTTACTAGCAGGTGGTGGATTAATGGCTACCTTTGACATAAATGTTGTGGCTCAGTCCCTAGATGCAGCAGGAAGGCATATTATACACTTACATTCCACAAATACAGTCAGGTCAGCCTGCATTAAGGTGATAACTACTTGACTGATTCAGAGCAGCAGTTAAAATTTCTTATTCACAAAGGAAAGGGTGTGAAAAGACATGAACACTCAGGCCTGCAGAGCAGATGAAAAGCATTACCTCCTGACAGAGCTTTAGGGCAGGAGAAAGCTTCTAATATCAATACAGCCACACACACCCAATACGTTGGTGAAGAAGATGCAGCAATATACAGTGTGAGAATAAACTCCACCCACCCAGCATTACCGACACTACCAACATTATACATCAGAACTCGGCCATTTACCTAAAGGGAAACCACATGAATTAATCCTTCTTCATTGCAACCAGGTAATAAATCTTATGCACAATAGCAATTATTAAATTTAAAGTGAAGCAATGTTTTACAGTACTTCCATATCACATTTATCACCTACTTTTAATACTAACCAATCTGCTGTGGATATTACGAGTTACTGCAACGTATCACAACTTTACCTAAGAGTCACATCAAACCCTGTAACTTCTGATCTACAGTACACAAACGTGTTTGATATCAAACATTAAATACAAGAAAAATCGATCACAAAACACCATTTCACGACCCTTTTCATTGGGAACACGGCTAATCTTGAGCTTCAAAGCCTGTCAAGCTCCTTGTCATTAGGTAAGAGTTGCCTTTGCTTGTTATATTAAACAGTTACAAAGTTTCAGGTATCTATCTTTCTCCCATATATATATATTCAACAGCAGTTTAAGTCAATGTTAATTGTAAACTTCTTCAGAGAATGGTTAATAACCACTGAGCTTAACATTGTATTGCTTTCCAGAGATATTGGAACGACAATAAAAAAACACAAACATAACCTACTGAAAACAAATTATTTCAATATCCAAATTAATTTGAAAAAATATTTTAGGTATCTAGAAGATTTAGGGAAAATACAGCATGGTGTAAAATATAACTTACTGCTTTGAAGCATGGTAGCGCCAAAGACCTTTTTTTCAGGTCTACAATGTAGTAACAGGTCTTCTCTACAAACAGTCTGCACCCATTTTCCATAAGCTGCCTGCCATTAACCTAAGCACCCATTATAAAGACAGAAAAGGGGAGAAAAGATCCAGAAAAATGAACCTCCCACCAGGCATTTGCACCGCACCATGTCTTTCTTTAAATCATTAAAACCCTAGACAACACATGGCTTTATTACAACACCCCAAACAAACACAACAATTCATGCTGTAATTAAGCAACAATCTCCCAGGCTAGCTCAGTCTGTCAGGGTGATTGTCAAGAGTCAAAGGTGATAAGGAAGTTTGAGCTGCAGCGAGAGTAGGGAAGAGTGCTTCAGATTGGAAATCCATACAAAATTCACTTGCTAATTTCAGGACCACCTTTAGCATGGACTTCCCCAACAAGATTTTGATGCAATTTTACTGAAAGAACACACAAAGCATGTGTACTTGTGGCCATTTCAATGAAGAACAAATCAAACGTCACATTGCTAAGAAAAGCCTGCAAAAATCAATGAGCTAATGCAGCCTAGCACACTTTGGAAGATGCCATTCACCTCCGGGAGAGGTTCTCCCATTCACACTCCAGGGAACCTGGCAAACTAGCGAGTGTTTTGCGTAGTCATGTGTAAAATTAGATTTCTGTTGTGCAAGCTAACATTCTACTAATATTTCATTCACAAGAGACCAAGTGCTTAATTAACATTTATACTGATTCTCAAGCTATTTACCGACACAAAGGAAGTGGTGACTTGATAGCATGGCTTCTTAAACACAGCTCTAAATACAAGTGTAGTTTTTGCTCCCCTCTACCACAGTTTTTACTATTTAAATTTGCAACTTCTCTTCTACTGCAAGTAATAACTCTCAAAAAAACAAAAACAAAAACAAAAAAATCCCAAGCAAACAAAAAAGCCACTACAGCAAATGTTTGTAAGAACAAGTACTGCTTTCCTGTGACAATTTGTTCCAGTTTGCAGTTTTGCCTTTGGAAACAAGCAGAGGCAAAGGAGATGCAGTACCACAGCACAACGCAGGATGATCTGTATCATTACCTTTGTTTTGCATCTGGAAGTACAGCAATACAGCTGTAATGACTCTCAGCCACCAGAAGTTCCAGCTAAAATCATATAATGATTCCTGTTCCTGTGGAGGACTTGGAGTTAATATTCTTCATAGTAGCTGCTATGGGGCTTTGGATTTGCACGCAAAACAGTGTTGACCATCCTGAAATGGTTTGGGTTGGAAGGGACCTTAAGGATCATCTAATTCCAACCTCCTGCCATCAGCAGGGACACCTTCCACTAGACCAGCTTGCTCAGAGCCCCATCCAACCTGGGCTTGACCTCTTCCAGGGAATGGAGCAGCCACAGCTTCTCTGGGCAACCTGTGCCAGCGAATATCAAGTTGCTTTTGTCATTGCTGAGCAGAGCTCACACAGAGCCAAGGCCTTCGCTGCTCCTCGCCGACCCCAGCAGCGAGAGGGCTGGGGGTGCACAAGGAGTTGGGAGGGGACAGAGGCAGGACAGCTGACCCCAAACGACCCAAGGGATATCCAGAGCATATGGATCAGCACGAAAAGCTGGGGCAAGAAGGAAGAAGAGTAGAACACTGTAACCACGGCACTTGTCTTCCCAAGCCCCCCTTACACGTGATGGAAGCCGCTGCCCTGGAGGCGGCTGACACCTGCCTGCCCACGGCAGTGGTGAACGAATTCCTCCTTCTGCTCTCCCTAATCAACTGCCTGCCCCAGCCCGCTGCTTTGCTCACTTCTACCCTTCTCATTCTCTCCCCATCCCACCAGGGGACACCAAGCGAGTGGCTGCACGGGGCCGAGCTGCCAACTGGGGTTAAACCACAGGAGTTGGTTTTTAATAAACCCCATAAAAAACAACTTACTTTCAGAGGCATATCAATCACCCAATTTTGTGACTTAACACTGTCACCATCTTGACAGACACTCAACTTTAATCCTTCCTAAGACATTTAAGATTGTCAAAATTGCAACCCAAGTCACAACACTGTATATAAAGCAAGAATAAGCAAAATAAAGGAAAGAAAATTATTCTTCATAAAATAAAAACTTCACCAGATGACTATAGGCCATATTACTTTTTTTGAATGGTTGCAACTTTTTAAAGAGCCACCAGCCAGAAAAATTAGCCTATTTTATCACAGAGCTTCTGTAAGAAGCAGACTATTTCCAGATCTATCAGTTTATCCCACTGCTCAATAGCGATGGGTGAAATCAACACCATACATTCTTATTTTCCAATCAAGTATGTTTTACATTACCCACTAAATCCCAACCTGTGTACAGGTGGTTAAAGCACCTAATGGGCTACTAATACAGGTTAACTGGATATCTCAATTAGTCAGACTACTACTGAAAACTACTCACACCTGAGCACTGCTGTCCTTACTATTTGTCTTGAAATTCTCAGTTAAGGAGAGGTAATACAGCAAAGCTCAGGTGCTGTCTATGTGATAAAAAAATCTAAAAACCCTCTGAGAAATAAGTGATACCTTCCTAGCTGTCAGCATCTGCTCAGCATCCCTTCCTGTATGGAAAGGTTATACCGTGCTTCCTTAACAATGAGCAAGTACTTTGTTCTAATTGTTAGCAGGAAAGAAAATATGACTGTTATGGAACTACTGAACAACATCCAAACTTAAGCTCCTTGCTCTCCTTGGCGCTCCTAATACAAAGGAAGTAACTTCTGCTGGCATCTCCCAAGAGTAACTCTTCAGGCAAGACAATATAGGCCATGCTTAAAAAAAACCAAAACCACAAACAAAAAAAACACTAAACACAAAACCCCCCACATTTTTAAACTGCTGAGCATCAAAACAGTTTTTAAAGACAATTAAGGAAACCCTCAAATTACTGATTCCCTCACTTGATTGCAAAATTAATATGAAGAGGAGTTACAAATAGGTGTTATGTCACAGTTGAGATTTAAAATTTTTCCCAGTTTCTAAAAAGTTCAGGAGAAAAAAACCAACACTCTGGGGTTAAGTAGCTATTTCCTTAGATTTTATTATGTCACTGCAAATCCACTGTCAAGCAATGCTGGTATCAAAAGTGAAACTTACTGTACATTACAAACAGAAATCAAAATCCTTTTGCATTCCAAGGAAAACTACATACAGTTGTAAATAACAGATGTTCATAAATAAAAGAATCCCTTCAGTTTTCCACCAGAGTTTAACAACTTTATGACTTGTACCCTTAAAAACACCACCTTGAGGGCTACTTGAAGTAAAAATCATGTGGAGCAATCTAGTCACTGCAGCCATTTTCCCAAAAATGTAAAACACACCAGGTAATAACGTGTACCACAGACCAAGACCGCAGACCAGGGCCAACGAGCTGGTTTTATCAAAGGAAAAGATACCCAAGACACCCACCAATTATCAGACAAAACATCAAGAATTATCCAAGTTTGCTTTTCACACCTCCACACTTTCTTAGAGACGAGAATTATCTCTTGGATTACATCAGCTACACCAGGCACAAGCAAAGAAGCCCAGTACTTCAGCCATGACGTTTTCAGAAGCTGCATCTGCTCCCATTCAGGGGAGGCTGTTCTGTCCCTTGTCAAACAGGAAGGGCAATACAAAAAAAAGTTTAACAATTTAGCAAGTATCAAATCAACCCACAAAGCAAACTCCATAACCCAAGTAATTCAAAATCTTTTTGGAAAAGAGCCATGCAGTAAACACTGCCCTGTTGACAACCCCCATCATACAATTCAAAGTCATCAGAAATTATGGTGTTTGGTGTTTTTTTAAATAAAATGCATATTTTTAAAACACTGGCCACTATCTCACCCTTTCAGTTTAACTTATTCTGCAGTACACACAACCAAATTACTCTTAGATGTCCAACTCACTTCATGCCACACAGTAAGATTATTAGTTTTCTTTAAAGACACCACTTTAAAATGACCGCTTTTACTAAAAACTCAAACTTTTCAATGTGTTGGTGGTTTTTATTAGTAAGTTTTGCAACGGTTTAACAAAACGTTTTTTCTAAATGGTTTCTCAAAACCGAGACAGTCCTTTATATAACACAAGAGGTACAGGAGCGGTGGGGAATCGAATCTAAATATCTATTTTCCACAAAGCTAACCCTGCTTTAAGAATTTTGTAGGTTCCTGCTGTCTCTTTCATACTGGCAGACAAGATGAGCAGAAAACACATGAATCATGTTTCATTCTGTTTCAGCAGTGGCTGCTGTGAATTCACGGGCAGGACACCTGCGCTTAGCAAGATACAACTTCCTGTATATACGGAAACACCTACACGCCGATTTAATCGCACGGCCGCCCTTCCCCGGCCCAGACAGGGCGGGCTGGGTGGCGAAGGAGGCGAGAGCGAGCGCGTTTTGGGGGGAAAGGCAGGGGCTGTCGGACCCAAAGCAGCCCAGAGCCGGGCTTCTCCAGCAGCAGGAAGTTTCCAAGGGGCCTTGCCGAGCATGCGCCATGAGCCGCACGGGCTCCCTATGTGGCAAGAGTGCAGAGGCAACAACCAAACGAAAAACAGAGACAAGAGATCAAGAGCAACAAGCTCCCTCCCCTCCGTATTCCCGCGGCCGCCTCCACACAGCCCTGCCTCCCCAGGCCGCTCTCTCGGCCCGGGCCCTCCCGCATCCATCGCGGGCAGCTGGGATTTGAGAGTCCGGCAGCCGAACCTGCTACGGGAGAGGGCGGCGAGGAGAGCGGGAGCGGCTGGGAAGCAAAGAGCGGAGCGCAGAACCGAGCCCTGCACCTCGCACGCCTCAGGTGGCGGCGGGGGGGCAGCCGCCGGCAGCCACAGCCTGTCCCCCCCGCAACTGGAAGAGGGCATGGGGGAGGAGGAGGGGAGAGAAAAGAGGGATGGAGGTGGCACACAATGGCTGGCTGTGTTTGTGGGGAGGAGACGGCCCGCAACAGCAGCCGTGGGGGGGGGCTCCGGGCTTCTCCGTGACCCCCATTCCTCATCCCAGACGCACCGAGGTGGAGGGGGGGCGGCCACTGGGGATCGGGACGTTCCCGTCTGTTTGTCTATGTGTGTGCCTGTGGCCCCTTCTCGTTTCGGGGGAGAGGCAAAAACAGGCAGAGATATGGGGGG